>CM055121.1:461814525-462198074 GCA_029206835.1 Rana muscosa
CACCACCACCACCACGAAAAGCCCAATTTTTCAGCCCCTGTTCAACAGGGGCATGCAATTACAATTCTTGATCTAATAATTCACAGCAGGGCCCATTGCTGCACCCACCAAGAGTAACTGTCAGGGCTTACAGTGTTGTGGCACCAGCACCACCATCAAAGCCCCAATTTTTACTACCACTGTTCAACAATTATATGTAATTAAAATTCCTGATATAATAGTTGACAGCAGGGCGTTCCAGCACCAACCAAGAGTAACTGTTAGTGCTTACAGTGTTGTGCCAACACCAACAACTAAGGGGCCTATTTCTGCAGAGTATATACGGCAGGTCCCTACTTTCAAACATCCAACTTACAAACGACTCCTACTTGCAAACGAAAGAAGACAACAGGAAGTGAGAGGAAATCTACCCCTAGGAAGGAAAATTCTCTCCTGTAAGAATAAATATGGGAGAAAGGTGTCTCCTCTGTACTGATGCTTTATCAGCAATCCTTGTTTCAAGAAAAACACCACATTTCAAAAACAGTTGTCATTGGGACGGAAAGTGAGGTGAAATGTTCTGAACAGGGGCACAGACAGCAAAACAAATGTTACAGGGGTGATAACCCTTACCTATGTTTCCCAAAAAGTTTAAAAATAGATTTTTGGGCTGGAGCTACAGTTCAACAATGTACCTGTTCAAAATTACAAACACATTCTACATAAGAACAAACCTACAGTCCCTGTCTTGTATGCACCGCCTGTATACGGCTGTTCAGAGTATATAGGGCCTTTTTTATTTTATGTGCGGGGTTCCCCTTAATATCCATACAAGACCCAAAGGGGCTGGTAATGGGCTGGGGTGGGGGGGGGGGGGGTCATGGGGTAGCTATGCCATTTTTCTTAAAGATTTTCATCCATATTACCGGGACCAGACATTACATTAAAGCCGCAAGAAGTTTTAAATGGCTTTTTTTTCCTTTAGAAGTGTCATTTTGTGCAGGGACAGTTCTAAACACGGGAAACACGTGGCACTTCACAGGCATACTTTAGACACCCCCCAGGTACGATATTTAAAGGAATATTTGACTTTTTTTTTTCACTTTATGCATCATTAAAATGACTGCTCCCGAAAAACGGCCGTTTTTAAAACTTCTTTTTGCATTGATACATGTCCCCTGGTGCAGAACCCGGGTTCCCAAACCCTTTTTAGGACAATAACATGCATAATAGTTGTTATAATTAGCACTTTAGAATTCGAACGTTCGCATCCATTGTATTTAATAGGGTTCTAATGTTCGTACGAACTTTCGGTCCGTTCGCGGGTTCTGGTGCGAACCGAACCCGGGGGTGTTTGGCTCATCACTATTCTTGAACATGGCGGCCGGCCGAGACATTGTCTCCGCCAGCCGTGGACCTCTAGCGGCGGCGTCCAAATTCGGGGAAAACGGGAAAAATCGGATTGGCCGGGACATTGGCCGGGACAAAATAAATCCGGGAAAAGGGTTTGAATCCCGGGAACGTCGCGGCCAATCCGTGACTGTTGGCAACTATGCTATAGGTGGCGCTGTTGCCATAGGCTGGGGTTGAACCACCATTGGAGGGCTGTGCCCTTTGTGTCCTCTCGCGGCAGTAGTACAGCGGGGCGGGGAACCCGCTGTTCTTGCTGGGAGAGGGTATAAAGGGGGCAGACATCTTCCGCACGAGGTCCACTCCCAGGCACCTTCAGCCTGGGGGTGCGTGATGGTGGTCTCTGGGTGCACTAGGCCCGGGGACGGAGTTGAGGTTCCACCCCAGACACCTTTGGTCTGGGGTGAGGTACTCTCTGGAGGCCTGGGGTCCAGTACCTTTGGCTCGGTCCCGCAAGGGATCGAGGGCTCCTAGGGTGTCCTCCGGTGTGGACGCCCGAATCTAGGATGAGGAGGACAGGGAGGTGACCCTTCAGAAGATCCAGTGCAGCATTTGCTGGTGACGGCGGGGCCTCTGGTAACTGGATGGATGTCCTTTCCCTGACAAGGGCCATTGCTCATAGAAGGTAGTCCACGTTCTCATAGTCTGTGGCAGGGACCCATCGTGAATCAGGTCGGTGGCAGAGACCCAACAACCAGGTCGGTGGCAGAGGCCTTATTCATCTGGTCTGTGGCAGAGACCCCCTCGCGGTCGGTGGCAGCGACTGTGCGCCAAGCCTGTTCGCGCTATAACGGAACAGGAGAGAAACCCAAGTTCAAGTTTGTGCCTGGACCTCCTCCCCACTGTGTTCTAAACTGTTCTATGTGTAGCGGGTCTCCTTTAAGGCCCCACGGACTACGTTACTCAGAACCCCGTTTGGCACCCAAGGTGCAATTGCCACCCGCAGAGACTCATGGGTGGGGTATAAAAAGGAAGGGCGAGGCTAAGCTTGACCTCTTTGGACACCGCGCTGCTAGCAAGAGGACTCCCTGTGCGGATGTGCTACAAGTACAAGGCCCAAAGCCTGGGCCTTCGCACTTCCAAAGAGCCTTCCACCCGACTGCGGAGCCTGTGTGACACCTGATCTCTATTTGCTTTATGGACATCAGTTGGACCGGAGACCTGACTGTTGCAGACCCTGTGTGCAGAGACACAGCGGTGGAAGTCACGGACTAGAACTGAGTCCGGAGTGGTGAGAGAGCACCTGCTCACAATTATAGCCAAGTACTTTGTTTAGGCCTATTGACTGCCTAGGCCCATCGTGCTATACTTGCTATCCTGACTGGAGACTAGTTCCAGAACTGAGTTATATAGTCTCCGGGGAGTTGCTTCCATTACCATAAACCGTTATTTGGATTTACAAATTGTTGTTCCTGTATGTGCACCACCGATCATCTTGCATGCGAAGATTCCTCACCTTAAGACTGAGCTTTAACCAAGTCAGGCCTGACTGGAGGGTAGAACTTTACTGAGCGCCATATTGCTCACGGGGAGAATAGCTGCACGTGATGTATGATCTATTTCTATACAGTAGTTGACTAGTGTCATTATTACTGCAGGGCTCTGCATGTATGTGATGTATTGTATTGATTGTTTACTTTTAAACTCAAAGTAAATCTGATATAGTTAATCATTCCGGTATTAGTGTCAATTACTATATTTTACAACCGTTTGCATTACTGTGGGATTACTCTTAGACTGGTACAGAGCTATACTAATACCTCATTCCCTAGACTAGCTGTGCCAGAGGAGGGTCAAGTAGATTGCCGGGGGTTGGCAGCGCTGTATACAGGGCCCGAAACAAAACCAGCGGCTCTCTTAGTTTAGGGGTATCGCTACATATGTCTAACCAGTCACGCTTAAAGGACTATTTATTGCTCTGAAGAATAAATAAGTGTTGGACTTTCAGTGGTGTGGAACTTGACTTTCTGGGAGCTAAGGGTCCTACCTCCACTTGCGTGGAGGGTGGGAATCATCCTCAAGGGAAGTTTTGGCTCTGGACAGGGACACAGGCCTGAAGGTAAAAGGTTATAGCTCACACCTCTGCACACAAGAGGATACGAGCTGGTGGTGCGCCAACTCTCCTCCCTGGTCCCCTAGACGAGAGCCATTGACCGAGAAGAGAAGAGGGAGGCAGAGGTGAGGTCGCTACACAACCTTGCAACCTTGTTAAAAAAAACAATTAATTTAAGTATGAGTCCTGTCTGCATATCATCCTCTGTCTATAGCCATCATTAGGGATGAGCTTCGAGTTCGAGTCAAACTCATGTTCGACTCGAACATTGCCTGTTCGCCCATTCGCCGAACAGCGAACAAATTGGGGTGTTCGCGGCAAATTCGAAAAGTCTATGGGAGAAATCTAAAGTGCTAATTATAAAGGCTTATATGCAAGTTATTGTCCTAAAAAGTGTTTGGGGACCCGGGTCCTGCCCCAGGGGACATGTATCAATGCAAAAGAAAGTTTTAAAAACGGCCGTTTTTTCGGGAGCAGTGATTTTAATAATGCTTAAAGTGAAACAATAAAAGTGAAATATTCCTTTAAATTTCGTACCTAGGTGTATGATATGCATGTAAAGTGGCGCATGTTTCCCGTGCTTAGAACTGTCCCTGCATAAAATGTAATTTTTGAAGGAAAAAAAGTAATTTAAAACTCACTCGCGGCTATTAATGAATTGTCAGCTCCCGGCAATACATACAAAAGTCATTGATAAAAAAAAAAAAAAAGCATGGGGGTCCCCCAGAATTCAATTACCAGGCCCTTTAGGTCTGGTATTGATATTAAGGGGAACCCCGCGGCAAATTAAAAAAAAAATGCGTTCGGTTCCCCCAAATATCCATACCAGGCCCTTCAGATCTGGCATGGATTTTAAGGGGAACTCCATCCCAAATTTAAAAAAAAATGGCGTGGAGTCCCCCCAAAAATCCATACCAGACCCTTATCCGAGCACGTAACCTGGCAGGCCGCAGGAAAAGAGGGGGGGACGAGAGAGCGCCCCCCCTCCTGAACCGTACCAGGCCACATGTTTATGGGGACAAGGGCCTCATCCCCACAACCCTTGCCCGGTGGTTGTGGGGGTTTGCAGGCGGGGGGCTTATCGGAATCTGGAAGACCCCTTTAACAACCCCCTATGTGAATTGGTAAGGGGTACATTGTACCCCTACCATTTCACAAAGAAAGTGTAAAAAAAACAAAAAAAACCACACAAACACCTCGGAAAAGTCCTTTATTAAAAAAAACAAAAAACATTCCAGCGGTAAAATCCAGTGTCCCGCGGCGATCCGATGTCCAGTGCTGTCCGTCATTTGGCTGAGCCTGAGCGGACCTGATGGGGAACTTCCTCCGCAGTCTATTACATGTATAGACCCGCCCCTTTTAAAGTTCCCCATCAGGTCCGCTCAGCCAATGACTCGGTGTAAGGCTGAGGACCTGATGCGGGAAAATGAGAAGGGGCGGGTCTATTCATGAATTACACAGTGAAGGAAGTTCCCCATCAGGTCCACCCCCTCGGTATGTCAGACCGCGCCTACCTCATTGGCCTGAGCGGACCTGATGGGGAACTTCCTTCGCTGTGTAAATTTAAATTACACAGTGAAGGAAGTTTCCCGCTCAGGCCAATGACGTAGGCGGGGTCTGACATACCGAGGGGGCGGACCTGATGAGGAACTTCCTTCACTGTGTAATTCATGAATAGACCCGCCCCTTCTCATGTTCCGCATCAGGTCCTCAGCCTTACACCTAGTCATTGGCTGAGTGGACCTGATGGGGAACTTTAGAAGGGGCGGGTCTATACATGTAATAGACTGCAGAGGAAGTTCCCCATCAGGTCCGCTCAGGCTCAGCCAATGACGGACAGCGCTGGACATCGGATCGCCGCGGGACACTGGATTTCACCGCTGGAATGTTTTTTTTTTTCTTAATAAAAGACTTTTCCAAGGTGTTTGTGTGTTTTTTTTAACATTTTTTGACACTTTCTTCGTGAAATGGTAGGGGTACAATGTACCCCTTACCAATTCACATAGGGGGGGCGGGATCTGGGGGTCCCCTTTGTTAAAGGGGTCTTCCAGATTCCGATAAGCCCCCCATCCGCAGACCCCCACAACCACCGGGCAAGGGTTGTGGGGATGAGGCCCTTGTCCCCATCAACATGGGGACATCCTCCCCATGTTGAGGGCATGTGGCCTGGTACAGTTCAGGAGGGGGGGGCGCTCTCTCGTCCCCCCTCTTTTCCTGCGGCCTGCCAGGTTGCGTGCTCGGATAAGGGTCTGGTATGGATTTTTGGGGGAACTCCACGCCATTTTTTTTTAATTTGGGGTGGCGTTCCCCTTAAAACCCATGCCAGATCTGAAGGGCCTGGTATGGATATTTGGGGGAACAGCACGCATTTTTTTTTTTAGTTTGCGGCGGGGTTCCCCTTAATATCTATACCAGACCTGAAGGGCCTGGTAATTGAATTCTGGGGGACCCCTATGCTTTATTTTTTATTTTTATCAATGACTTTTGTATGTATTGCCAGGAGCCGACAATTCATTAATAGCCGTGAGTGAGTTTTAAATTACTTTTTTTCCTTCAAAAATGACATTTTATGCAGGGACAGTTCTAAGCACGGGAAACATGCGCCACTTTACATGCATATCATACACACCCCCTAGGTACGAAATTTAAAGGAATATTTCACTTTTATTGTTTCACTTTAAGCATTATTAAAATCACTGCTCCCGAAAAAACGGCCGTTTTTAAAACTTCTTTTTGCATTGATACACCCGGGTTCCCAAACACTTTTTATGACAATAACTTGCATATAAACCTTTATAATTAGCACTTTCCTGACAGACTCCATGGCAGACTACGTGTGGGTTAACCCCGCCTCCTCTCCACAGCTATAGGACCCCTTACCCATAAATTTGAGCTCAACTCCACAGACAGGTGTTCCTTTTTATCCTCCTCACATGGACCTTCATCATGCAATTCTGTGCGATGTCCAGGATGTGGATTGCTTGGATCGATCGGTACTGTTACTGCGGTGCACCCAGGGCCCAGCTATGAGCGGGCGAGTGGTTTCAGGGCTGGAAAATACCCCTATGGTGGAAGGGATGTGGCCCCAGAGTACCGGATCGGATGTCGCAGGATTCCTCGGCTGGCAAGGTCTGAAGATTTTGATTTCATATCTTCTTTCATGGCAGACAAGTTTGTGTGTGTTGTTTTTGTCTCCCCTGTTTCCATTCCTCCTGTGTGCGGCATGTGGAACGCTTTTTGCGTCCCAGGACGCCATTTCTCTTCCTGGTTCCCGGTCCGCCGCTCTTCTGCGCATGCGCCGAGCTGCGGTGAAACCGAGGCTTGGTTTCCACGCATGCGCAATGCGGCGGAGGGGTCAGGGGCCGCGCAGGCGCAGTGGGTCGGGTCTCTTCGGCGCATGCGCGCAGCGGGACCGGCCGTGACGTCATTTCGGCGGTTTATTTAAACCGCTGAAGAGCCCTATACAGGTGGGATAACCTGTGGGCATAGAGCGACAGCCTCCCGGAGCCTCATTATTGCTAAGACGGGGTAAGCACTTCATTTTGCAATGTATGCTTGTTATGCTTAGTGTCTCTTAAAGGGACAGTTTAAAAAAGAAAAAAAAAAAAAAACTTTTTTCTTTTCTTATGCTTCCTTGCATTGATTTGCTTATCCTTAGTCTAGGCAGTGTAGTACGGATTCCTGTGTCTCCCTCGTCATGGACTCATCCTCACCGCCATGTGGCCAGCCCTCCCGCACAAGGTATGTGCGGAGTGGGTAGGGGGTTGGTGTCTTTTGTGCCTATCTGGTGGTTGCTAACGGTTACATCCTGCCCACCTTCCCCCCCCCCCTCCCTCTGTCTGTATTATCTCTTACAGCCCGGCAACTTCAGTTCATCGGTCACAAGAAAGGGACCTTGCCAGGCCGCATCATCACTCATCATCCAGGTCTAGACGCGGCACTACGTCTAGGACCCATCATCATAGGGGACGTTCACATACCCCCTCTAGACATAGGAGATGTTCCCATTCCTCCTCTAGTCACCGCCACCACCACCGCGATGATCGCTCTGACCACAGAGCCTGTTGGGGATGCAAGACCAGAATCCCGGAGGGCAAATCGCTATGTGACCCATGTTATGCCCGAGCGGTTGGTGAGAAAGAGACCGAAAATCAAAACCTTGAGTCTCTTGTGAAACGTGTGGTACAGCAATCTATGAAAGAAATAGTTGCCCCCCACACAAGGAGCCAGTCCACCACCTTGTCTGGCTCCTTGGCTGACGAGGCCCAGGAGGATCCCGGCCAATTCCAGCCCCATGATTCCTCCCATTATTCCTCGCAAGACGAGATGGAGGGAGATGATTCTACGGTGGGATTCGACTACGCTTTAGTCTCTCCGCTGATCAAGGCAGTGAAGGAAACTTTGAAGTTGGAGGATACCACTGCCCCCCCAGAAAAACAAAGAAAACTGTTTAAGCAACTGGGGAAAGAACGCTCCAATTTCCCACTTCCCTCTCAGCTGAAAGGAGTGTTTGAGGAAGAATGGAGCAAGGGAGATAAGAAGGTTTCCATGCTAAGCAAAACCTCTAGACTGTATCCCTTTAAATCGGAGGATGTCAAGCATCTGGAGAATGCTCCCCTCGTAGATGCAGCAGTAATGCGCCTAGCGAAGCATGTCACCCTCCCGCTAGATGACACCGTATCATTTAAAGATGGTCTGGATCGGAAGATCGACCAGGACCTCAAAAGAATATATAGCCTGGCCGGAACGGCATGCAAACCAGCTTTAGCCCTTGCAGTGACTTCCAAAGCAATGGAGGCCTGGGTGGAAAATGTAGACTCCGTTCTGAAAGGTGTCTCGGAAGAACTGGCTCAAAGTTCAGCAGTGCAAGAACTTAAAATGGCAGTCGCCTTTTTGGGGGAAGCTTCAATTGACCTCATCCGTTTACTGGCCAGATCAATGTTGTCCTCGGTCACGGCCAAACGAACACTGTGGTTACGTCCCTGGCTTGCTGATCCAACCTCCAAGCAGGCATGGTGCAAAATTCCCTTTGAAGGGACTTCGTTGTTTGGGAACAAACTTGACAACGCCATTTCAAAAGCTACAGGCGGAAAGTCGGGTTTTCTTCCCCAGGACAGGCGCCAGTTTAACCAGAGAAAACCTCAACAGAGACGCAGTACTGAGCACTCGAGAGAGGCACGCTCCTATAAGCCCGGACGGGATTTTAGGAGAAGCTGGAATTGGAATAGAGGCCAATCTTCTTTTCAAAAGTCTGGCAAGAAACAAATGCCCGGTGGGCGTGAACCAACCAAGTCTTTTTGAGATTGGGCCCGCCCAGGCGGGTCGGGTAGGGGCTCGCCTACGCCTCTTCCGGCACGTCTGGGTGGCCTCGATCTCAGACTATTGGACCATCAAGACGGTCTCAACAGGTCACACATGGTCCTTCACCAAGATCCCTCCATGCAGACCAATGCAAACCTCACTACCTCGGTCAAAAGAAAAACAGCAAGTTCTTCTCTCATATGTGAATGTCCTGAAAGATCAAGGAGCGGTGGTGCCCGTCCCAAAGGACGAGGAATTCCAGGGGGTATACTCCCCCGTCTTCCTAGTACAAAAGAAGAACGGCTCTTGGCGTCCAGTCATAGATCTCACTTTCCTGAACAAGTACATAAAGCACGAGAAGTTCAAGATGGAGTCACTCTCAACCATCCAAAAAATAGTTCAACCAGGCGACTGGTTGATCTCAATAGATCTAAAAGACGTGTACTTTCATGTTCCGGTGGCAGAAAATTTTTACAAATATCTGCGGTTCCAGGTCGAACAAGAGCACTTACAATTTATTTGTCTTCCATTCGGGCTAACGACTTCTCCAAGAGTCTTTTCCAAGGTGCTGTTGGCAGTTGTGTCCCTTATCAGAATACAGGGTGTGCGTCTGTATCATTATCTGGACGATCTACTAGTACTGTCCCAAGACAAGCAGCAGCTGCTAGTCCACAAAGATCAGGTGATTTCTACACTGTTGGAGTTTGGATGGCTCCTAAACCGGGAGAAGAGTCAGCTGGAACCGACCCAGCGCTTGGTCTATCTAGGAGCCCAGTTCGACACCATAGAGAACACCATCTCTCTTCCAGAAGATAAAATACCGATCATTCGGGAAAGAATCTCCTTAGCTCTAGACTTCTCTCACCTAAGGGCATCACAGTGCCTGAAGATAATCGGCACGATGGTGGCCACATCCCCCATGGTCAAGTGGGCGATGTGGAGGCTTCGTCCTTTTCAATCCAGATTCCTCCAGCAATGGAAGACAGACGATCTCAATCAGCGGATCCGGATAACACAGTCAATGAGCAACAGTCTCCTCTGGTGGCTTCAAACCAAGAACTTGTCAACTTGCCACTCCCTTGCCCCCATCCATTGGGTGACTGTTACATCCGATGCCAGCAATGCGGGCTGGGGGGCACATTGTGGGGCAGAACTGGCTCAGGGCAAATGGGATGCCCGTCTCCACTCTCCAGGTTCGAACATTCTGGAACTGCGCGCGGCATGGTGCGCCCTTCAAGCCTTCTCCCACCTTCTGAAAGGGAAGTCGGTCCTACTGAAAATGGACAATATCACCGCTGTGGCATATGTGAAGAGACAAGGGGGCACTCGGAGCTCTGCCCTTCTCCAAGAGGTCGAGCCCATTATGACCTGGGCTCAGAGGAATCTGCTCAACTTAACAGCAGTCTTCATTCCAGGGGAGCAGAACATTCAAGCGGACTTCCTGTCACGCAGCATGCTAGACAACAACGAATGGTCACTGCATCCACAAACCTTCAAGTGGATCCTATCGTTGGATTTCAATCCAGAAGTGGATCTGTTTGCATCCCCCTGCAATTACAAGATTGACAGATACTACACCTGAGCTCAGTACAATCAAGCCTTCGGAGTCGATGCATTAACGAGTCAATGGGACTTCAACAGGGCATATGCCTTCCCTCCTCTTCCGATCATGCTAAAATTCCTACAGCGGCTTCAGTTGGAGAAAGTCGAGGTGGTAACAATAGCACCATACTGGCCGAGCAGACCTTGGTTTCCTCTCCTGAATCTAATGAGCTTCAGGGACCTGCTGCCTCTTCCTCTCAGGCCGGACCTTCTTTCTCAGGGGACGACCCTGCACCCCTGTCCAGCAATGCTGAGACTGATGGTCTGGTTTTTGAGAGGGAGAGGCTAGAGTCTCTTGGGTGTGCTTCAGGGGTAATCTCTACCCTTATGAGCTCCAGAAAGTCCAACACAAATAAAACTTACAATAGAATCTGGGTCAGATTTGTCAGCTTCACGACTTCTGCAGGAAAGTCATCTAGAAATCCTAGTGTTCAAGACATCTTGAGTTTTCTCCAATCAGGCTTGGATCTGCCTTTATCGATTAGTTCTCTCAGGGTACAAGTATCAGCCTTATCACCTTTTTCGGGAACGTCATGGGCAACTCATCCCCTGATTCAACAGTTCTTTCGGGGGGCATCGAGAATCAGGCCTCAGAGGAAACTTAGATTCCCCAAATGGGATCGTCCGCTCGTTCTTGATGCTCTTTCAGAACTCAACAACAAAGATCTTTCTATTAAGGACTTATCAATCAAACTGGCCTTTCTAGTGGCCATTACTTCAGCCAAAAGGGTTTCAGAAATAAGCTTCCTGGGTTGTCAAGAACCTTTTTTGACTTTCTTCCCGGACCGAGTGGTCCTTATTCCCATGCTTGGGTCAAAACCAAAAGTCACATCAGTTTTTCACAAAAATCAAGAAATAGTCCTTCCTACTTTCGATTCTCCAGAATCAGCAGATGTTCATCCCTTGGATGTAGGTGAGACTCTGAAAGAATACTTGCGAGCTACTTCATCTTTTAGAAGCTCGAACTACCTGTTCTTGTTACACACTGGTAGCAACAAAGGAAAGAGGGCTTCCTCCAGAACAATAGCAGCCTGGATCGTCCAATCTATTCAACAGGCTTACAGGGCAAAGGGCTTGGCTCCTCCAGAGGCAGTGACGGCTCATTCCACCAGAGGCATGGCAGCCTCATGGGCAGCAGCTCGACACGTGGCTCCTGAAGTGATATGCAAGGCAGCCTCGTGGTCTTCTATTCATACATTTATGTCTCATTATTGTATTGAGCCTGCTTCCCTTTCCTCTGTTAATTTTGGTCGAAAAATCCTGTCAGTTGACGGGAAAGATTAAAATATATTTTTGT
The DNA here is from genome assembly GCA_029206835.1 of Rana muscosa. Taxonomy (NCBI): domain Eukaryota; kingdom Metazoa; phylum Chordata; class Amphibia; order Anura; family Ranidae; genus Rana; species Rana muscosa. The sequence goes on from CM055121.1 coordinate 461,826,168, forward strand.
TCAGCATACCCTCCCGTGTGGTTTGGCTAGTTATTTCCCACACGTAGTCTGCCATGGAGTCTGTCAGGAAAACTGAAAATTTATTACCAAATACTTACCGTAATTTTCCTTTCCTGATAGACTCCATGGCAGACGGAGTTCCCACCCATGAATTAAAAATATGAGAGTTGAAATTTGAGTCGGCTAGTTACGGAACACCTGTCTGTGGAGGTGAGCTCAAATTTATGGGTAAGGGGTCCTATAGCTGTGGAGAGGAGGCGGCGTTAACCCACACGTAGTCTGCCATGGAGTCTATCAGGAAAGGAAAATTACAGTAAGTATTTGTTAATACATTTTCCGTTTTAGATTTCGAACGTTCGAGTCCATTGTATTTAATAGGGTTCTAAAGTTCACGCGAACATTCTGTCTGTTCGCAGGTTCTGGTGCGAACCGAACAGGGGGGTGTTCGGCTCATCCCTGGCCATCATCAAGCCAAAGCTGGTTGTCATGTACTAAGGTTCACCAGAAACCGGACAAAATTTAATGGGCACGTTGAATGTACCAAGTTGATCAATCGATCAACTTGGGTACAACCAGCCTGCCGGATTCTCTTATGAGCAGCCGCTAGCGACAATCACTGTCTTCTCCTGGGGGGGACAGCTCCCCCTCCCCCCCACCAGGGGAAGACAATTGCTTGACAGGGGGGATTCCCCTGTCAGCACTGCCTGTGTTGATGGGAGGGGGGGGGGGTTTGTGTAAATTTGTACCCTGTATGGCCTACCTAACTCTGCACAAGAGATGCTGGGTGTGGCCACCAGGAGTTCAAACCATTCTGGCTTTCAGTCTCTAGAATCAAAATGAACATTCAAACAAATGTGACTGGGAAACAACCTTTTTTTAACATGAAGATACCCTGGAAATAACTTTCAGGTCTTAAAGTGGTTCTAAACCCGCATTTGTAAGTTTAACCTATAGGCAAGCCTATAATAAAGCTTACCTATATGTAGTGGATATATCACCTAAATGTGCGCCATTTAGGAGATATTTCCTGTATACTGCACTGATGATGTCATTGGAGCATGCGCTGTGAAGAAATGGACCTCCGTTTTTTCACTCGTATGTGCCGTGACTGAAGGCTCCCGTGCGCATGCGTGGGAGTGACGTCACGCAGCTCCAGACAGTCACAGAGCAGGAGTCCGTGGCCCCGAAAGGAAGAGGGCAGAAGATGGATGCGGCCACCAGCGGGGACACCGCAGGCTTCGCTTGCATGTAACTGGCACATTAAGGGCTAGTATGTGATGCATACTAGCTCATTATGCTTTTACTTTGCAGGGTTTGCAGGGGAACAAAGAGGAAGTAAAACCCACCAGGGTTTACTTCCTCTTTAAGGTAGCCATAGATGGATCAAAATTTGGCCGGTTCAACAGGGACCAGCTGAATTTCATTCCATCTATAGCCATTCCCATTCCAGAGAAGTCAAGCTAATGATTGACTTCTCTTAAACCAGTTTGTTGTAAATGTTTTCTGCCACTATTATGGCTGAATCCAAGTCTTGTAAAGCAAAATAGCTAGCACCTCTTACCATGTTCCAAAAAACAAAATTGTGAAACAGGATAATTTGCTAAAATTTAGTTGCTACATATACTTCTCTAATTTCTATACAGAACATGTCATTAAATGTGCACATCTCTTCTTATTTCAGCTGTCCTCAAGTCACTTTCATGCTCACAGTTCAACTCAGTAAGCAGGAAAGTCAATTTATGAGTGTTGGCGGTGTGTTCAGGATGTAGACTGCTCGGGAATAAAGGAGAACAGACCACATAACTTTTGTCTTATTTCTTCCTGTAGCTTTCTGTGAACCTATATATAGAAATCTTTTCTAGCAAACAGCTGCCTATGTATATTAAATGATGAAATATTAACACCACATGCCAATGCCTGACACTATGAACCTCTTAAAATCCATAGAGCTTGTAGAATCAACTGTAATTTCGAACTAGCACCATCATAATATAAGGATGCATTATTCTGATGTGTTAACCAGCATCAGAGCCAGGCCCGTCGCGACAAGACAGGCAAAACAAGCAATTGCTTGGGGCCCCCAAACTAGCCTGGGGCCCCCAAGCAAATGGGAATAGATGTGCACGCCACCTTGTTGGGAAGAAACGGCAGTTGGGAATGGCTGTTGGGAAGAAATGGCACGCACAGCCGCGTGGATGCCTCGTAGCGGGAAACCCTGTCATCAGACAGCTGCTGGGGCGCGGCTGTGCCATGGGGGGGGGCATCGTACTCCCTATCTATAGCGGGCACTGGAGGAAATGAGGCAGTGACAGAAAGCATGGAGCATCCTGGCAGGTCAGCGCTGGAGGAGTCCAGTCTACACAGCGGACCGCAGGCGCAGCCGTACGCACTGGTACCGGTACCGGGTCCGCAAAGTCACCAGAGAAATTACCATTTAACATTGGAGTCTATGGAAGGGGTGCCCGGCTTTAAAAAATCAGTGCTCCCCGGCCGTAGGTACCCCAGACACCAAACTTTGCACACTGGTAGAGGAGACATGGGGCTACCTGTGTGCCACGTTTGGGGTTCAGGGGACCTATGGCCTGCCGGTACTGGGTCCCCAAATTTCGGGAGATCAGGCGCAAAAAAAAACAAACAGAGCAAGCAAGTTAGTGTGACAGATGGTCTCGGGGTGGGGGGCAATTGCCCTGTTGCCCCCCCCCTGGATCCGCTCCTGTTTACTAGAGGAACACATTCACCCTGAATGATAGGAGTGTATACATTTGTGTGTGTATGTATATAGTGTGTGTGTATGTGTGTACATATATATATATATATATATATATATATATATATATATATATTAGTGGGACTTCCCCCTTTACCCCTGGAACTCAGTGATGCTCCCATTGCTGGTGATGGAACACGGATGGGTCCTGTAGGCTTTCCGTGCATGTGGGGGGGGTGGTGCGGTGGGTGTTCCTCCATGTCCATTTTGCTTGGGACCCCCAAATTCCTTCAAACAGCCCTGATCAGAGCCCATGGAAAATGCCCACATTTTATGAAACCTGCTTCCTTGTCACGTCATCTTTCATTATGCTGTGAAAATGATGGCTCTTCACAAAGGAGAGAAAATTGTTGTTGGCTGGGCTACTGAAACATTAAATGATGGCTCCTCACTTAGTTGCCATCCAGCATTCCTTATCAGAAATGCTCTTAACATTAAGTATATGATACTAACTTTGTGCAAGTCACTTCAGAACACAGTTCTGAAGCATTTTCCTCTTTGAATATCTATGGCTGGTGCTTTGAAGTGGAAAAATAGATAGACATGCTGTTATAATATTTATTTGTGTTTCCTTGAAGCTTTTAACACACTATCTTCTGCCCCTTGCCCCTTGGGAACCTTACTAGAGGCTTACATTTTGGTGATCCCTAAAGAGAATAAAGATCCCACTAATGTGGCCAATTACCGGCCAATTTCACTTCTGAATGTGGACGTAAAGCTTTTCTCTAAAATTTCGGTGACCCGCTTATCGTCCCATGTGCCAGCCTGGGTAGGAATGGACCAGGTTGGCTTTGTCCCTGGCAGGACAATACCATTAAAGCCCCGAACTTCATCATTGGCTCACCTCTACCCAATGGGAAGGGTTTTTCCTTGCAATGGATTCGGAGAAGGCGTTAGATCGAGTGGCCTGGGACTATATCAGGCATGTCCAAAGACCGGCCCACGGGCCAATCGCTGCCAGCATTCCGGTTTTAAACGGCCCGCCGGGTTATTTAGACATATATATCTTTTGTGGCCCCTGACGATCTCCCAGCGCCGGGGCCTCAAAAGATGTATATGCCTTGGAACGGGACAGGGAGGAGGCGGGACGAGCACCGCCGCCGCCGTACACGCACAGGGGAATTTCCTGTTTACGGGTGGCCTCTGTAATAGGAAGTCCCGCGCTGCCATTAGACGACTGTTCTGTCCATCAAAGGAGGCAGGACTTTCTATTAAAGAGGCCGCTGTGTAAACAGGAGATTCTCCTGTAATTAATTTTTGGCGCTCGTGAGTGCATTTCTGGCAAATGGTGCTGCATTCTTGGCAAATGGTGCTGCATTCCTGGCAAATGGTGCTGCATTCCTGGCAATGGTGCTGCATTCCTGGCAAATCATGCTGCATTCCTGGCAATGGTGAGTGCAATCCTGGCAATGGTGCTGCATTCCTGGCAAATGGTGCTGCATTCCTGGCAATGGTGCTGCATTCCTGGCAAATTGTGCTGCATTCCTGGCAATGGTGAGTGCATTCCTGGCAATAGTGCTGCATTCCTGGCAATGGTGCTGCATTCCTGGCAATGGTGAGTGCATTCCTGGCAATGGCGGCTGCATTCCTGGCAATGGCGGCTGCATTCCTGGCAATGGTGCTGCATTTCTGGCAATGGTGGGTGCATTCCTGGCAATGGTGGGTGCATTCCTGGCAATGGTGGGTGCATTCCTCGCAATGATGGGTGCATTGCTGGCAATGGTGAGGCTACATTCATGGCAATGGTGGGTCTGCAGATGGGCACTTGTGAGGCTGCAGATGGGCACTGACCCTTATTTTGTTTCACAGTTCTTTATTAAATATTATTTTTTTTCCCCTGAAACTTCGCTCTTAAATAATACGCCCGAGCTCATCTATTTACTCACACAGCCACAAAGGCAAGAGAATTCTTGTTGGGCAGTGTATTAGTGCTCGGAGGAACACACTTAGACCGAATTTTAATGGTTCAAAGAATGTCAGGCAAAATGGTCGGCCCTCACGCATGTTCACTTCATCAAATCTGGCCCTCTTTGGAAAAAGTTTGGACACCCCTGGACTATATGGATGCGGTACTAGATGCTCTTGGACTAGCGAGCCGTATGCGTACCTTCATTGGATCCCTTTATGTGAATCCAAGAGCTAGAGTCAAAGTCAATGGCCACTTATCGGACGCCTTCCCCATCCATAATGGCACCAGACAAGGGTGTCCTCTTTCACCCCTACTCTATATCCTCACATTAGAACCTCTCCTATGTTGCATCCGGGCCAACCAGAATATAAAGGGTATTGAGGTCCATCACAGGGAATACAAGATTGTGGCCTTTGCAGGTGACATCTTGCTTTTTCTATCAGCTCCGCTAACGTCCCTGCCCAACCTTATGCCAGTCCTCGAAAAATTTAAACGTATTTCTAATCTAAAAAACAACTATTCTAAATTGTTTGCACTGAATGTCTCTCTACCGGCCAACCTAGTACAGCAGTGCCAGATAAACTTTCCTATTTAAATGGAAAGCAAAGCAGATGCCATCACCTATCTGGGTATCCAACTCCCTGGCAAGCTTGATGTACTATATGAAAAAAACTTTTTATCAGAACTGAAAGGTTTACAACAGAATCTACAAAGGTGGGATGTGCCCACCCTCTCTTGGTTTGAATGGGCCTCTATGCTAAAGATGACAGTTCTTCCCTGCCTGTTGTACAAAATGCAGACTATCCTGATCCGCTTACCGCCCGCCTTTTTTGCGGCCTATAGGAGGATGTGTAGGTCTTTCCTTTGGGGAATTAAATTGGCACGCGTCGGGTGAGTGAAGCTAGTACTACCAAAATCTAAGGGTGGAATTGACCTTCCAAATCTACACCGGTATTATTGGGCAGTTCATATGACTAGGGTTGTAGATTGGAGGATTCATACCCGTTGCAAGGACTGGGTGAATCTTGAACTAATGATTTCAGGAACTGAGCTTCGTTCAATCCCCAGGTTCTCCAAAAAGCCTGTGAGTCCTGATCTTCACACACATCCCCTCATTGGGGCGTCTCTTCATGAATTTGACAGGGTCTGTAAAGTACATGTGCTTCCGGCCACAGAGCGTTTGATTACCCCCATCAGAGGCAATCCAGACTTCCCCCGAGGTTAGCTAAAACCTACCTGTCACAAGAATGGCCATATGCAGAGATGCAATCGAAACACTTCTTCCACAGGGGCAAGTTCGTACGACAGCAAGACCTTGCAGCACTGTCTACCACTAAATCTTTCCCTTTCTGGTCCTATATTCAATTAAATCATTTCCTAGATGATCCGGACGAGAAGAGGAAGATACAAGAAAGCTCCTACGGTATTCAAATCCCTGTGGTCGAGCTCGTCTCCCCAGAGTCATGTGGACTCAGTGCTGTACGCCTCCATGTTTGGGGAACCGTACTCTTTTTTGCACTTGGATCATGCATTCTGGGAATCCGTGTTGGACACAGAGATAGAGGACACTAGCTGGGACTGCTTTCACTTGTTTATTCAGAAAAGTTCTCTGAATGTGAATACGCAGGAAAATGGGTATAAAATGAAAACTAGATGGTATAAGACTCTGGAACTGCTTCACAGGATTTTTCAGACGTTACAAGATCAATGTTGGAGATGTGAAAAGGACATAGGTACTTTCCTCAACATCTGGTGGACATGCCTGCTAATCAAGCCATATTGGAGTAAGGTGCATGAAGTGACGACGACCATCTCCTCGCTCCCCTTGGAGTTTACACCAGAGCAATATCTCCTTCATCTTTCTAAAATACCCCCAAAAAAATACTATAAGTCGGTGGCCATGCATATATGATTAACGCTGCTAGGCTGTGTATTTCGGTGCATTGGAGGTCCACATTGCCTCCTTCAACCAAAGATTGGGCACTAGACATGTGCACACTGAAATATTTCGTTTCGGAATTTCGTTTTCGTCCGAAAAATACATTTATTCAGTTACTTCCGAAATTCGTTTTTATTTATTTTGTTTTTCGTTAGAAATTGCATTCGTCCGAAAATCTGAATTAATTAAGGTTGAATCTGTCATTGAAGGCTTATGGTGTCTGTCGAATGTTCAAAGAAGATTAGACGGAGCAGCGAAACTGTACGACGCTGCAATCATAAATTTCCGGTCGAATGTTCCGCCTACAAGCTATAGTAGAATTCTAATGTTGTATGACTAGTAATAATTATATTTATTAATTACTATTACTAGTCAACCAACATTAGAATTCTTCTATAGCCTATGGGCGGATCCATTTGACCGGAAATGTACGATTGCAGCCTCGTACAGTTTAGCTGCACCGTCGAATCTTCTAACTTTCGACAGACACCATAATCACACATTCATCATCATCATCATTATTTTTATTTTACTTCCCCCACCCAATTCCAGCAGCGATCTTTTCTCTCTATGTCAAATCTTTTTTCTCTATAATGTCGAATCTTTTCTCTCTATAATGTCGAATCTTTTCTCTCTATGTCGAATCTTTTCTCTCTATAATGTCAAATCTTTTCTCTTTATGTCAAATCTTTTCTCTCTATGTAGAATAATCTTGGACTAATAGAGTTAAGGTTAGGCACATTCGACCGCAGGTTTGATAGACACAGATTGTTATTGTCAGCGTCACGTCGAATCTCCTATCTATATCGAACTGTTGTCACAACGAAAATGAAAATAAAGCATTTTTTTATGTCAGATCTTTCGGTTTTCGGATTCTGTGCTTTCGTTTTAGTTTGTTAAAACGATAACGAAAATACCTGAAATTCAGATGAAAATGCATTCGGACGAAAATGAATGCACATGTCTATTGGGCACTACGTATCAACCGCATAGCGACAATGTAGGAGCTAATATACCTTGCACAGGATAGAATCTCCATCTTTTCAGCTACCTGGGAGGCGTGGATCACTTATAGAAATTCTCAAAAATATCAAGCATAGCGATTGGGGTTTCCATTTTTTTCTTTTGAATGAGGGAAACATGGTCCCTCACTCTATGGAAAAAGGGCCTAGATTTGGCGCCAATCTGGCATCCTATTGGTGAGGGAGGAGGTTCCTATAAAAGTATCTGTTTTCTGCCTTGGTGATATAGCTACTGCTATCGGGAGAGATGTATTTGTCCTAACCATACAACTGAGGTATTAAACTCCGGAACAGTGCTTGATCTCTTTGCCTATATAGACCTACATTTCTCTGATTGGCTCTTACTAGCAACCATTTACTTTGTAGATTGAAGCTGGCTTTACTATCTGACCAGCTAGTAATCTTGGTTCCTCTCTCTTTGGAGTTCGATTCCGGGGTTTGAACAACCAGGTAGTGCCCTTTATATATTTTTTATTTAATGTGAATTTTTATATATATATATATATATATATATACACTGTATGTATATATTTTTATATATATTTTTTTTTTCTTCTTCGAACATTTTTGACCATTTTTGTTATTGGTTCACCCAATTATTCTTATGAATCATCATTTTCAGGCACTTTTAATCTGGATTGTGAAACGTTGATTTTCTGGAGAGTTTCTGAAGCCACTAGGGTCCAAGTACTATACTTACTGCCTCTTTCTATTATCAACCGATACTTTATTCAGTATATATGCTTAATTTAAATATTATTCCTCTCCCTCAGATGGCTCATTATCACTTTTCAGTGCTTTTTCATGCACATTGATTTGCTCTGTGCTTTGTTTAAAATAGCACCTCCTCTATGGTACACCAAGATACTCCATTTTTGAAAGCACCCCCGAACAAACTAAAGCTATTTCATTCTTTATTTCTTCATCTATAATACACAGGTAATATTGATGTTTTTAATGCGGTTGGTCTGGTCTTTTTCTATGTCATTCTGGTGTTGAATATTTATGATTATTATTTTGTAAAGAAAACTTTTTGTGTATTGTTATTGTATATTTATATTGTATATTCTGTGTTTCAGTAATACTTGACAAAAAAACTCCTGAAGAAGCCAGTTAAATTGGTGAAACGTCAAGAATATTTGTCTGTATACAACTTTGGATTTAGATTGCAATATGGATGAATTTTCTCATATGTTTATACCTATTTTTATAAAATAAAATTATATTTTGATATATACAGGTCCTTCTCAAAAAATTAGCATATTGTGATAAAGTTCATTATTTTCTGTAATGTACTGATAAACATTAGACTTTTATATATTTTAGATTCATTACACACAACTGAAGTAGTTCAAGCCTTTTCTTGTTTTAATATTGATGATTTTGGCATACAGCTCATGACAACCCAAAATTCCTATCTCAAAAAATTAGCATATCATGAAAAGGTTCTCTAAACGAGCTATTAACCTAATCATCTGAATCAACTAATTAACTCTAAACACCTGCAAAAGATTCCTGAGGCTTTTAAAAACTCCCAGCCTGGTTCATTACTCAAAACCGCAATCATGGGTAAGATTGCCGACCTGACTGCTGTCCAGAAGGCCATCATTGACACCCTCAAGCAAGAGGGTAAGACACAGAAAGAAATTTCTGAACGAATAGGCTGTTCCGAGAGTGCTGTATCAAGGCACCTCAGTTGGAAGTCTGTGGGAAGGAAAAAGTGTGGCAGAAAATGCTGCACAACGAGAAGAGGTGACCGGACCCTGAAGAAGATTGTGGAGAAGGACCGATTCCAGACCTTGGAGGACCTGCGGAAGCAGTGGACTGAGTCTGGAGTAGAAACATCCAGAGCCACCGTGAACAGGCGTGTGCAGGAAATGGGCTACAGGTGCCGCATTCCCCAGGTCAAGCCACTTTTGAACCAGAAACAGCGGCAGAAGCGCCTGACCTGGGCTACAGAGAAGCAGCCCTGGACTGTTGCTCAGTGGTCCAAAGTACTTTTTTGGATGAAAGCAAATTTTGCATGTCATTCGGAAATCAAGGTGCCAGAGTCTGGAGGAAGACTGGGGAGAGGGAAATGCCAAAATGCCTGAAGTCCAGTGTCAAGTACCCACAGTCAGTGATGGTCTGGGGTGCCATGTCAGCTGCTGGTGTTGGTCCACTGTGTTTTATCAAGGGCAGGGTCAATGCAGCTAGCTATCAGGAGATTTTGGAGCACTTCATGCTTCCATCTGCTGAAAAGCTTTATGGAGATGAAGATTTCATTTTTCAGCACGACCTGGCACCTGCTCACAGTGCCAAAACCACTGGTAAATGGTTTACTGACCATGGTATTACTGTGCTCAATTGGCCTGCCAACTCTCCTGACCTGAACCCCATAGAGAATCTGTGGGATATTGGGAAGAGAAAGTTGAGAGACGCAAGACCCAACACTCTGGATGAGCTTAAGGCCGCTATCGAAGCATCCTGGGCCTCCATAACACCTCAGCAGTGCCACAGGCTGGTTGCCTCCATGCCACGCCGCATTGAAGCAGTCATTTCTGCAAAAGGATTCCCGACCAAGTATTGAGTGCATAACTGAACATAATTATTTGAAGGTTGACTTTTTTTGTATTAAAAACACTTTTCTTTTATTGGTCGGATAAAATATGCTAATTTTTTGAGATAGGATTTTTGGGTTTTCATGAGCTGTATGCCAAAATCATCAATATTAAAACAAGAAAAGGCTTGAACTACTTCAGTTGTGTGTAATGAATCTAAAATATATGAAAGTCTAATGTTTATCAGTACATTACAGAAAATAATGAACTTTATCACAATATGCTAATTTTTTGAGAAGGACCTGTATATTGTGTTTTTCCTGCACCTTAAAAATCCCATTTCCCAATATTTCTTGTGTTCTATCAAAAGGGGATGTGGTGCCTATTGACTTACAGATGTCAGGTATCTTCTAATATTCTCCTTGGGAAAATGATATGTTGATATGTTGGATTGCCCTGCAACCATGCATTTGCCCCTAACTATTGGTAGGCAACTCTGTGACATCATCCACCCAATAATTTGGGAGCAGAAGCCAACTTGGCACTGATATGGCGGGAGCTGGGAATGGCTGTGGAGCCAAATAAATGTCTCTGGGTCATGCATAGCTTGCCAGACAAGCAAGACCAGATGAGCGTAGAAGTCATCCTAGTTAGCTGGCCCTAACATGAGTTCTGTATAGCATTCTTAGAAATGGAATTCATTTCTGAAAGGGCTTTACTCGGTTGAATTGGTGGTCTCCTTAACCACTTAACGACCGCCCACTGTAAATATACGTCGGCAGAATGGCACCGACAGGCAGAATCACGTACATATACGTGATTGCCTTTGTATAGCTGGGGGGTCCGATCGGACCCCCCTTCTTTACAGTGGCTGGTCGTTTTACCTTCGGGAGCGATCCGGCATGAGGGGACGGCCGTTCGATTCTGGCCACCCCCTCTCGATCGCTCCCGGCGAATGAGAGAGCTTCCCCTGCCTGCCAGGCAGGAGGAAGTGATGTCATCTCTCCTGCGGCGCTCACATATACCGAGCGCCGTACAGGAGAAGATGCAGGTTAGTGCACACAACACTACACTGACACCAGGACACATAGGCACATAAATCGCCCCCCCAGACACCCCCAGATCACCCCCCAGATCACCCCCCAGCCCCCAGTCACAGTGTCACTGATTGCAGTGACCATTTATTTAGTGATCACTGCAATCAGTGACATTTGTGACTGTAAAAGTGTCACTACATTTAGTTTTAGGTCCAGTGTAGCCCCCTAACCCCCCCTAATAAAGGTTTAACCCCCTGATCACCCCCCAGATAACCCTTTCACCCCCTAGCACCGCCGTCGCTAAGCAATCATATTTCTGATCGATGTCTTAGCGTCGGTGATGCTGATCGGTAGCCAGTAATTTTTTTTAGGTTCGCCGCAGGTTTTTATAGCGTCGGGTACCCCCATATATTACCTAATAAAGGTTTAACCCCCTTGATCGCCCCCCAGGTAACCCTTTCACCCCCTATCACCACTGTCACTAAGCGATAATTTTTCTGATCGATGACTTAGCGTCGGCGATGCTGATCGGTAGCCAGTAATTTTTTTTAGGTTCGCCGCAGGTTTTTATAGCGTCGGGTACCCCCATATATTACCTAATAAAGGTTTAACCCCCTTGATCACCCCCCAGGTAACCCTTTCACCCCCTAGCACCGCCGTCGCTATGCGATCATTTTTCTGATCGATGTCTTAGCGTCGGTGATGCTGATCGGTAGCCAGTAATTTTTTTTAGGTTCGCCGCAGGTTTTTATAGCGTCGGGTACCCCCATATATTACCTAATAAAGGTTTAACCCCCTTGATCGCCCCCCAGGTAACCCTTTCACCCCCTATCACCACTGTCACTAAGCGATAATTTTTCTGATCGATGTCTTAGCGTCGGCGATGCTGATCGGTAGCCAGTAATTTTTTTTAGGTTTGCCGCAGGTTTTTATAGCGTCGGGTACCCCCATATATTACCTAATAAAGGTTTAACCCCCTTGATCACCCCCCAGGTAACCCTTTCACCCCCTAGCACCGCCGTCGCTATGCGATCATTTTTCTGATCGATGTCTTAGCGTCGGTGATGCTGATCGGTAGCCAGTAATTTTTTTTAGGTTCGCCGCAGGTTTTTATAGCGTCAGGTGCCCCCATATATTATCTAATAAAGGTTTAACCCCCTGATCGCCCCCCAGGTAACCCTCTTACCCCCTATCACCACTGTCGCTAAGCGATCGTTTTTATGATCGTTGTCTTAGTGTCGGTGATGCCGATAGGTAGCCAGTAATTTTTTTTTAGGTTCGCCGTCAGGTTTTTATATAGCGTCAGGTACCCCCATATATTACCTAATAAAGGTTTTAACCCCCTAATTGCCCCTAGTTAACCCTTTCACCAGTGATCATCATATAAGTGTTACGGGTGACGCTGGTTAGTTAGTTTGCTTTTTATAGTGTCAGGGCACCCGCCGTATATAACCCAATAAAGGTTTAACCCCCTGATCGCCCGGGCGGGTGATATTAATTAGATTTTAGCGTCAGAGAGGGTCTGCGTCACACCCCAGGCAGCGTCAGGTTAGTGCCAGTAGCGCTAACACCCACGCGTGAAGCATACACCCCCCCTTAGTGGTATAGTATCTGATCAGCTCAATATCTGATCTGATCAGATCTATACTAGCGTCCCCAGCAGTTTAGGGTTCCCAAAAACGCAGTGTTAGCGGGATCAGCCCAGATACCTGCTAGCACCTGCGTTTTGCCCCTCCGTCCAGCCCAGGCCACCCAAGTGCAGTATCGATCGATCACTGTCACTTACAAAACAAAAACACACATAACTGCAGCGTTCGCAGAGACAGGCCTGATCCCTGCGACTCCAGTGCTGTAGGAGGTGATTTCACCACCACAGTTAAAAAAAAAAAGCATATATGTCGAAGCATTGGGGCAGCAGGAGCGGAGGAGCGATTTTGCTCCTAATGCCGCGTACATACGGTCGAAATTCCGACGGAGGCTTGCCCGTGGAAAAGTCTGACCATGTGTACGCGGCATAACTTTTGCGAGAAGATGCCCCCATGCTTCGGCATATATAAATGGTGCATGTATGCCCATCATTAGAAGTGGGTGGATGAAGGGCGGTATTCTAATGGTGGGAATACCCACCGATCAATCTTTTTTTTTCGTTCAGCCAACAGGCTGCATGAAAAAAAAGATTACAATACATGTCCAACAAGGACCAGCAACGTACTGGTATGTTGCTGGACTTTGAATGTGTATACCAGAATGATGCCTGCGGGTTTAGGTATCATCTTGGTATCATTCTTTTCAACCAGCGGCCGGCTTTCATGTAAAAGCAATCCTAGTGGCTAATTAGCCTCTGGACTGCTTTTACAAGCAGTGGGAGGGAATGTCCCCCCCGGATATAAAAAGCGCCATTGGGAAATTGGGAAAGCATTTTATCACACCGATCTTGGTGTGGTCAGATGCTTTGAGGGCAGAGGAAAGATCTAGGGTCCAATAGACCCCAGTTTTTTCAAAAAAGAGTACCTGTCATTACCTATTGCTATCATAGGGGATATTTACATTCCCTGAGATAACAATAAAAGTGATAAAAAAAAAAAATATGCTAGCAACAGTTTAAAAATAAAATAAAAAAGCAAAATTAATAGTAAAAAAAAAAAAAAAAAAAAAAAGCACCCCTGTCCTGCCCTGCTCTTGCCCAATGGCGAACGCAAGCGTCGGTCTGGCGTCATATGTAAACAGCAATTGCACCATGCATGTGAGGTATCACCGCGAAGGTCAGATCGAGGGCAGTAATTTTAGCAAATTTACAGGGTAACCTGTAAATGCTTTTAAAGGCTTTTAAAAATGTATGTAGTTTGTCGCCAATGCGCGTTTGTGCGAAATTTTAAAGCATGTCGTGTTTGGTATCTATGTACTCGGCCTAAGATCATCTTTTTTATTTCATCAAACATTTGGGCAATATAGTGTGTTTTAGTGCATTAAAATTAAAAAAAGTGTATTTTTTCCCCAAAAAATGCGTTTGAAAAATCGCTGCGCAAATACTGTGTAGAAAAAAAAATGCAACACCCACCTCTTTATTCTGTAGGGCCTTTGCTTTAAAAATATATATAATGTTTGGGGGTTCAACATAATTTTCTTGCAAAAAAAAATATGTTTTCATGTAAACAAAAAGTGTCAAAAAGGGCTTTGTCTTCAAGTGGTTAGAAGAGTGGATGTAAGCTTCCTAATGTTGTGTATAAAATGCCAGAACAGTTCAAAACCCCCCCCCCAAATGACCCCATTTTGGAAAGTAGACACCCCAAGCTATATACTGAGAGTAATGTCGAGTCCATGGAATATTTTATATGTTGACACAAGTTGCGGAAAAAATACAATTTTTTTTTTTTGCACAAAGTTGTCACTAAATGATATATTGCTCAAACATGCCATGGGCATATGTGGAATTACACCCCAAAATACATTCTGTTGCTTCTCCTGAGTACGGGGATACCACATGTGTGAGACTTTTTGGGAGCCTAGACGCGTACGGGACCCCAAAAACCAAGCACCGCCTTCAGGCTTTCTAAGGGTGTCAATTTTTGATTTCAATTCTCACTGCCTATCCCAGTTTCGGAGGCCATGGAATGCCCAGATGGCACAAAACCCCCCCAAATGACCCCATTTTGGAAAGTAGACACCCCAAGCTATTTGCTGAGAGGTATTGTGAGTATTTTGCAGATCTCGCTTTTTGTCACAAAGTTTTAAAAATTAAAAAAAAAAAAGAAAAAAAAAATGTTCTTTCTTCATTTTCAAAAACAAATGAGAGCTGTAAAATACTCACCATGCCTCTCAGCAAACAGCTTGGGGTGTCTACTTTCCAAAATGGGGTCATTTGGGGGGGTTTTGTGCTATTTTGGCATTTTATGGCCTTCAAAACTGTGATAGGTAGTGAGGAGTGAAATCAAAAATTTGCGCCCTTAGAAATCCTGAAGGCGGTGCTTGGTTTCCGGGGTCCCGTACGTGGCTAGGCTCCTAAAAAGTCCCACACATGTGGTATCCCCGTACTCAGGAGAAGCAGCAGAATGTATTTTGGGGTGCAATTCCACATATAACCATGGCATGTGTGAGCAATATATCATTTAGTGACAACTTTTTGTAATTTTTTTTTTTTTTGTCATTATTCAATCACTTGGGACAAAAAAAAAATATTCAATGGGCTCAACATGCCTCTCAGCAATTT
Source organism: Rana muscosa (assembly GCA_029206835.1). Lineage (NCBI taxonomy): Eukaryota > Metazoa > Chordata > Amphibia > Anura > Ranidae > Rana > Rana muscosa. Next base: position 461,841,589 of record CM055121.1, read on the forward strand.
CCTTGGGGTGTCTACTTTCTAAAATGGGTTCATTTGGGGGGGTTTTGTACTGCCCTGCCATTTTAGCACCTCAAGAAATGAGATAGGCAGTCATAAATTTAAAGCTGTGTAAATTCCAGAAAATGTACCCTAGTTTGTAAACGCTATAACTTTTGCGCAAACCAATAAATATACGCTTATTGACATTTTTTTTACTAAAGACATGTGGCTGAATACATTTTGGCCTAAATGTATGACTAAAATTGAGTTTATTCGATTTTTCTTATAACAAAAAGTAGAAAATATCATTTTTTTTCAAAATTTTCGGTCTTTTTCCGTTTATATCGCAAAAAATAAAAATCGCAGAGGCAATCAAATACCATTAAAAGAAAGCTCTATTTGTGGGAAGAAAAGGACGCAAATTTAGTTTGGGTACAACATTGCATGTCCGCACAATTTACAGTTAAAGCAGCGCAGTGCAAAATTCTGAATTCACCTCTGGTCCTTTAGCTACCAAATGGTCCGGGGCTTAAGTGGGTAAACTAGACACTGTTCAAATATTTGGATGTAATTAGGTGATAATCACTGTGGGAATTTATGGAAATAGGATTTATATTGCTCCAAATGGTTTGGTACAAATGTGGATTAGGGAAGGGCTTGCCGCACAACAAGAAGCTCCATGACACAGCATTGGTCCTTATTAATGGGCAGAAAAATAATTTACTGGTTAACACTTCCACTATGCAAGTAATAGGGTCCCTGATTTGAGTCCAGGTCAAGACACTTTGGGCGAGATTTAATTAAACTGGTGCACACTGGTGCTTGTTCAATTAAAGTGGTTCTAAAGCGTGCGTATTCCATGCGGACTTGATCGGATGCTCCATTCACCTCTATGGAGCGACGGATGTCAACTGTGACATGTCCGCTGACATCCGCTGCTATCCAATCCTCCAATCCTCCAACTCCAAACGGATGGTGGTCCTATTTTCAATCCATCTGGCGGATCGGATCAGATAAGATCAGATGAAAGCAGACAGGCTAACTAAAAGGGGAATGAGGGGAGAACTGGGATTTTGTGTGAAGCATGCGCTGTGTAGAATGGCTACAAATATGTCTGGCAGGTAACGTGAAGTAATATAAAAATCGATATATCATAGTACACTATAAAAATGGAATTATTCTATATAAAATAAAGATTTATTCCATAATGCAATGCCAGACTCTGTTAATCCATATGAATACCATAAATCATAAATACCATAAATCCTGGGACTGATATGTTTTCCCAGCTGCTCCTCAGCCCTCATCGCTTCACACTCAGACTCCTAGTTGATCCTGAGCAGGGTGGGTTTCCTTCCATTACCCTCTTCCCTTTGTACCCACCTCTCCATTGCTGAGACCCCTTGTTATATTGCATCTACTCCTGATGAGTGGAGGTCTCCACGAAACGTGTTGACAAATCTATACGTTCACATCTTATGCCCCGTACACACGATCGGTTTTCCTGTTGGAAAAAGTCTGATGAGAGCTTTTGGTCGGGAATCCCAACCGTGTCTATGCTCAATCAGACTTTTTCCAATGGAAAAACTGCTGGAAAAAGATAGAGAGCATGTTCTCTATTTTCCCGTCAGGAAAAAAAACTGATCGGAATTTCCGATCGTGTGTACAAATCCTGGCGCGCTAAATTCTGATGCATGCTGGGAAACAAATCAACGCCTGATTGAAAGCATAGAACTTAATTTTCTCGGCTCGTCGTAGTCTTTTACGTCACCACGTTCTTGGCAGTCAAAAGTTCACCAAATTTTTGTGTGACCGTGTGTATGCGGGGCAGACTTGAGAGGAATTCCGTCGGAAAAACCACCCAACTTTTTGGGTCGTGTGTACGGGGCATAAGGAATATTTTTACATACGGTATTTATATTGTACCTTACTGTAACTATTGTGTATGTAGCACTACCCCCGTAAGAGCTGCTGAGAATTTTGGGCCTGCACTCTGCCTTTCAACCCCAGAAAATTGTCTCGACCCCCTTGGCACAACTGTACAGCAATATTAGTGTAAAACACAAATGAGAGATGGAAACACAGTAAGATCACACAGTACTGTACTGTATAATTACCGTCACCTTGGCACTCGTCACCTTACCCGCTGTAGCAAGAGAGATAGAGTCTCACACCAGTGTAACTTTACCAGTTGAATAATGTTTACTTGACAAGAATGAAACAGTTATTGTACAAACACATATGGCTATGCACAGATCCCTGTAAAGGCCATAGAGACACAATTAATCAGTGTTTTCTTAGCATTTAACTTGAATATTATAACCTGGAGAAAGATGGATGTGAGTAGGTGTACAGTGGAGGAATTTCCCAACACTATGTGGCTGTATTGGAACACCTCCCCACTAATTCCCACACACATGCACAAACAACAGAACAGCAATCACAAATACAAGTAGTCACGTTCAGTATAAATAATCTATGCTGCTAAATGGCTCCCTCTAGAGGACAGTTCCACCTTGTAATATCCCTATGCGACAGGCTTTGAGAATAGTAAAGCAATGACTGTTTCTTTAAACTCAATCCGTCTTCAGCTAGCTCTGTTGGTGCGCTTATTTGTAATCCAAGGGAGATAGAATAAAGTATCAACTGTAGAGATGTAAGATAGTTGCAAAGGAAACCGCTATCTCTGTTCTTCCGGCTGTACCATACTCAGGTGTAATGTATTCCTAGCTGTGGCACTACAGGTGTCAGCGCTAATAGTCTGGGTAACAGGAAAACACTTCTACAACTCAGTCACAACTTAGTAGACAAGTGCCTTTTCACCGCTATGAGTCTTCAGCCCACTGGTATGCTCCTTCTGGAACTCCGCGGCCGTTCACAGAGAGCTGGTGAATGGGTGGCTTCAAATGCTATGAAACGCGGGCCGTCCCGCCTGCTCAATCAGCCAGGCTGTCCACAAGGATCCCTCGGTCAGGCGATCCGCTCTTCAAATCTAGGCCCAGGCTCTCTCTCTGCCTTGGGCCTACTCACACAGGCCTCTTGTTGATTGAAAGATGGCGTCCCGAGAGAGTGAGCACCGGCCACGCCTCCTCTTTTATCCGCTCCTCCAGCAGACTGTGCGATTTCTCATTGCATCTCATTGCACCATTATGGGTACTTGTAGTCTTCTCTCTGTTCTCTGTTCATTCCAATAGAGTCACTTCCTCCTTCACTACATTTCCCACCATGCAATACTCCAGGGTTTAACGAACCCAAACAAAAGTTATAATGGCACTAAATGAAACGGACACCAGAGGGAGAAAAACCCTGAAATAATAATACAACGCATTCCTAGGGATACTTTTATGGTAGAACCTTGCTACATGTATATTTTATTTTTATGGTATTCATATGGATCAAAAGAGTCTGGCATTACCATGTATTACTATGTAATTATGCTATGATTCTTGTATGTATTACATTATGGAATAAATCTTTATTTTATATAGAATAATTCCTTTTTTTATATTGTACCATGATATAGTGTTTTTTATACCATTGCAACTTACCTGCCAGACATATTAGTAGCTATTCTACATCGCATGCTTCACACAGTCCCAATCCCCATCCCCCCCCCCCCCCCTTTTAGTTAGTCTCGCAATTTAGGGATGGAGGCTACAAACTGTTTTTGTCCTATGCCTCATATAAAGTCCCAAATTTTTTATCTATTTATCGAAAACAGGCAGGCTGTCCATTTTCATCAGATCTCCCCATAGAGGAGAGCGGGATTCTGACAGGTCTGTCTCTGCACAGTGAGCGGAGACGGACCTGTCATCCGCCTGCTCAGTGGGGATCAGCTGAGCAATCCTTGCTGAGCAATCGGAGTCCGTCAAAACTGACGTGCCCTGTGTGAAAGGACCCTTAAGATTTTTCATCTTAATGCATTCTATGCATTAAGGTGAAAAACCTTCTGTAGTGCAACTCCCCCTTTTTCTCACCTGAGCCCGATCCAGCGATGTGCACAACAGCAGCAGCTCCCTCCGCTGTCTCCCTCTTCATTGGGAAGCTTGATAGCAGCAGGAGCAATTGGCTGTCAATCAAATGCTGTGATACAGGAGCAGGGGGTGGGGCCAAGTTTGCTGTCTGTGTCAATGAACGCAACAGGGAGAGTCTGCATGGGTGACTCCCATGCATGAATGGGTGCCCCCATGGAAAGTATCTTTCCATGGGGGCACCCACCGAAATGGAGGGACCTGGGGCGCCGGCGGGGGACCCCAGAAGAGGAGGATCGGGGCTGCTCTGTGCAAAATTATTGCACAGAGCAGGTAAGTATAGCCATGTTTGTTATCTAATGCCCTGTACATTAGATGGACTTTTTTCATCGGAAAAAACGATCGTGTGTGGGCCCCATCGGACTTTTTTCCATCAGTGTTAAAAAATAGAACATGTTTTAAATTTTTCCGATGGAAAAAAAAAACGATAGGAAGTTCTGATCGTCTGTTTGGAACTCCAATGGAGAAAAAACCCACGCATGCTCAGAATCAAGTCGACGCATGCTCAGAAGCAGTGAACTTAATTTTTCTCGGCTCGTCAATGTGTTTTACGTCACAGCGTTTGGGACAGTCGGAATTTTGTCTGATGGTGTGTAGGCAAGACTGATGAAAGTCAGCTTTATCGGAATTCCAACGGAAAATTCCATCGGATTTTATTCCATCGGAAATCCGATCGTGTGTACAGGGCATTAGTTTAAAAAAAATAAAGGTTAACAACCACTTTAAGCTTTGACAATAAAGCCTAGAATCCGATTGGTCACTATGCACAGCTGCACCAGATTCTGCGAGCGCCAGTTTTAGTAAAGTCTCCCCTATAATAGTTTTCATGTTCTCCCTGTGCTGGTAGTAGGTAGTAGTACTGTATATTTTACTGAGAATGCCCAAGGTGGCTGCTTCGCCAACAAATAAAAAGTGTTTTGATGCCCTGGGGAGAAAAATGCTTTAGAAATACAAAACAATGATAATACATGAAATACAAATCAATGATATTAAATAATCTAGATTTTATATCTATACAGTGGCTCCTTAAACATGCCTTTTGTTCCAGGAAGTATTCCCCTCTGTGTTGTGTGTTGTTACTGAAACCATCCAAATACCTAAATGCTCTCCCTCTAAGTTTGACTGCCCTATGAATCCTCAATGTTCTGCCTATGCAGTCAATCAATGCCTCTGCCTCTCTCAGTGCCAGTCCCTCAGAAAGCGGTCTGTATGCCAGGTAAGCATTTGACATTTGGCATACTGCAAGATCAAGGGGTTAGCATTTTCTGTTGGAGAGTTGAGGATCAGGAAAGTAAAATACTTTTAATCTTCTCCCATAGACTTTATGGGCAGTTATCAGTTTTTCTGGAGTTGGGCATTAAGTCTACAAAAGATTGAAGTTCTTGGTTTTACATATGCTGTAATGCAACACAATGTGATTAACGCATGTCAATGACAAATTAGGCAGCCCATACATGAATCAGTTTTTTCATTTAACCATTGGATTAAAAGAAAAAAATGACTTGAGTCATACATCTACACCTTTAAGCTGTATAGAGGAATCCCCACCGTCAGAATACACTGATCAGTACTGTTAGCTATAGCCAGCAGCGCTGATTGACCAGCAAAAATCTACCCTGTCCATACATGGATTCAAATTTGTCTGATCCCTGCTAAACCAGATGAATTTCGTTCCATGTATGGCTAGCTTTGCCTTGATTACACAAAAAAGAACAAAATGGGAATCCTACCTATTAAAGTAGTAGTGCTCACCGAGAGATATCGGGGGTGTGGTCAAAAAATAAACATGTATCAAAAAAAAAAATAGACCTCCAAACTATATGAGTTACACTACAAAAGTTTAATAGCCTATAAAAGGCAAATTACATGAATAAAACACGTTCTATAATGCCCCAGGTTCCTATAAATGACCAAATAGAAAGCACAAAAAAGCTATCCAATCACTGCGAATTCAACCAATCCGGAGAAGACACAGCGATTACACAGCTAGCGGACCCACACCCAACCCTTGTATGAGGAATACCCCCTAGATGTACCTGATATACCCCAGAGACCACCCATTGGGACCAAATAGACCCACAATAATTCCTAGAGCAGGGCAGTGTATACCTAAATCAGGTTAATTACACTATCCTGAAATTTGAAAGCCCCAACTGAACTAGATAAGCCCTCCTAACAAAGTCCCAGTCATAGGTCTTACAGTCAAAAATAGCAAGGTAGAAGTGTTGGTTATATGGAAGTCCAGAGAATCCCAATGGAGGAATATGTATGGTATTCCTTACTCCAATGGTCAGTGAAGGGAAGAGAGGTCTCCAGATGCTGGATAGTATAAGATGAATAGGGTATGCACCGTAAAAATATGGTATTACAACTTCATGCAATATATATATATAGCCGATCCCCAGTTCGTGGGTGAGTCCGATAAACCGGAACTTCGTCAGAACTTAGTTAGTTCTGACGAAGTTCCGGTTTATCGGAATGAAACATGTCAACTTTTAACATGGGATGAGCACCCCCTTCTGATACCTCCCCGAGTAAACCCCACTTTTGATGAGGACTTTCAAATTTCACCCGCTAAGCACTACCTGGATCATATTTCTTCGGATTTAAGATCCCTACAAATCCCCGCAAGAAAGCCCTGGAAACAGGATGTCTAAAACAGGACTTTGGGAATAAAGTTCTTAAAACAGATGCTAAGAACATGGGCTGTCTCTAGCGGCTAATGAACAACTACTTGGAGATGTATATGCACAATTTGATCCCAAATTGAAGATCTCTGTGCAAACAGCGGTTTCTTTGAGCTATCCGGACCACAGATGAACAGATTGATCCCGACCGACACTCATTGGTGATCTCTGCGAATCCGTGAGTAACCCCCTATCATTGTTTGCATATATCCAAACATTCATTACAAAATTTACCTGCAGACTGCAGGAATTGTCATTTTGGTTACACTGGACAATTTGTGATTATTGCTCTATATGCCGCTGAGATTCATATACACTTGACATGAACTATATCAGTGTAGTGGGTATTTGAATTTAAGGGAAGCATCTGGGTGGTAGTGTTAACCCAGATGCATTGATTGCTAGGGAATCCGAGACCCTTTTATGGTTCTTGGAGGACTCTGGTGGTGTGAGGTTCCCTGCGGCCTGCAGGTGGCATTGTCGCCCTGGCCGGAGTTGAACCCACACCGCAAGACTGTGCCTTTTTTTCCTCCCCTGCCGCTGGTACGACGGGGCGGAGAACCCGCTGTGACGCAAAGAGAGAGGGGATAAAAGGGGCGGATGCCCTTACCACGGGGTTCAGAGTTCGGAGTCGGAGGACACGGCCGCACTCAGGCACCCTCAGCCTGGGTGCTGGCGTTCCGGTCCCAGGTGCCCTTGACCTGGCCGGAGCGGGAGATGGAGTCCATCTCAGGCACCTTTAGCCTGGGGTGAGGTACTATGGCGGATGCCTGGGGCTCAGTACCTTCGACTGAGTTCCGCGAGGGTAGAGGAATCCGAGGGGGCCCTAACTCCTTGGGTGCCCGTGTCTGAGGTCGAGGAGACTGGTGAGCGGAACTTCTCTGGAGAGTCCGGCGCAGCATTGCTGGTGACAGAGAGGCCTCCGGTGACTCCCTTGGACGGATATCCTTCCCCTGACAGGGGCTGTGCTAGCGAAGGTAATTCGTGTTCTACCTCATATAGTCAGTGGCAGTGACTATTTGCCATTGGTGACACCACAGTGGTTAGCAATACTTTAAAGGATTGTGCCTCGACCTACTCCCATTAATACTGAACTGTTGCAAAGGTCCCAACCTGACTGTGCTGTATGTTTATTCGCTGAGAAGCATAAAACTGTGTTGGACCTATTCAGTGTGTGGAACTCTGGTTACTAGGAGCAAAGGGGAAGTCAAGGACGGAGGAAAGGATTTGACTCTAGGACACCTACACAAAGCCCGATCTTTCTGGCCTTAACCTCTTCACTATGGAGGACAAGGGCCGTGGTGTATCTCATCCCTCCCCCCGGTACTAACACCCCTAGACAAAGACAGACAAGCCGAGAATGAGAAGGGGTGAGGTCGATACATCTGGAATAGTGAGGACCTACCCACTGTGTGGCAACCCGTATTTCATATGATACAGATTCACCAGTAAGCAACTCATGGCTCGAGCTAGATATCTGGCTAGGTGTATCTATGAAGAATCATTATAGAGACTCACCCACGAACTGGGGATCGGCTATATATATATATATATATATATATATATATATATATATATATATATATATACATATATATATATATATATATATTGCATGAAGTTGTAATACCATATTTTTACGGTGCATACCCTATTCATCTTATACCATCCAGCATCTGGAGACCTCTCTTCCCTTCACTGACCATTGGAGTCAGGAATACCATACATATTCCTCCATTCGGTTTCTCTGGACTTCCATATAACCAACACTTGCAGCATTCTACCTTGCTATTTTTGACTGTTAGACCTATGACTGGGACTTTCTTAGGAGGACTTATCTACTTCAGGTGGGGCTTTCCAATTTCAGGATAGTGTAATTAACCTGATTTAGGTATACACTGCCCTGCTCTAGGAATTATTGTGGGTCTATTTGGTCCCAATGGGTGGTCTCTGGGGTATATCAGGTACATCTAGGGGGTGCCCCTCATACTAGGGGAGGGTGTGGGTCCACTAGCTGTGTAATCGCTGTGTCTTCTCCGGATTGGTTGAATTCGCAGTGATTGGATAGCTTTTTTGTGCTTTCTATTTGGTAATTTATAGGAACCTGTTTTACTCATGTAATTTGCCTTTTATAGGCTATTAAACTTTTGTAGCGTAACTCATATAGGTGTGTGGAGGTCTATTTATTTTTTATTTTCTTTGATACATAGCTTTGCCTTGAAAAAGTATTCATAGCCCTTGACATTTTCCACATTTTGTCATGTTACAACCAAAAATGTAAATTAACTTTATTGGGATTTTATGTGATAGACCAGCACAAAGTGGCACATAATTGTGAAGTGGAAGGGAAATGATAAATGGTTTTAATTTTTTTTACAAAGAAATATGTGAAAAATGTGCATTTGTATTCAGCTCCCTTTACTCTGATACCCCTAACTAAAATCTAGTGAAACCAATTGCCTTAAGAAGTCACCTAATTAGTAAATAGAGTACACCCGTGTGTAATTTATTCTCAGTACAAATACATCTGTTCTGTGAAGCCCTAAGGCCCCTTTCACACTGAGGAGTTTTTCAGGCGTTTTGCGCTAAAAATAGCGCATAAATAACGCCTGAAAAACTCCTGCCCCAGTATGCTCAAAGTGAAAGCCCGAGGGCTTTCACACTGAGGCGATGCGCTGGCGGGAGGAGAAAAAATCTCCTGCAAGCCACATCTTTGGAGCGGTGAAGGAGCGGTGTGTATACCGCTCCTTTACCGCTCCTTCCCATTGAAATGAATGGGACACCGCGGTAATATCGCCCGCAAACCGCGGCTGTAGCCGCGGTTTGCGGGTGGTATTAACCCTTTTTCGGCCGTTAGCGGGGGTTAAAACCGCACCGCTAGCGGCCGAATACCTCCGCAATTCCGACGGTATAGCGCCGCTAAAAATAGCGGCGCTATACCGCCACCGCACCCACCGCCCCAGTGTGAAACCAGCCTAAGAGATCTAGAGAACCTTCGTGAACAAACAGTATAATGAAGGCCAAGGAACACATCAGACAGGTCAGGGATAAAGTTGTGAAGTTTAAAGCAGGGTTAGGTTATATAAAAAATCCCAAGCTTTGAACATCTCTTGTAGCACTGTTCAATCCATCATCTGAAAATGGAAAGAGTATGGCACAACTGCAAACCTACCAAGACATGGCCATCCGCCAAACTGACAGGCCGGGCAAGGAGAGCATTAATCATAGAAGCAGCCAAAAGGCCGATGGTAACTCGCTCAGGTGGGGAATCTGTGCACAGGCTAACTATTAGTTGTGCACTCCACAACTCTGGCCTTTATGGAAGAGTGGCAAGAAGAAAGCCATTGTTGAAAGAAAGCCATAAAAAATCCTGTTTGCATTTTGCGAGAAGCCATGAAGGGGACACAGCAAACATGTGGAAGAAGGTGCTCTGGTTAGAAGAGACCAAAATTGAACTTTTTTGCCTAAAAGAAAAATACTACAGTGCCTTGCAAATGTATTCAACCCCCTTGGCTTTTTACCTATTTTGTTACATTACAGCCTTTAATTTAATGTTTTTTTAATCTGAACTATATGTGATGGATCAGAACACAATAGTCTAAGTTGGTGAAGTAAAATTAGAAAAATATATATGTAGCGGCCTCCCCTCTCTCACTCTAATATCAGCTCGTCTGTCTCTTGTCTAGGGGTACCTTAGAGGAGAGAGAGTGTGGTCACCACGCCAAGTTCCCTCTGCGGATGTATGTGCAGTGAGAGACAATCCTCTTTTACCTTCGGGTCGGTGTTCTGCATCTGGAGCCTCCTCCTCCTCTGAAACAATGTCTGCCAGAAAATGAGCCCCACACCATTAAAGTCCAACACTCCTTTATTCTTCTCAATGCAGAAGTGAACACAATCAGTTGAACTCCCTCAAAGAACAGAACAGACAGGGGGTGTGGATGCGAGTAGGCCCAGACACAATGAACTCTCCACTTTCCTTCCTGAAAGTTGGTTGCGGTCTCCGATCGAGGGGAAATATCCTTCCAGGCGGTCTCCGGTGGAGGCTCACCCGTCACCGGCAATATGCTGTACCAGGTCTTCAGGCAAGTTCCCCCTCCCGGTCCATTACGCCTCTGGATTCGGGTACCCACTCCCGGGGTTCCCTAGGAATTCCTTCCCTCGCGGAACTCAGTGGTGGGCACTGAGCTCCAGACCTCCATCCGAGTACCTCACCCCAGGCTAAAGGTGCCTGGGATGGAACACGACCTCCTGACGTCCTCTAGGCCTAGAGGACCGACACGAACCACCACCCTCAGGCTGAAGGTGCCTGGGACTCCGACCCCGTGACAAAGATGGCCGGCCCCTTTATACCCTCTCCCAGCAAGCACGGCGGGTTCCCCGCCCCACCATACCACTGCCGAGGGAGGACAAAAAGGGGTACGGCACACAGCAATGGTTCAACCCAAGCCCAAGGCGACAGCGCCACCCGCTGGGCTGCAGGGAACTGCACATTACTGGTGTCTCTGCCAGTTCTAAATACACAAGGAAAGTGCATGCCCGCTACATATACATAAAACTATTTTTCAGAAATAAAAAAATGATAATTGGCATGTGCGTTTGTATTCACCCCCTTTGTTATGAAGCCCATAAAAAGCTCTGGTGCAACCAATTACCTTCAGAAGTCACATAATTAGTGAAATAATGTCCACCTGTGTGCAATCTAAGTGTCACATGATCTGTCATTACATATACACACCTTTTTGAAAGGCCCCAGAGGCTGCAACACCTAAGCAAGAGGCACCACTAGCCAAACACTGCCACGAAGACCAAGGAACTCTCGAAACAAGTAAAGGACAATGTTGTTGAGAAGAACAAGTCAGGGTTAGGTTATAAAAAAAATATCCAAATTTTTGATGATCCCTAGGAGCACCATCAAATCTATCATAAACAAATGGAAATAACATGGCACAACAGAAAACCTGCCAAGAGATGGCCGCACACCAAAACTCACGGACTGTGCAAGGAGGGCATTAATCAGAGAGGCAGCACAGAGACCTAAGGTAACCCTGGAGGAGCTGCAGAGTTACACAGCAGAGACTGGATTATCTGTACATAGGACGACAATAAGCCGTACGCTCCATAGAGTTGGGCTTTATGGCAGAGTGGCCAGAAGAAAGCCATTACTTTCAGCAAAAAACAAAATTGCAAGTTTTTGCGCAAACCCAACACATTACATCACCCAAAGAACACCACCCATCATGCTGTGGGGATGGCAGCATCATGCTGTGGGGATGTTTTTAAGCAGTCAGGACTGGGAAACTGGTCAGAGTTGAGGGAAAGACGGATGATGCTAAATACAGGGATATTCCAGAGCAAAACCTGTACCATTCTGTGTGTGATTTGACGCTAGGATGGAGGTTCACCTTCCAGCAAGACAATGACCCCAAACACATTGTTAAAACAATACTTGAGTGGTTTAAGGGGAAACATGTAAATGTGTTGGAATGGCCTAGTCAAAGCCCAGTTGTGGGCATGTTCTGTAAATTAAATGATACAAATCCTCAAACAATCCATGTTAATTCCAGGTTGTGAAGCAACAAAACACGGAAAATGCCAAGGGGGGTGAATACTTTTGCAAGGCACTGTATGTGTGGTGGAAAATGAACACTGCACATCACCCTTAACACACCATCCTCACTGTGAAACATGGTGGTGGCAGCATCATGTTGTGGGGATGCTTTTCTTCAGCAGGGATAGGGAAGCTTGTCAGAGTTGATGGAAATATGGATGGAGCCAAATACAGGGCAATCTTAGAAGAAAACCTGTTAGAGTCTGCAAAATATTTGAGACTGGGGCTGAGGTTCACCTTCCAGCAGGACAATGACCCTAAACCTACAGCCAGACCTACAATGGAATGAGTTTAGATCAAAGCATATTCATGTGTCAGAATGGCCCAGTCAAAGTCCAGACCTAAATCCAATTGAGAATCTGTGTCAAGTCTTAAAAATTGCTGTTCACAGACGCTCTCCATCCAACCTGACAGAGCTTGAGCTATTTTGCAAAGAAGAATTGGCAAAAATGTTACTCTCTAAATATGCAAAGCTGGTAGAGACATCCGCAAAAAGACTTGCAGCTGTAATGGCAGTGAAAGGTGGTTCTACAAAGTATTGACTCAGGGGGACTGAATACAAATGCACGCCACACTTTTCACATATTTATTTGTAAAAAAATATTAAAACCATTTATCATTTTCCTTCCCCTTCACAATGATGTGCTACTTTGTGTTGGTCTATCAAATAAAATCACAATAAAATACATTTACATTTTTGGTTGTAACATGACAAAATTGTGGAAAATTTCAAGGGGTATGAATACCTTTTCAAAGCACTGTACGAGCATCATACTACAATTTAAGCTGGCCATTCATGAATTGAAATTGTCCCAGATCAGCAAGGACTATCCACATTTAATTCCATGTAAGCGCACCCTAGTTGTACTTAAGTCGATCTATGATCGACTTGTGTGCAACCAGCCTGTCTGGGTTTTTCCGAATGAATAGTGCCCCCAGCTATAGCCGGCAACACTAATCATTGTGTTCTGCCAGCAGGGAAAGCTCCCCACTGGCAGAAGTGCTGCGAGAAGGATTCCTTCATCAACACTGACTATGTTAATCTATTGCCTACCTTACTCTTAATGTAATGAGAGTTTATAGTAAATGCACAAACACTGTGCGAGACTATTGTCTTAGTTGGTTACTCTGAGGAGTAATTATGGCATTGACTCCATGCAGATAAGTGTGAACATTAAAGCAAAGTGATAACCTCGTAAGGTTCAGTAGGGGCTCTGTTCCTTTTGATTTTCATGAGGTTAATGAGGATAAGATGAAAGTAGAACTCAAGGTCCAACAATTGGCTTTGAAGCTTCAGTAAACCAATTACAATAGGAACAATCAGAGCATTAAAAGCCCAGACAATGCCAGCTTAGACCTGTCTACACTACAAGGAAATGGTTTATCGTTTGATGCAGGGCTACTTTGCTGGAAAATACAGGGAGTTCCTTTCTTGTAAGGCAGATCCAAATATATTTACTGGTAGTTCCTTAAAACAGAACGCTTATTTAAGCTTAGTAGAATATTTTCTGTGCATATTCCTAAACATATAGGCTGTAATCATAGTTATATGATTAATAATATTTGATATAGGGTCACACAAATGCATAAAGCAGAGCACAGCTGTAGACAAACAGTTCTTGTGAGGCAAATATACATCACAGCATCTGAAATGGACATGTAGCATACCCTGCGTAGGAGCTGCAGATGAACAGGGATACCCCACTTCTGCACAGCCAGGCACACCAAATCTTCACAGGCGCTCAAACGTCACAAAACGGTCCGTAGCTTTGTTTTTGTTATTTTATGAGGGGGTTTAACAACTTGGATGGGGATAGGGAGTTAAGTTTATGGAATGCCCACTTGACTTTAACATGAACTTCAGGTACAACTTCTTATATACAGACTCCTCTTCAGCTTTCCTGTTGCACACATTTTGTTCCTTTCTTGCACAACATCTGCCGATTCACTCTTGAGGGAACTGACAGACTCCTTGTCAGTTCAGTAGCAATCCATTACAGGCAGGAACTCACAGTCCCTTAAAAAGTAGCACATGTGGAGTGAAACAGCGTGTAACCTTTCCTTCCTTTTCTCCTGTGTATTTCTTACACCAGAGGCGGCTCTTTAATTAGGCAAATTAGGCGGTCGCTTAAGGCCTCGCACTCACAGGGGCCTCGCGGCCGCCTAATTTGCCTCTGCTCAATAACTGTGTGCTAGATCTGTGCAACTTTCTGAAGCCACATTTATTTTCTTGAATTCTTTTACCCATTATGGGCATGAGTCGGGCCCCCATGTCTAAGTTTTGCTTAAGGCCTCACAAAGCCTAGAGCCACCTCTGTCTTACACTGAACTTCTGCTATGATCGCTAACATCCAGTTAACATCCAGTCAAAACCCAGAAAAGTCACCACATGACTTCAGCAAGCCCAATCATGCTGAGGTGTGGAGCAGCCAATCCTGGGAGAGCTGGAGAAGAAAGGGGGAGGGGATCTGAAGTACACAGAATGCCTCTCTGAGGCTCGTGCATGAGATGTGTAATTCACCTGTCACTCACAGCAAGGGGGAAGAACTGACTCCTATTTCTCTTTGTGTCAGTTTTTAACTTACTGAAAAAAATATAAGAGGACTGCTCAAAGCTGGATTAACTCCTCGTGGCAAGACTGGGCACAGATGACATGAAATCCTATACTGTACAAGGTGTAAGCCTTAATTTAAAAAAAAATGGGTTTACATCCACGTTAAGCTTTGACAAAAAACCTGGAAGCCGATTGGTTTCTATGTAGAGCTGCACCAGATTTAGCATTCTCCAATTTTAGTAGATCAACCTCACAGAGTCAAGCCTACTATCGATTTATTTTATTTTTTTATATTTTAGTTTCACATTAAATGTCAATTCAGGAGTTAAAGTGAAACTCCAGTTGAGAACAAACAAGCATTCCAGAGTCCTGTTTTGTATTCAATAAAAGCTATCCAATAGTAGGCATGTAACAGTCAGAGTAAGAATTTTGTGCTTACATATCTTTTTTTAGACTTTATTTCTTTATTAGGTTTTTCACAGTTTACAAACAATTTAGGAGCAGTGTACCCCAGACTACCCTGACCCTCCGCCTTCCTCCCCTCTACCAGTTCAAAGGACTATACCTATTAGGGGTATCCCCGGGGGGAACCTGATGAAGGGGGGGTCCCCCGGGGTTTTCTGTACAATCTACCATTCTTAATGCTAAAATTCATACCCTTTCACACCATTCATTCATCTCTGTCGTTCCTCAACTTCCATTCCCTTATCCCAAAAATTCTATTGGGCCATTGCTCTCCGTTTTAAGTGTGTTATCTTGCACTTTTTAGGAGTTACATACTGATCCCTCTTGCTTCCCACCAGGGTTTCCAAATCTTATCATATATTGTTGGAGCACCTTGTTTTATATAGACCGATTTCTCTTTAAGGATTACCCCATTCATGCTATTCTGCCATTCCTCACTGGACAGGGGCAATATTGACTGCCATTTACGGGCAATCAATATCCTGGCTTGGAATAGACATCTCATAACTGCTATTTGGGAGCTCCCAAATTTACCCCCTTCCCCCACTAGTCCCAATAGGCATAACTTCGGCCTCAGCTCAATGGAAATCCCAAACACCTTTTCAATGATTTTTGCCACCTCCGTCCAGTACCGGAATAGCTTCGGGCACCTCCAGAACATGTGAAGCAGGTCCCCTTTTGGGTCCCTGCATCTAGGACAACTAGCGTCTGGCCGACGACCAAACTGAAAAAGTCTATATGGGGTGTAGTAAGTTCTGTACAATAAGAAAAGGTGTGATATCCTCTGAGAGGGGGACAGTGAGACCAGTGGGGCAGCTTCAAGGATCCTATTCCACTGGGTATCAGAGATAGCTCCTACGTCTTTTTCCCATTTAATTTTATATGAGGGTGGTTCTGACCTACTCAGTCTCCCTTTATTAATATCAGGATACACCTTGGAAATTAAGCCCTTCGCGGAGTCGGCATTAATCAATTTTTTCAATACCGGGATTGTGGTCCATTCTAGAGTCTGTCCTTTAAATTGTTCCTCTAATGCATGCCGAACCTGCAAATATTTGAAAAAGGATTTATTCGGCTTACATATCTCTAACACTCATTGTGCCGCCAGAGCCTGATAAAAAGGTTTGATACTTCTACAGTAGGAGAACATGTGACACTCATCCCTCCTTTATGTTATGGAGATGAGGAGAAGAGAGGTGTCATAAAGTCAGGGCTTTTTTTCAGGTGGAACTTGATGGAACTCAGTTCCACCACCTCTAGCTCAGACCATTTGGTGCCTGCACGCCACAATTACTTGTAAACACAGAAGTCCAGTTTCTGTGTTTACAAGTGACAGCTCTGCACTCTGTGTGCAACCTTCCTGAACTCTGCACTCTGTATGTAATGCAATCCTGGTATTTAATGCCCCATTTAAGACCCTCCTACTTTGTGATATCTAACCACACCCACTATTTTGTGTGATTTTGAGGGTGTGTGTGGGGGAGGGGTTTGGGGGGGGTCGTGATTGAGTTCCAGCACCTATTGTTTGAGAAAAAAAGCCCTGCATGAAGTACTAATACACTTCCTGTCCTAGGGTGACAATGCTGCTCCTCCATAGATACAGCACAGTGAGTAAGCACTCTCACTCTAGAACAGAAAGCGTGTTACTGACAGGATCTCCAAATGAAAAAAAAAAGCCTGGAAACAAACTATTGCAACCAGCACATCTAAGGCCAGGGGAGCTGCATTGTATTAATTTTTTGGCCATAGCCCTGTGAAAGTTCTCAGAAAGTCAATACGTACACATGAGTTGTGGAGGTTCTGAAGCAGTTTTGGGCATTGGGGAAAACAAGGACAATAATAATAATAATAATAATAATAATAATAATAATAATGAACTTGTTGCTTTGCCTACTATAGACAAAGCACAGGCTGACTTTAAATGTATTTTAAAATACTGCTTGTATAATTATTTATCATCTCTCAATCCGCAGCTCAGTACAAACTGGACTTAAGCTGTCCATAGACATTAGAAGGCATCTAGATATGCAGGCTTCCTTCATCTAACTGCCCCCAAGGTAGCAAATCTCCCAAACGCTGCACAGTCATGAGTTCATTAAAACAATTATTAAGGTGAACCAGTCGCCGCAAGCAACAAAAAGTAGCGGATGGTAGGCATAAAGCAGTCAATTCTTCGTCTGTACCCACTACAGTCGGCTAAGTATAGTGTGGTATTTATCTATCTTGTTGGCTGGAAAGCTGGACAAAGATAAAGGGTACCCATAGACATCCAAGAGCGGTTGGTTAAAAATCATTATCATGCTTAGTATTTGCTCTCAAAGCGAAAAATTAAAAAAATCCACAAAAGGACTGCTTGGCCAAGTGTTAGGTTTGTTATTGTTTAAAGAGGAAATGGCTAGGGTCAGATTTTCTACCCAACTGATTGTTTTATGGTTTCACAGATACAAGATCAGGATATTCCTAAAGGTTGAATGACAACCTTTAATAATACACTGAGCAAATTTTAGCTGGTTCAGTGGATGGCCCTATCGGAACCACTCTGCCCAACATCCTTTGATTAAAAAAAAAAATCAAAGGAGCTGGGTGAAAAATTGCTGACACACAGTCCTAAGAAAGGAAACTATAGTTGCATGGCCAGCTTTAGACAGTTGTCGCTCATTAGAACAGGTTTACCTGGTGGAAGATGTTTCCTCACCTTCTTTTCCTATGACAACTCAAAACATTTAGATTTCCTATCACTTTCTGTACTATTTCTCTAACAAATAATGAGCATGAATTAACTCATGAGGGACACAGAGCAAAAAAAGTCTTACAAAGGTGCTACTTCTTCCCCACTATCCAAAACTTAGTTTTGGCTTCACATATACTTTAACCTAATTTCACAAATAGTTTTCAATCTTTTTAAATCTGCAGCTTTTATTAAAATAATATCTGGTGACCCTGCCATGGAGGTCCTCGTTCAGGCACTTCCTGTTATAAGGTAACAACTGTCTCCCAATTGTGCTCTTATGTTGTCACCCCTGGTGGAGACCACAAGAAGATGTGCCAACACAACCTGGGAAGACATAAATCTCACACGCGGAGGACCATTATTAACATGCAATGATTTGTAGACAACATACGTAGAGTAAGCATGTGGTGACCCTAGTAACAGGTTGTTCAGCCAGTTCCCATGCTAGACCCACAGGAGAAGTGTCAGGAAAGGCTTCACTCGTTAGTGGCGCTGTCGGTCCTGTGGATCGCAGTACCGGTGTCCACCAGCGGGTGTCTTCTAACACTCAGGATCTGTAGTGGAGGGATTTACCTCCTGGTGGCACTGTTAGATTCTTGGGCCGTAGTACCAGAGTTCACCAACGGGTGTCTTCCGGCAGTGTGGAGCAGACAGCACCTCCTGCGATCAGGTGTCACTTGAGGCTAATTATAGGCATGCATATAAATACCCGTCAACTCACACACACAAGTTGCCTTGGTATCTTCTTGCGCCCTGACCTGCTAGCCTGTAATCTGAACCTGAACCTGTACCTGTACCTGATCCCGAGCCTGTAACCGATCCTGATCCCAAGCCTATTCTGATCCTGTCCCTCCTGTGTTCCTGTTCCCTTTCATCCTTGCCCTGTAGCCTGATCCATTCACCTTCCCCCATCTGCTGATTCCCTGTGTATGACCCTGGCCTGGCTTACGTTTGTGATTCTGGAACTGCCCTTTGTTTATCTGCTGATCCTCTGTGTATGACCCTGGCCTGGCTTACGGTCTTGATTACGGTATTCCCCATCTACTGTATATAGTTACTTGTAGGTCACTGTTGGGTTTATTGTCACTGTTTGGCATTAGAGAATTTTGTGTAATTATATATCACTAATCTTAATAAACATTTATATTCACTTTGCATGCGTTTTGGTTCTCTCTTTGCAGTCCACACCGTCTGGTCTTACCTGTACATGATAAGAAGCCATCTTGCCAGTTTCCCACACTACCTAGGTTCCTGTCCAATCTGGCCCAAGGCCATGCCAGGAGTCCCATGGAAATATACATAAAGGTGGCCTCTGATTCCGATTTTAGTGGTTACAAGCTAGATGCCTGTTGGTCTCGGCTGGGGCCTATGCAACATGGGGGCCTTGGTCACCAGGTGCAAGACACTAAAGGAACCATTTACTTTACCACCAGGTGGACAGACTTCCCCTCCTCTCTCTCATTGCACTGGATGGGGCTGGTGTCACTCTGGAGGGGATTGTGAAGTGGGTTAGGGGAGTCTGTAGCAGACTAGGTAGCCCAGTAGGGAATGAGATTTCTGGGGGGGCTGGGGGGGCACTGTGGGCCACTGTTGGAGGTTGGGGGTACCATGGAGGTCTTGAGGATCTGCAGCAGGCTGAGGGGGGCACTGTGGGTGGTTGGTTGGCACTGTTTCATGTTGGGGGGGTGCTGTGAAGTCTTAGGGCTCTCAGGGGCTTGGGGGCACTGTGGGACATTATGGTAGCTAGGAGGCACTGTGAGAAGTTAAGGGATCTGCAGTTGACTGGAGGCTTGGGAAAGAGGAGGCCCAGTGGTTGAGAATCACTGTTCTAGAGCTTTCTAGCATCATAGGCATCTTCAGGAAAGCACAGACCAGGTTTTAGCCCATCTAAACCAGTGACATCACCATGACACTGATACATCATCCTTATTCATCAGTCCAATCATTGCTAACACCAATGTTATGTTATCCTATTTGAATTAATGTAATCTTGTGTTTTCAGGATAACTGCCAACTTTTTATATCAATTCCCCCAGTCTACATTTATGTCTTAATGCGCTTTGTGAATGGGATACACACAGTTCCCAGAAGGCAGCGCACCCCAATCACCAGAAGACACCGCGACGGAGGACGAGGAAGAAGACCACCGCGGTGGATGAAGAGGCAGAAGAGCTACTTCCGCATAGCAACCACCCTTTCTGGTGAGTATAAAAAAAAAAAATTCAATTAATTTTTTTATATTTTTTTAATGATTTTTAGGGAAAAAAAATAAAAATCAGGGTAAAACTCCACTTTAAATACAAAAGGCTCAGGCACATGGGTGCAAAAAAATTAATACTTTCAGATCCAAGCAGCATTTTTTTTTTAAATCTGAAAGCAGCTGTTTTATAGCCAATATGTCCATGCACATAGCAGTATTTAGTTCCAAAAATTTAGAGCAGCATTCAGCAATGGAAAAAGACCAAATCCTGCATTAGAGATGAGTGTTTGGGTGTAATTTATGCCTATATGCTTGTAAACACGTATGAATACTAAACATTCATATGCACATAAATGGAGGCATGGGTGAAGACTTAATCCCTGTACACACGACTGGTTTTCCCGGCAGGAAAACTGCCAGGAGAGCTTTTGGCCGGGAAACCCGGCCGTGTGTATGCTCCCTAGCAGTTTTCCCGACAGGAAAACTGGCGGAAAAAAATAGAGAACCTGCTCTCTATTTTCCCGTCAGGATTCCCGGCAGAGTGTTTGTATGCTTACCTGAAGGGGAAATAAACTGCGCATGCCCGATAACAATTCGACGCATGCGCGGTAGCATAGAAAATAATTTAGCCGGCTCGTCGTAGTCTTTGACGTCACCGCGTTCTTGCCATTCAAAAGAACGGCGGGTCTTTTGTGTGGCCATGTGTATACATGGCTTTTCAAGGCAAGCTTGGCAGGAATCCCGTCGGGAAAACCGACGGTTTTCAAACAGACAGGATTCCCGGCCTTGTGTACAGGGCTTTATACATTTCTAAATGTTGTATGAATGTATACACACCTAAATGCACACAAAAGCAAATAGTTTACTTGCTGTTAAGTTTTTTTCATGTTGGATGTTTTTCATGCTGGATGTTTCTGCCAATTTCTGGCACCAAGATCCAACGTGGATATGAGTATTTTAATTGTGCTTGTGCGCAATGATTGGTAGAATTTCCCTGTCGTGGAAATCTGTATGCCAGACAGGTACAACCATCACCCTTGCTGAGAGATAAAAAAAAAAATGTTTCCAGTAGACTATGTATTTCTAGTAGACCTGCACACACGATGAGACTATCGGACGGATGATCTCCGTTTTTTTATTTTTTTTGCATGCTAGTCTCATATCGAAAATGAAGAGGTTACTGAACTCATAAAATTTCTTGTATGACAGAATACAACTTCAGAAGTGATAATGTAATGTATTGAATTGTATAGTAATGTATTCTTTTGTTTCCGAGTATGTGTAGTCTTGTTCTTCCGAAAAATTGTTTGTCCCTTCAAATAATTTTGGACAAACTGTTGTGATTGGCTCTCGAAAGCTGTGTACTAACGATCCGATTATCGTATGATTGCTTTGAAAGCGGTATTTTTTGTCCAATTTCCTGATCGTGTGTACTAGGCTTTAGTTTTGAATTTAAGCAGAACTCAACTGTGGCCTACAGAGCTCAGCATACTTGCACATTATGGTAGACTTACCTTTCAGTGAGCCCTGCTCCAGTAAGCCCAGTGAGCTCTCCTCCATTTTAGGACTCCATTCCCATGTGTCGCTCTGTAGCCATTGTTGCCATCTTCTTGTGCCCTTTTTTGGATTCTGAAGTATTCTGTCTTCTGTATTGGCCAGCTGTGGATGTAATAACTCTACACATGTGTGTGCACCAATCGGGGGAACAATTAGAAAAAAATGATAGCAGATAGAGAAAGAGGATTTTGGCAAAATAGTCTCTTCTGTCATAAAAACCTACCTGCTACCAATGTGTTAAGATGTAAAGAACTTCTAAACCCAAAATCAAAATTGTAATTAATTGCAGCTTACCATTCCTTAGTCTTTTTTTACATTTTCCCCTTCATTTTGACCCAGTCATCCTGCTATTAACACATTTCCCGTCCTAGAAGAGCTGAAAAAGCTGGAGGAGCCAGCTCTTTCCCCCTAGATCTGTATTGCACATGAGGACCCTGAGGGCCCATTGCCATAAGAAAGTGGAGGAGAGCACCTGCTCCTAGGGGAGTGAGGAATAACATAAGTACTGTATTTCTTTTTATTTCTTTCCCATGAGAATTGAGATTAGTTCACCCTAGTAGTGAAAAGTAGAGCAACTACATAGCAATTTTTTTTTTTTTTTTTTTATATTCTCTCTTTTATTGTATAAACAGGTATAGAAAAATACACATGATAAAAGTCATATTCCTATATCTGTGTAAGAAGACAGTGCAGCGCTAAAAAATCAAGTCCATAAATCAAAAACAAGCCAATCCATGAGGTCTTCAGTGATGATATACAGACAAAGCATGCAGGTGACTTTGTGGGATAACGGAACCTCCACCAATGATAGAAATGGCAGCTCACCTCAGAGAGTGGACCCTTAAGTTATAGAGTTATACACTTTCCCTTTTGGGGTAAAATGAGGATGAATCAAAGATGCAGCAAGCAAGTCCGGGAACTTCCCTTCTTTGATAGGTTCAAAATGCGAGTATAGACACTTTCCACTCCAAAGTCACATGGATCATGCAAATATAAAACAGTACATAGTGCTCTCCACAGGTATAAAGCATTTAATAGTAATAAGACAGAATAAAACTTAGAACCAAGTGCCTGGTAAATAGCGTGTGTATAAACAAAGTCTGCGATGGCCGCGGGTGACGTCACGAGACTTCCGTCCATCCGTACGCGTTACGTCCCAGTGGGCGGGACTTCATCAGCGGTCCACTCTGCGAGGTGAGCTGCCATTCCTATCATTGGTGGAGGTTCTATTATCCCACAAAGTCACCTGCATACTTTGTCTGTATATCATCACTGAAGACTTAACAGATTGGCTTGTTTTTGATTCATGGACTTGATTTTTTAGCGCTGCACTGTCTTTTTACATTTTTGCCTCAGGGATTTGAATTATCGACATTTGTTGTTCAGCAGTAGTGATGAGCCGAACACCCCCGGGTTCGGTTCGCACCAGAACCCGCGAACGGACCGAAAGTTCGCACGAACTTTAGAACCCTATTAAATACAATGGATGCGAACGTTCGAAATCTAAAGTGCCAATTATAACGACTATTATGCATGTTTTTGTCCTAAAAAGGCTTTGGGAACCCGGGTTCTGCACCAGGGGACATGTATCAATGCAAAAAGAAGTTTTAAAAACGGCCGTTTTTCTGGAGCAGTCATTTTAATGATGCATAAAGTGAAAAAAAAAGTCAAATATTCCTTTAAATATCGTACCTGGGGGGTGTCTAAAGTATGCCTGTGAAGTGCCACGTGTTTCCCGTGTTTAGAACTGTCCCTGCACAAAATTACATTTCTAAAGGAAAAAAACCCATTTAAAACTGCTTGCAGCTTTAATGTAATGTCTGGTCCCGGTAATATGGATGAAAATCTTTAAGAAAAATGGCATAGCTACCCCATCACACCCCCCCCTACCCCAGCCCATTACCAGCCCCTTTGGGTCTTGTATGGATATTAAGGGGAACCCCGCACACAAAATAAAAAAGGCCCTATATACTCTGAACAGCCGTATACAGGCGGTGCATACAAGACAGGGACTGTAGGTTTGTTCTTATGTAGAATCTGTTTGTAATTTTGAACAGGTACATTGTTTAAGTGTAGCTCCAGCCAAAAAATCTATTTTTAAGCTTTTTGGAAAACATAGGGAAGAGTTATCACCCCTGTAACATTTGTTTTGCTGTCTGTGCAGTGTGCACCTGTTCAGAACAGTTCACCTCACTTTCCGTCCTAATGACAAATGTTTTTTGAAAATTTGGGGTTTTTATTGAAACAAGAATTGGTGATAAAGAATCAGTGGAGAGGAGACACTTTTTTCCCATATTAACTCTTACAGGAGAGAATTTGCCTTCCTAGGGGTAGATTTCCTCTCACTTCCTGTTGTATCCTTCCGTTTGCAAGGAGGAGTCGTTTGTAAGTTGGATGTTTGAAAGTAGGGGCCTGCCGTATATACTCAGCTGAAATTTGCCCCTTACATGTTGGTGTTGCCACAACACTGTGAGCCCTCACAGTTACTCTTGGTGGGCGCATGAATGGGCCCTGCTGTGAATTATTAGATCAAGAATTGTAATTGCATGCCCCTGTTTAACAGGGGCTGAAAAATTGGGCCTTTGGTGGTGGTGGTGGTGGTGTTGACACAACACTGTAAGGCCTCACAGTTAGTCTTGGTGGGCGCAGGAATGGGCCCTGCTGTGAATTATTAGATCAAGAATTGTAATTACATGCCCCTGTTAAACAGGGGCAGAAAAATTGGGCCTTAGGCACAGGTGCCACAAAACTGCAACCCCTCACAGATACTGTACTTGGAGCACAGCAATGAGCCCTGTTGCAAAGTATTGCATCAAAAATTGTAATTACACGCCCCTGTTAAACAGGGGCTGAAAAATTGGGCCTTAGCCACTGGTGCTGGTGCCACGACACTGCAACCACTCCCAGATACTATAGTTGGAGTGCAGGAATGAGCCCTGCTGCAAAGCATTGCATAAAAAATTGTAATAACACACCCCTGTTAAACAGGGGCTGAAAAATTGGGCCTTAGCCACTGGTGGCGGCACCCAGAAACAAAAATGTTCTTCCAAGCTATCATCGTCAATCGGATCATTGAGGAGGAGGAGGATAGTCAGTCAACATAACAGGACAGTCTCTCAGCATCAGCATCAGTCTTGAAGGGATGTGACATTTGAAAAATAAATTAGTCTGTTATATCAGCTTCAAGTGTTTGGTAGCTGGTGGTGATCCAAGACTGGTTCATCTTTATGAAGGTCAGTCGATCAACAGAGTCGGTGGACAGGCGCACCCTGTGATCCGTGACAAATCCTCCAGCAGCACTGAATGTGCGTTCTGAAAGAACGCTGGATGCAGGACAGGCCAGTAGCTCAATTGCATACTGTGCAAGCTCTGGCCAGTGATCCATCCTCAAGACCCAGTAAGCCAGAGGATTTTCGGTGGGGAAGGTGTCCAAGTCTGACCTTGCCCCTAGGTATTCCTGCACCATGTATATCAGACGCTGGCGATGGTTGCTGGAACCGATCATACCTTGGGGCTGCGGACTAAAGAATTGTCTGAACGCTTCGGTCAGATGACCACCTTCCCCACCGCTCCTTCTTTGACTGACCGAAGCCTCAGCAACTCGTTGTCCAGGACCAGGAGTTTGTAACCTCCCAGTCTCTGGGAACGCGTTGCACAGACCTTTCTGCAAGGCCTCCCGGAGTTGTCTCATCCTCTGCTCCCTCTGCGACGGTAAGATAAGGTCCGCAACCTTACCCTTGTACCGTGGATCAAGGAGAGTGGCCAGCCAGTAATGGTCCCTCTCCTTGATCCGAAGAATACGAGGATCCTTCCGCAGACTTTGCAGGATCAGGGAGGCCATGCAGCGTAGGTTAGCTGAGGCATTCAGTCCGGAGTCCTCTGGGTCACTAAGGACGACATGATCCGCAGCCACCTCCTCCCAGCCATGTACAAGTCCACTGGTTTCTTGGGACTGTAAATCATCCCTAAAAGACTGCTGCTGATGATGCTGAGTGCCAGGCTCCACCTCCATGCTGACACAATCCTCCTCCTCCTCCTCCTCCTCTTCTTCCTGTGCGATGGGTGGGACAGAAGGAACACTGTCTGGGTAAAGGGGGCCTTGAGAGGCAAGGAAGTCCTCCTCTTCCTGCCTCTGTTCTGCCTCAAGTGCCCTGTCCATTATTCCACGCAGCGTATGTTCCAACAGGTGGACAAGAGGTACAGTGTCACTGATGCATGCACTGTCACTGCTCACCATCCTCGTGGCCTCCTCAAATGGTGCCAGGACAGTGCATGCATCCCTGATCATGCCCCACTGGCGTGCTGAAAAAAACCTGAGCTCCCCTGACCCTGTCCTGGTGCCGTAGTCGCACAGGTACTCATTGATGGCCCTCTGCTGCGTGTGCAGCCGCTGCAGCATGGCCAACGTTGAGTTCCACCTGGTGGGCATGTCACATATAAGGCGGTTCTTGGGCAGGTTCAACTCCTTTTGCAGCTCAGCCAGGCGAGCACTGGCATTATAAGATCTGCGGAAATGCACACAGACTTTCCTGGCCTGCCTCAGGACATCCTGTAAGCCCAGGTACCTGCCCAAGAACCGCTGCACCACCAGGTTAAGGACGTGAGCCACACAGGGCACATGGGTCAGTTGTCCCTGTCGGAGAGCGGAGAGGAGGTTGGTGCCATTGTCGCAAACTACCATTCCTGGCTTAAGCTGGCGTGGCGTCAACCACCTCTCGGCCTGCCCCTGCAGAGCAGACAGAACCTCTGCCCCAGTGTGGCTCCTGTCCCCCAAACACACCAGCGCAAGCACGGCATGGAATCTTTTTGCCTGCGTACTTGCATAGCCCCTTGAACGCCTACGGAGCACCGCTGGTTCCGAGGACAAAGCACAGGAAGAGGCCACGGAGGAAGAAGAAGAGGAGGGGGTGGAGGACAGAGGTGTGTCACAACCAGTAGTAGCATTTTGGAGGCGTGGCGGTGGAACAACCTCCAACACTACTGCACCTTGTCCTGCATCCTTCCCAGCTGCCAAAAGAGTGACCCAATGGGCCGTGAAAGAAAGGTAACGTCCCTGTCCATGCCTGCTAGACCATGAGTCAGCGGTAATATGCACCTTACCGCTGACCGCCCTGTCCAGCGAGGCCAAGACATTGCCTTCCACATGCCGGTAGAGAGCCGGAATCGCCTTCCGTGAGAAAAAGTGGCGTTTGGGAACCTGCCACTGAGGAACCGCACATTGCACAAACTCACGGAAGGGGGCCGAGTCTACCAACTGAAAAGGCAGCAGTTGAAGCGCTAGCAATTTAGCCAAGCTAGCATTCAACCGCTGGGCATGTGGATGGCTGGGAGTGAACTTCTTTCGACGGTCCAGCAGCTGGGGCAGGGAAATTTGCCTGCTAGAAACGGACGTTGGTGTACTGCTAGCAGAGTGCCCGCAAGTACTTGGCTGTGACACACCTAATTCTACACCTTCATTCCTCTCAGAGCAGGTTTCAGAGAGGACTGAAGGTATAGTGGGGTTGGAGATCCCAGCTGATGCGGTGCAAGAAGAGGTCAGCTTTGTTCTTTGGTGTGGGTCTTTAAGGTAGGCTTGCCAACGAGCTGCATGGCAGGTCAACATATGTCTGGTCAAGCATGTGGTGCCCAAGCGGGTGATGTTTTGGCCACGCGATATACGCTTGAGACATATGTTGCAAACAGCAGCTGTGCGATCTGATGCACTCGACTCAAAAAAGGCCCACACCAAAGAACTTTTTGAATAACGGGCAGAGGCAGCGCCCTGCACAGGCGGAGCTCTGCGGTGTGATTCCGTCGGTGTGCTGCCCTTACGCTGGCCCCCCGAGGGAATCCTGCCTCATTGGAGATGTGCCTCCTCCTCATCCTCCTCCTCCTCCTCTCTCCTATTAGGCACCCACGTGGAGTCAGTGACCTCATCATCCCCTCCCTCCTCATCACTGGAGCCAATCTGGCAGTATGCTGCAGCTGCTGGAACATGACTGCCAGATTGGTGTCCTTCCTGAGCATCCCCTCTCTCTGCTCTCACGCTACTGCCTTCCTCTAGCTGGGTATCATCATCAGACCCTTCGAAACGCTGGGTATCCTCCTGGAGCATGTACCCAACACTGTGCTCAAACAGTTCGGGGGACTCCTCAGGAGGACATGGTTGGTCTAGGGAAGGAGTGACTGATGATGACATTGATACCAGGGAAGAGGACGCTTTGGCAGCTGCTTTGCCAGTACCCTGAGCCTGGGTGAGAGAGGATGAGGAGAATGAGGAGGGCTTGGTCATCCACTCTACCAAGTCTTCGGCATGATGCGGCTCAACACGTCCAGCTGCCGAAAAGAAGGACAAGCGTGTCCCATGGCCACGTGCTGATGGAGATGCACCGCGTCCACGACCAGCACTGTTGTCTCTAGACACAGAGCCTGCTTACCCTCTTTTTTTGGCTCCTGACTGTCTGCCTCTCCTTGTTTGCCTTCCAGACATTCTAATGGCCTGCAGGGAAATGGGAAAAGCAGCAATACAGGCTAAGTTAAGGTGTAATATGGTCAGGAGGCACACTCCGCCCGCTGTAAGTGCTGCAAAATCCTGTTTGTGTAACACACCAGGAAAAAGCAGCAATACAGGGTAAGTTAAGGTGTAATATGGTCAGGAGGTACACTCCGCCCGCTGTAAGTGCCGCAAAATCCTGTTTGTGTAACACACCAGGAAAAAGCAGCAATACAGGCTAAGTTAAGGTGTAATATGGTCAGGAGGCACACTCCGCCCGCTGTAAGTGCCGCAAAATCCTGTTGGTGTAACACACCAGGAAAAAGCAGCAATACAGGCTAAGTTAAGGTGTAATATGGTCAGGAGGTACACTCCGCCCGCTGTAAGTGCCGCAAAATCCTGTTGGTGTAACACACCAGGAAAAAGCAGCAATACAGGCTAAGTTAAGGTGTAATATGGTCAGGAGGCACACTCCGCCCGCTGTAAGTGCTGCAAAATCCTGTTGGTGTAACACACCAGGAAAAAGCAGCAATACAGGCTAAGTTAAGGTGTAATATGGTCAGGAGGTACACTCCGCCCGCTGTAAGTGCCGCAAAATCCTGTTGGTGTAACACACCAGGAAAAAGCAGCAATACAGGCTCAGTTAAGGTGTAATATGGTCAGGAGGCACACTCCGCCCGCTGTAAGTGCCGCAAAATCCTGTTGGTGTAACACACCAGGAAAAAGCAGCAATACAGGCTAAGTTAAGGTGTAATATGGTCAGGAGGCACACTCCGCCCGCTGTAAGTGCCGCAAAATCCTGTTTGTGTAACACACCAGGAAAAAGCAGCAATACAGGCTAAGTTAAAGTGTAATATGGTCAGGAGGCACACTCCGCCCGCTGTAAGTGCCGCAAAATCCTGTTGGTGTAACACACCAGGAAAAAGCAACAATACAGGCTAAGTTAATGTGTAATATGGTCAGGAGGTACACTCCGCCCGCTGTAAGTGCCGCAAAATCCTGTTGGTGTAACACACCAGGAAAAAGCAGCAATACAGGCTAAGTTAAGGTGTAATATGGTCGGGAGGCACACTCCGCCCGCTGTAAGTGCCGCAAAATCCTGTTGGTGTAACACACCAGGAAAAAGCAGCAATACAGGCTAAGTTAAGGTGTAATATGGTCAGGAGGCACACTCCGCCCGCTGTAAGTGCCGCAAAATCCTGTTTGTGTAACACACCAGGAAAAAGCAGCAATACAGGCTAAGTTAAGGTGTAATATGGTCAGGAGGTACACTCCGCCCGCTGTAAGTGCCGCAAAATCCTGTTGGTGTAACACACCAGGAAAAAGCAGCAATACAGGCTAAGTTAAGGTGTAATATGGTCAGGAGGCACACTCCGCCCGCTGTAAGTGCCGCAAAATCCTGTTTGTGTAACACACCAGGAAAAAGCAGCAATACAGGCTAATTTAAGGTGTAATATGGTCAGGAGGTACACTCCGCCCGCTGTAAGTGCCGCAAAATCCTGTTGGTGTAACACACCAGGAAAAAGCAGCAATACGGGCTAACTTCAGGTGTATAATGTGCAGGAGGCTTAGCAACAATGACACTGACACTGTCCCCTGCCTATCCTTCTCTCTCCCTGCACACAAGGTTTATCAAAGTATATGACACTGACACTCTCCCTGCCTATCCTTCTCTCTCCCTGCACACAAGGTTTAGCAAAGAATATGACACTGACACTGTCCCCTGCCTATCCTTCTCTCTCCCTGCACACAAGGTTTATCAAAGTATATGACACTGACACTCTCCCTGCCTATCCTTCTCTCTCCCTACACACAAGGTTTAGCAAAGAATATGACACTGACACTCTCCCTGCCTATCCTTCTCTGTCCCTACACACAAGGTTTAGCAAAGAATAGATTTGACAAGATTTGACACTGTCCCTGCCTATCTTTCACTTTCCCTGCTCCGGAACACACTACACAAGGCCGCCGCGCTGGCGGCCTTTTATAGTGTGGGGCGTGTACTAAACCCCCTCAGCTATAATTGGCCACAGGCATCCTGCCTGTGGCCAATCATTGCTCTCCTCGCTGCCGGCGCTGTGATTGGCCAAGCATGCAGGGTCACAGTGCATGCTTGGCCAATCACAGCGCCGGGATTACACTGCGATGGCGCAGTGTATTGTGGGCCGTTCGCGTCACTCGAATTTGGCGCGAACGGCCCAAATCGTTCGTTGTTCGCCGAACGCGCGAACAGCCGATGTTCGAGTCGAACCTATGTTCGACTCGAACACCGAGCTCATCCCTATTCAGCAGCTTTTATAGAAAAGGGTTATTTATATTGCACTGATTTGTTTTCTCTTTATATTCCTATATCTAGATTCCTTATTACATCAAATCTATACATTTATTCTCCCTGTCCCCAGACCCTCCCCCAAAGCAACCACGACAAAAAAAAAAGAAGAAGGGTATTCCTCTCCCCCCCCCCCCCAATTCTCTACACCTCCATCAAATTCCTCCAACCTCCAGATTCCTTAAACTCCGTCCATTTTCCCCATATATTCCGATATATCTCCAATGAGTCCTCTGCTGTGTGAATAGTTTCCTCTATAGCTCTTACCGTTTCAACCCTTACTACCCACTCCTTCATGCTCGGTACTTCTTGGGTCCTCCATAGACATTTAAAAGGAATGGGGCTAGGGTGTTCTTATATTGGCGGACCGTTTTCCTCGTATCGTGAAATAAACATTCCCAGGGGCCCTTCTGAATCCATTCTCCCGTGATTTGGTGAGTTGCTGCTAGAATTCCCGCCCAGTAAGGTTGGATCTTTGTGCATTCCCACCACAGATGCGCAAAGGTCCCTGTGGCATCACAACCCCTCCAACAAGTTGGGGGTCCCTCTGTCCCGAGCCTATGCGCCCTCTGGGGGGTCACGTACATCTCGCCAGGAGTTTATAGCACATTTCCACTGTATTTATGTCCCCTGAGGAGAAACAGGCTATTCTTAAGATTTTCCTTTTATGTTCCCCATCCCTGAAGGGGCCTATCTCCTCTTCCCATTTTCCCAAATATGGAGGGAATTCTGGTTATGTTTCCTTAATTAAAATTTAATACATTTTTGATATACTGTACTTTGGTTTAAACTAAGAGGAGAGCAGAATAATTTCTCTATTAACCTCATGTGTCTTGTGGTTGTGGCAATGATTGTGCAAAGTGCCGTAATTGTGTGTACCTCCATTTGTCTTGTGGCTTGTTTCCCCATTTATGTGTAATTTCCGCATAGTTGCATATCCTATTCCCTTTCATCTCACCTTGTAATAGTATTTCCTCTCTTTATGCCCATCTGGTGAAATATATATATTCCTCTTTCCCTGGTTTAAAATAATTTGTGCCCAGTATAGATATTAACATTGTTGAGTTATAGTCCCAGTGATACAATCTCCCTAGGCCATCCCAAATCTTAAAAATAGTTCTAGTTAGTGGGTCTGTGCTAGTGGCTAAATCCTGGTGCTGCCGTGGTATCCAAACCATCTTTCCTAAATCAGTGATATCTCCATATTTACCCAACTTTTCCCTTCTTTATTATGAATCCACTCTACTATCCGGGAGACAGAGATTGCCTGATAGTATTTCTCAAAGTCCGGTTCTGCTAGTCCCCCTGACTTTTTTGCTTTCACCAATGTTGCATATGCAATCCTGGGGCGTTTATGCGCCAAGATATATTTTAGAACCATTGATCTTAATTTCCTGAAATAATCCTGGGGTACTGTTATTGGGATCATTTGAAAGATGTAAACCATCCTTGGTAAGATATTCAGTTTTAGGGCAATAATTCTTCCTATCCATGAGAAGGGCTTATGTCTCAGGTTGTTCAGATGTTCCTTGATCTTATTAAGCGCTGGTATATAAATTGGCCCTAAACATAGTCCCCAGTGATGCAGTCAATTATATTCCCAAGTACCCCAATCCCTCTTTACACCATACAAAAGGGGAATTTAGGTTGGATTGCCCGCTCCTCCTCCCTTGGGATAGGGATATTCAAGATCTCAGATTTGGACATATTTATTTTAAAATTGGTCAAATTTCCATATCGACTTAACTCATCTAGTATGATTGGAATTGTTATTCTAGGGTTGGAGACATAAAAAAGCAGATCGTCCGCGTAAGCAGCTACTCTATACTCCCTTTCCCCTACTCTTACCCCTTTAATATCTGGGTTTTTACGGATTGCAGCTGTAGCGCTACCCCCAGCTAAGAGAGCCGCTGGTTTGATTTTCTTTGGGCCCTGAGTACAGCTCCCCCAACCCCCGGCAATCTACTCAACCCACTTATGGCACAGTTAGTCTAGGGGATGTTATCTATCACAATCTATACCTGATTGTACACCCACCTCAACTATATTAAGAGACAATGATAACACACTGATAGCAAATAGTAAAGTATAACTGTTTTACTTTTGGTTAAAAGGCACAGGTTAAAACATAACACATAACTTGCTTACAGAGCCCTGCAGCTTCTGATATAGTATACTCTAATAACGCAGCGCGGTCATATACCACGTGCAGCTATTAGTATCTATGCGCCCTGTGGCGCACCAAACAATATTCTCCCCCCGGTCAGGCCTGACACAGATTTAACTTAGTCCTTAGAATAATACTTTCTTCGCATGCAACTTGAACGGTGGTGCACATACAGGAAACAACACTTGTAATCCACAGAGTAGGCAATCAAAAAGAACAGTTCACTGGAGACCACTCACTCAGTTCCGCTACTAGTCTCCAGTAAAAATAGCAAATAAAGGCCGGTGGGCCAAGGCAGTCTCCAGACCTAGCAACAGTACAGCCTATTCGATTGAGAAGGTGCTCGCTCACCACTCCGGACGCGATCCCAGTCCGGGACTTCCACCACTGTCTCCCCGCACACAGCGTCTCAACGATCGGGTCTCCGATCCAGCGAATGTCGGCAACTTGAAGAAAGTCAGATGCCACCCAGGCTCGCAACAAGGTGGAAGGCTCTTTGGAAGTTGTACCAGGCCCCAGGCTTCAGGCCTGATACTCCAGCAGATCCGCTAAGGAAGCCTGGTTGATAGCCGCTCAGTTTCCAAAGAGGCCGAGCTTAGCCTCGCCTCCTCCTTTTATCTCCCCACCCACAAGTCTCTGCGCTAGCAACATTGCACCCTGGGTGCCACACGGGGTTCTGGGAAATGCAGTCCTAGAGTCTTAAAGGAGACCCCGCTACACACTTCCCACTAGCGTTGCTAGCCAGGTGCGGGGGGGCGGGCCGCACCCGGGTGACACCCACCAGAGGGTGACACCCGTGGGTAGCGCAGCGGCACCACACTGATATCGCCCGCCCGCCTGCTGCCCTGTGCCTTAGGCTCACGCTGCGGCTGTGTCCCTCAGTGGAGCGGAAGGAAGCCACCACCCCCTCTGCCTCCTCTCTGTTTACATCCACAGAGGAGGAGGAGGTGCCCGCGCTCGAGGGACACACCGCTGTGTGTATCTGCCGCTCTGTTCTGAGGTCTGTAAGGTAAGGGGGGCATCTTTACTGATGGGGGGAGGGGGTGTCTGTACTGCTGGGGTTTGCACCAGGGGGGGGCTGTAACTGAGGGGGGTGTCTGTACTGAGGGGGGTGTCTGTACTGAGGGGGGGTCTGGTACTGAGGGGGGTCTGGTACTGAGGGGGGTCTGGTACTGAGGGGGGGTCTGGTACTGAGGGGGGGTCTGTAACTGAGGGGGGGTCTGTAACTGAGGGGGGATCTGTAACTGAGGGGGTATCTGTAACTGAGGGGGGGTCTGTTACTGAGGGGGTCTGTTACTGAGGGGGTCTGTTACTGAGGGGGTGTCTGTGACTGAGGGGATGTCTGTTACTGAGGGGGGTCTGTTACTGAGGGGGGTGTCTGTACTGAGGGGGGTGTCTGTAACTGAGGGGTGTCTGCACTGAGGTGGGGGTGTCTGTACTGAGGGGGAGGTTCATACTGAGGGAGGCGGGTCTATATTGATGGCGGGGAGTCTGTACTTAGTGCAGCGGGTTTGTACTGAGGGAGGGGATCTATACTGTGGGAGTGGAGTCTGTAGTTGTTGGGGGGTGACACCATTTTTTTCGCACCGGGTGACACCAACCCTAGTGACGCCACTGACACTTCCCCCACTTAAGAGTTATCTTTGGGGACCAAAGAGTTTAACATACACTACGTACAATCCTAGACAACGTTGTGTAAGATGTCGGCAGAGGGAACTCCCACCAAAACTGAGGGGTTGAATTCCCTTGCCCACAGGTCACATTTGCATGAGTGGCCTGCCTTACTGTGCCAGAAGATGAGTTGGGGTTGCCCTCCACCAAATGAACAGTGGAGGGAACTGGATGCTCTGCACTCCTTCTTGCAGTGACCACAGTTTCTTCTGAGCTTTTTCCCATTTGTGGGTAAGTCAACTTCTTAGGAGGCCTTATAACTCTTCTGGCTCTTTGCTCTCTTGGAACTTCTGGCTGAGACACTACAGGCTCTCCCTTCTAGAGCAAACTTGAGGGATTCTGCTGGTTCTGAAACACTTGGCTCAGGAGCCGGGAGGTACATAGAGTCTCTTGGGTCCTCCTCTGAGTATGTATCACAGGCATCTTCCCAATAATCTGACAAAGGACTGGATGGAACAAACTCAGTAGCTTCTGCATTCAGTGTTCTGTCTATAGTGTCTTCAGTAGGGGGAAGATCTATAGCAGAAGTTCCTGGAGTCGGGGAAGGCCATAACTAATCAAGTTCCTGCCTCTCATCTTCACTTAGTTCAGAGGTCTCTACATCTTCATTTCGAGAGAACTGGGACCGAGTGTTTGGCCTGCGAGTATCCAGAATGGAGACTGGGTCTGAGGAGTCCCTCACAGGAGGTATCCGAACTGCTTCGACAAGTGGGAGTAGGTGGTTCCGATGCCAGGTCTTCAGTGGGCCAACCTTCCCCTCGGGCTTCAACTTATAGACAGGTAGGCCCGGCAGCTTCTTACAAATGACATAGGGTTCAGGTCTCCATCTGTCTGCAAGCTTGTGTTTTGCAAGGACCCCCAGGTTCCGTAGCAGAACTCGGTTTCCAGGTTGCAGGTCCTGGATCAGAACCTTCAGGTCAAAGTTTCTCTTGTTGCGGGCCCCCCTTTGGTCTGAAGCCGCTTGAGCCTGCTCATAGGCCCTCTTCAAACTGTGTCTGAGTCTGTCCACATATCCCTTGTGACTGGTGGCCGAGGAATGATCTATGGAGGTGCCAAAGGCCAGGTCCACAGGTAACCTTGTTTCTCTTCCGAACATGAGGCGGTAAGGGGAGTAGCCTGTGGCATCACTTGTGGTACTATTATAAGCGTGCACTATAGCCGCTATGTGCTTGCTCCAATGCTGTTTCTTCTCACTATTCAAGGTTCCCAACATATTGAGCAGAGTTCGGTTGAACCTCTCCGGCTGAGCATCCCCTTGTGGGTGGTAAGGGGAGGTTCGGGTCTTCTTGATCCCCAAGGAATCCAGGAGCTTCCGGATCAGCCGACTTTCAAAGTCCCTCCCTTGATCCGAGTGAAGTTGCTGTGGTAGCCCATAGTGGACGAAATACTTCTCCATAAGTACCTTGGCCACAGTGGAAGCCTTCTGGTCTTTGGTTGGAAAGGCCTGGGCATACCGGGTGAAATGATCGGTTATCACCAGAACATTTCCTAGTCCACTCAGATCGGGTTTGAGGCAGAGAAAATCAATGCATACCAAATCCAGCGGGCCTTGACTTTGTAAATGGCCCATTGGGGCAGCTTGATGGGGTAAAGTCTTCCTCTGGATACAGCGTGCACATGAATGGCAGTATTCCTCTACTTCAGCCCTCATGCAGGGCCAATAGAACCGGCTCCTAACAAGTTGGAAGGTTCTTTCAGCCCCCAGGTGTCCATGATTGTCATGCAGGGCGACCAGGACAGTCTCTCAGTGTTTCTCGGGGAGAAACAATTGCCACTTATCTTCCAAGTCATCAGAGGGGCCCCTTCGGTAGACCACCCCCTGATGCACCTGTAACCTGTCCCACTCCTTCCTCAACAGGCGAGCTTCCTTTGAAGGATGGCGCAGGAGTCTACTCGGATCCTGATTCTCCAGGGCCTCCAGGACCAATCTCCCCATGGGGTCTTCCAATTGGTCACACCTCAACTCCTTCTTTGACAGTTTTGGCAGATTATCTTCTTCCAACTGGGTTACTCCACAGTATTTCTTGGGAACTCCTACCATGGTAACCCCTATCTCTTCTGCCCTTGAACCTCCTCTGGCTTGAAGTTCAGCCCCTTGACAAAGAGCCCGCACCCCGTCAGGTGCCACTTGGGTCCAGTCTTCTGTATCACCAGTGGGGGCATGAGATCTTCTGGACAGGGCGTCTGCGTCTCGATTCCCAGCCCCCGGCCTGTACTTCAGGCTGAAATTGAACCCAGACAGTGCAGCCAACCACCTATGTCCTGTGGCATCCAGCTTTGCTGTGGTGAAGAGATAAGTAAGGGGGTTGTTGTCGGTCTTCACAGTGAACTCGGCCCCGTACAGGTAGTCCTTGAGTTTATCAACCACCGCTCACTTGAGGGCCAGGAACTCTAACTTATGAGTGGGGTACTTTCTTTCAGAGGGGGTCAGGCTCCGGCTTACATAAGCAACGGGTCGCAGCTGTCCTTCATGCTCCTGGTAGAGCACTCCTCCCAGACCCTCATGACTGGCATCTACGTGGAGTTCATAAGGTCTCTTTGGGTCTGCGTAAGCCAAGACGGGGGCAGTGGTTAAGCTTTTCTTCAACATCTGGAACACCTCTTCACACTTCTGAGTCCACTGGTCTTTGACTGACTCTCCCGGCTTCCTGGGCCCTGAGTCATCCTCTTCCCCCTCTGTCTTGAGTAGTTCATCCAGTGGCCTGGCAATTCGGGCAAACCCCTCCACGAACCTCCTATAATAGGAACAGAACCCCAAGAAGGATCTGAGTTCGGTGACCGTGGTAGGCCGTGACCAGGAAGTAACTGCCTCCAACTTCTCGGGGTCGGTGGCCACCCCTTCTTCAGACACTATGTGTCCAAGATAGTTAACGGAAGATTGGTAGAACCGACACTTCTCGGGCGAAAGCTTGAGTCCCTCTTCACTGAGTCTTCTCAAGACTTTCTCCAGCCTCTCTTCATGTTCTTCCAAGGTCCTCCCAAAGACAATGACATCATCTAAATACACAAGGACCTCGATAAGGTTCATGTCTCCTACAGTCTTTTCCATGAGACGTTGGAAGGTGGCTGAGGCTCCTGACAGTCCCTGAGGCATTCGGTCGAATTCAAAGAATCCCACTGGGGTTATGAAGGCTGTCTTCTCCTTGTCCTCCGGATGCATAGCGATCTGATAGTATCCACTCTTGAGGTCCATAACGCTGAACCACTTGGCTCCAGACAAACTCTGCAGGGCATCTTCTATCCTCGGAGTGGTGTACTGGTCAGGGATGGTTCTCCTGTTGAGGGTCCTGTAGTCGATGCACAACCTCAACGATCCATTCTTCTTTCTGACCACTACTATCGGGGAGGCATAGGGACTTCTAGACTCCCGGATCACACCGGTCCGCTTGAGTTCCCCGAGTTGTTCCCTCAGATCTTCCAGGTCTGCTAGTGGGATTCGCCTGACCCTCTTCCTGAAGGGCTTGACTTCTTGGAGGCGAATATGGTGGGTGGCACTCCTTGCACACCCCACATCGAACTCATCTTGGGAGAAGATCTTCTTCCACCTGGCCAACTGGGCCTTGGCTCTCTCTTTCCAAGCCCTGGGCAGATTCGGGTTTTCCATGGAAAGCTTCTCCCAAACGTTCCCTTCTTCTCCTGTCTTCTCCACTTCTGACAAGGCAACCGGGGCAGCAGGGCTCACCTGGCCCAGTAACATCCTGGCAGGGATCTCCATGGGACCATCCGTAGTGTTCCTGACACAGGGACAGGGACCTTATAGTGGGCCTTCTTCAGAGCCCTCAGCGGGACCACTTCTGGGATTACTTCTAAGCCCGAGTGTTCCTCCCTTGGGTCGGGCTCCAACATGACAAAGGGTCCAGGTTGCTCCCAAGTAAGCTTCACAGTGGCTCTGGGACAGGTTACTTCACCGGGCTGCAACACTACCCCCTTCCTTTCAAGTCTCCAGACCTTCCCCACTCCCTCTTCCGGGGCCTTCTACTCCAAGACTAATCGCTGGTAGGCTGTCTTCAAGATGGGATGGATCTTCGTGGCTGCCGGGTCCTTCCTTCGTGCAAGAGGGGTCAGGAGTCTCCGGACCAGGTCCGTGTTCGTCCCTATTATTAAGGAACTCTTGTTGGCTCCAGGCTGCCGGGGGCACACAACTGCCAGAGTGTCGAACACTTCAGCCTTCCCAGCCACAGATGGGTCGAAGGTCAGTTTTATGGGCAGTTAGCCATCATAAGGGAAGCTCCTGATTCCCCATATTTCTAGTTCTTCTATCTTCTTGATAGGTAGGTGGCCCAAGTGTTTGTCATAAAAATCCCGGTATAACAGGGTCACCTGTGCCCCAGTATCCAAGATGGCTCTTGTGTAGACTCCCTCCACTTGAATGGGCACTATGGGGGATGGGCCCACCAGCTTCTCTGGATATGGCTTCAAAGGGGTTGCCTTTTGATATTTGCATACTCCCTTCAGACTTCCTTTCTTCAATTTCCCTCTGGACTTGAGTCTTTCTTGGGCTCGGTATGCATTGATTTTCTTTCCCTTAATGGGTGTACAGACCCGCTGAGGGACACTACGCTCTTTTTCTAGGGTGTATTCCCGCTGTGGAATACTGTGTTTCTTCTGAGGAGTTTTGTCCTCTCTTTTCCTGGGCTTCTCATTCAGTTTGGAGCTCACTGAAGAAGATGGGCACCCGGTTGACTCCTTCACCGGGGCCCTCTGGAGTTTCCCGCCGGCTTGCGGTTATCTGTTTTCTTTTTCTTGGGACTGGAACATACAGCTGCAATATGGCCAATTCCTCCACAGTTAAAACAGATCACATCCCCCCAATCTTGTAGGGGGGTGGGCACTGAAGCGTCCGAGAACAACTCCTTCTTTGGTCCCTCTTTTTCTGGAACCCTTGAGTCTTTTTCCATCAGAGAGGTCAGCATCTCTAACACCTGAGACATCTGTGATTTCAAAGCGTCTACTTCTGGATCTCTTTCTTTGGTCATCACTGAGTTGACTATCACTGGTGCAGAAGAGGTATGTGCCTTGATCATTTGTTGATCCATCTGTAGTGACTCCTCATCTCTGATGATTTTTATCAGATCAGAGTACGTCAGTGACATTTCCCCCCCCCCCCCCGAGGTTTTCAGGTGAAGCCAGACTGGATCCACCGGATGCGTCACCCTCTCTCTCTTTTCAGGTGAGACACGGGGTGTCCCTTGCGGTGATCCCGTTGGGATGGCTCCGTCTTAACGGTTATTGCGTGCGGCAACTTATAAGTTCTATTGTCTGGCGTCCGCACACATTTGTGCTTAAAGGTCTCCGGCATTCCGTCCTACCATTCTATCAGCGCATACTGATACGAGATGTTTGGGTCTGACTTCATGTCCATCACCTACGGTGTATGATCTGGGGACAGTGACACCACAAGTTTCTCTACCGTCTCTGTTGACCATTCCTCTCCTGGGAGGCTGATGACCACCGACTGATCTGGTTCTGCCTTAGCTGCTTCGCACCATGCTTTAACCTCTAACGGGTCCATGCCGGTACTTTTGGCGTGTTCATCTGCTGTATCAGGATCCCGGACTCGGAGCCCCCACGTGTATCGCTACCCCCAGCTAAGAGAGCCGCTGGTTTGATTTTCTTTGGGCCCTGAGTAGAGCTCCACCAACCCCCGGCAATCTACTCAACCCACTTATGGCACAGTTAGTCTAGGGGCTGTTATCTATCACAATCTATACCTGATTGTACACCCACCTCAACTATATTAAGAGGCAAGCACTATGTGCAATGATAACACACTGATAGCAAATAGTAAAGTATAACTGTTTTACTTTTGGTTAAAAGGCATAGGTTAAAACATAAAACATAACTTGCTTACAGAGCCCTGCAGCTTCTGATATAGTATACTCTAATAACGCAGCGCGGTCATACACCACGTGCAGCTATTAGTATCTATGCGCCCTGTGGCGCACCAAACAATATTCTCCCCCCGATCAGGCCTGACACAGATTTAACTTAGTCCTTAGAATAATACTTTCTTCGCATGCAACTTGAACGGTGGTGCACATACAGGAAACAACACTTGTAATCCACAGAGTAGGCAATCAAAAAGAACAGTTCACTGGAGACCACTCACTCAGTTCCGCTACTAGTCTCCAGTAAAAATAGCAAATAAAGGCCGGTGGGCCAAGGCAGTCTCTAGGCCTAGCAACAGTACAGCCTATTGGATTGAGCAGGTGCTTGCTCACTACTCCGGACGCGATCCCAGTCCGGGACTTCCACCACTGTATCTCCGCACACAGCGTCTCAACAATTGGGTCTCCGATCCAGCGAATGTCGGCAACTTGAAGAAAGTCAGATGCCACCCAGGCTCGCAACAAGGTGGAAGGCTCTTTGGAAGTTGTACCAGGCCCCAGGCTTCAGGCCTGATACTCCAGCAGATCCGCACAGGAAGACCGGTTGATAGCCGCGCGGTGTCCAAAGAGGCCGAGCTTAGCCTCGCCTCCTCCTTTTATCTCCCCACCCACAAGTCTCTGCGCTAGCAACATTGCACCCTGGGTGCCAAACGGGGTTCTGGGAAATGCAGTCCTAGAGTCTTAAAGGAGACCCCGCTACACAGCTAACAGGGGTTCCAATGCTATTGCAAACAGCATTAGGGAGAGGGGGCACCCCTGCCTTGTCCCGTTAAATAAGTCAAGAGGAGGAGATAGATTCCCATTTATACTAATTTTAGCCGTTGGATGATGATAGAAAGCAGATATCCATTTCATTATCCTCACCCCGATGCCCAGATGTCTTAATGTTCCAAACATGAAACCCCAGTTCACCCTGTCGAAGGCCTTTTCGGCATCAATCGACAGGAATGCGACTTGGGTCTCCCCCCCCCCTTTTACTTCATGAATCAAAAACTTTGACTTCAGGCCATTATCCCTTCCCTCTCTCCCTGTCACAAACCCTACCTGGTCATTATGTACCCAGCTTTGTAATAGCAGCTTTAATCTCTCTGCAATTATTTTAGCGAAGATCTTTATGTCTGTGTTTAATAGAGATATTGGCCTATAGCTCGCTGGGGCTGCTGGATCCTTCCCTTCTTTTAAAATAAGAGTTATATGGGCCAGTAATGATTCCTCCAGCAGGGTCTCTCCTTCTGCTAAGGTATTCAGATATTCACATAATATAGGGATCAAAAGCTTTTGAAATCTTTTATAATATAAAATACATTACACATCGGGGCCCAGGCTCTTTCCCAGGGCCATATTTTTTATTGCTCTTCTTATTTCTTCTCAGGGCTTCAAGTTGTTCAAGCTCCTCCTTGGGCAGCATGGGAAGGCCTAGGCCCCCGCAGGTACTCATGAACTTCTACATCTTGTTTCTCTCTATTTTTCCCTCTCTGATTCACATTATATAGTGAGCTATAGTATGCATGAAATACCTCCAGTATTTCAGGGGACAAATGCACCATCTCTCCCTGATCTTTCTTGATTTTAGGGATAAAAGATAGATTCTTTTTTTCCCTTACTGCTCTGGCCACCCATTTCCCAGATTTATTTCCCCATTGATACCTTTCTTTATTTACTATATGAAAATCAAATTTTTTCTCCTGTTCTAGCAAATCTGCTAATTGCACTCTTTTCGCTGCTAATTCATGTCTCTCCGGGATACCGTGGGGTCTTGTCGTTTGTTCTAAGTCCTGTATCTCTCTCTATATAGGGTACAGAGTTTCTCTCCACTCTCCCTCTTGTTCCCTACGCCCACTCCTATCAATATCCCCCTTATGACAGCCTTATGCGCTTCCCACA
Source organism: Rana muscosa (assembly GCA_029206835.1). NCBI lineage: Eukaryota > Metazoa > Chordata > Amphibia > Anura > Ranidae > Rana > Rana muscosa. Next base: position 461,883,812 of record CM055121.1, read on the forward strand.
AAGCTGACCGAGGGATTTCTGGTGTATCATTTACAGCAAAGAAGTTCTCCAATTCTTGCTCGATCTTCTTAATTGTCGCCGGGTCCTGAATAAGAGAATTATTTAATCTCCAATTCCTTCCCGCTGTGGGACTTCTTGGTATTTCTAATTTAATTGCTACTGGGGCGTGATCAGAGAGAGTAATTGCTTTCATCTCTGCGCTTTTAAGAGACGGTAGTAGTTGATGTTCTATAAGGACATAATCGATCCTTGAAAATGACCTATGGACTGGGGAATAAAAAGTATAGTCCCTCTTCCCTGGGTGCCTAACCCTCCATGCATCTACCAGCTGGTACTCTAATAATAGTTTTTTTACCACCTTCTGTCTTTCGGGTGTATAGCGAGAGGGGCCGCCTGTTGTGTCTACCCTTGGATCTATACTCTTTACACTTTAAATCTCCTACCATTATAAGTTTACCTTCTTTAAATACTTCAAGCTTTTTGTTTTTTTTTCTTTAAGAATAAAGCTGATTCCTTATTTGGGGAGTATATGCTTGCGAGCGTACATTCCAGATTAAACAATCTACCCTTTACAAAAAGAAATCTCCCCTCGGGGTCTGCCAGTTGTTCCTTTATTACAAATACCGTAGTCCTATCAGAACCCATTGCCACGAACCACCGCCCTCAGGCTGAAGGTGCCTGGGACTCGACCCCGTGACCAAGATGGCCGGCCCCTTTATACCCTCTCCCAGCAAGCACGGCGGGTTCCCCGCCCCACCATACAACCGCTGAGAGAGGACAAAAAGGGGTACGGCACACAGCAATGGTTCAACCCCAGCCCAAGGCGACAGCGCCACCCGCTGGGCTGCAGGGAACTGCACATTACTGGTGTCTCTGCCAGTTTTAAATACACTGGGAAAGTGCATGCCCGCTACACTCTCCCCCCTGGTGGTTTGACACTGGTACCCAGTGTCTGGAATAAACTATGTCCTCAATGGCTGACATAACCAAGTCCAGAAACCAAGTATAAATTTTACAAAAATAAAACCTTTGGAACTAACTAACTGGAGCAGTTGTGTCGGAGCCTCACATGAAAGGAGAGGGAAGGGAAACAACAACACTTAACCATAACACTGAAAATCACATTTTCACATAACACTTCTCCCCACCAATCCTGGCTAAGACCCACCCCATTCTCAGTGGTCTTGATGGGATGCTCTCCTGCAGAAGGAAAAAGAAAGATTAAAACACACAAATCCCTGACACATATGTTTGTGTGAGAATGAAAAAACTTCTCCGCAGAGAAATCCTTTCCTTCTAAAAGTGTATGTGTGAAAAGTGAATGTCGATGCATGACACTGCCACCTGGTGACAGCGTCGCGGTAACTGCACTTGTGGAACTTTCCTTCTTCTTTGGGCCCTATCTACCCCAGAGTCCATGATTGCTTGCTGGAAAATTGAAGAACAAACAGGAACAGTCCTTCAACTCCTCTGGGTAACAAGAACAACAACCCCGGAAAGTTCAGCAGTGTGAAGACAACAAGAACGGAGTCTCTTTTCTCCTACAGATAGAAACGAGGGTGCGGCAGGACAAGGGGTTTCAGATGCTGATCCAGAGTCTCTATTTGGTATTCGGCATCTTCCCCTTCCTTGCGTCGAATCAGCACTTTGTCCGCATGAATATGCCACCCCAACATCCACTCTCCCTTGCAATCTTTGAAATGCTGAGATGCCTTGGGGGAGCACGCAAGGTACCTGCGGGCGTGTGGGACCTGAATGTGAGTCCACACAAAGTCATTGTACCAGCGCTCCCGGCAAACTTCCACTTCGTATAACAGTTCTTTGGACAAGTATGGGTACTGCCACCCATACTCAGCAGCAACCTTCTGGCAAAATAGGCGTTGTAGTCTCACCAGCGGAGGCATAGTGGCTTTGTCCCCTTCGCCTGGCAAGACTATAGCATCTGGGTGACGAGGGACCTTGGCCACATTCAATCTGGACATAGGTGCCCGCAGCAACAGTCTCTTCTCCCCGGCACTGGCTGCAGGTAGCACCAGGGATGTGAGAGTAGGCTGGGGACGGGACCCCTCCTCAGGCGCTGGTGCCTCCACCCGGGGTGTACTGTCCCCTGTGACATGGGTGGGTCTCTGGTTCTGCGGGACGAAGCAAGAGGTACTTTGTCCCAGCCCTTTTGAGTAAACAGCTCATCTATGGCCACATCATCTCCCAGATCGGAGAGCGACTCCAGGTCGGAGGTGTCACACTCCTCCGTAAGCAGGTAGCCTGCAGTAGAGACTGAGCTGCCACCTCCGCCCACACACCAAGTCTCTCCACCTGGCTTACCTCGGCCTTTACTTGAGAAGGGATGTCCGGAACTTCTCTCAATGGATCCATCCGGGCCGGGCATAGGCGGGCGGGATGGTCCACCGCAACCGCTGGACGGGGCTACCATGCCGGTCTTTCTCTTCGGCGGTGGACGCTGTGAGACCGTGGTGACCGAGTCAGCATCCTCGGATTTCTCCCGCATTTGAGTGATCGCGACCTCCCCCGCGGTCGCTGCAGTGCGCACAGGGATGGCTGTCAAAGCGGTGATTCCTCCAACTAGAGTGGTGTTGCCTGTAGTGCGGCCGGGGTAGATGGTTCTTGGCTTTTCGATGACCGAATCCACCACGAATAAGAACTCCCCGCAGGCCTCGCATCGCCCGAACGGCTTTAGCTGACACACCAGTCCCGAGCAGCCGGGACAAATCACAACCAGGGCCTCAACGTCCATGCACGAATACAAGGCGAATCGTCCCCGGGGCTTTTGCCGAATCCCCGTATCGGTCACCGGAGCAGCAGCAGTCAAAGTCGTGGTAGAAGGGTGAAGTGGAACCCACGATGTATGTCCGAACATGGTGACTTGCTGCTGATCCATTGCGCACTGCAAGTTTTGCACCAAAGTCCCACGTGTAGTCCTTCACACGTATTGGACTCCTTCCCTCTTGCACTCTAGTTCGCGGGCTTTCTCCTTTCCTGAGTCACGCCCATGAACTGAGCAGGGAGGGTGTGCCTGATGGCGCAGTGCAAATAGAAGCCCCCACGTGTAGTCCCTCACACAGCTGGGCTCCCCCCTCTTCTCGCTCTTCTGCGCGGGCCTTTCCCTTCACTGGGTCATGTCCACGACTTCGAGCAGGGATGCACTTTGGCCAATGATATGGCCGACCTACTGGGAACTCCTCCGGGCAGACACGTCCAAACTCCGTAGTAGCACGAACACCATCCCGGACCTGAGCCCCCACGTGTAGCGGCCTCCGCTCTCTCTCCCTGATATCACATCATCTGTCTCTGGCTTTTGTCTAAGGGTACCTTGGTTGAGAGAGTGCGGGGTCACCACGCCAAGTTCCCACCACAGATGTGTGTGTGGTGTGAGAAGATCCTCTTTACCTTCGGGTCGGTGTTCTGCATCAGAGCCTCCTCCTCCTTTTGCACAGTGTCTGCCAGAAAATGAGCCCCACACCATTAAAGTCCAACACTCCTTTATTCTTCCAATATCAGAGTAAAACACAGTCAGTTGGACTCCCTCAACGAGTAGAACAGACAGGGGGGGTGTGGATACGAGTAGGCCCAGACACAATGAACTCTTCTTCTCTCCTTCTTAAAGTGTATTGCGGTCCCTTGACGAGGGAGATATCCCTCCGGGCGGTCTCCGGAGGCTCACCCGTCACTGGCAATATGCTGCACCAGGTCTTCAGGCGAGTACCCCCTCCGGTCCCTTACGCCACTGGATTCGGGGAGCCCACTCCCGGGGTCCCCCTAGGAAATCCATCCCTCGCGGAACCCAGTGAAGGACACTGGGCCCCAGACCTCCATCCGAGCACCTCAACCCAGACTAAAGGTGCCTAGGATGGAACACGACCTCCGAACGTCCTCTAGGCCTAGGCCACCTAGACTCCTGACACGAACCACCGCCCTCAGGCTGAAGGTGCCTGGGACTCGACCCCATGACCAAGATGGCCGGCCCCTTTATACCCTCTCCCAGCAAGCATGGCGGGTTCCCCGCCCCACCATACAACCGCTGAGAGAAGACAAAAAGGGTTACGGCACACAGCAATGGTTCAACCCCAGCCCAAGGCGACAGCGCCACCCACTGGGCTGCAGGGAACTGCACATTACTGGTGTCTCTGCCAGTTTTAAATACACTGGGAAAGTGCATGCCCGCTACACTGGTAAAAAAATAAACTGGCAGGGGTTTAAAAGCTAAACTCCAGTCAGATGTACCAATTGCAAAAGCAGTCCCTACTTCCCAACTCTACAGCAAGAGCAATTGCTAATTTTGTCATAGGGAAAAGGAATAATCTGCAATATTTACCTCATTCCCTGCTCCCCTGTCAGCCAGAGATGTCCAACACTCCTAGTATGTGGGCAGGCTCTTGACATCCTAATGGACATTGCAGGACTGCTGGACCTGCATCATACTTGATGACATCAGTGAGGCCACCACTGGTCGAATGTCTAAGAAGAGCAGTTTTGTGTAACCACTCATACTGGTGGAAGCCAGTCGGAATGAGGAATAAAGGTAAATATTGCTTCTTTTTCTTTAGCCTTTCAAAAAAAAAAAATAACCCTTGCAGTTTTTGTGTGTGTGGGGGGGTGGGGGAATTGGCACTGCCTTTTAAATTTTCACAGCCGACTGAAGTCTAGATTTACAATAACCTTTCCCAATTCTACCAAAAACTAAAAAAAACGTTTTGGCTTTACAGACACTTTAAAATGGAATTACAATCTGTATATGTAATTACTAAATAAGGCTACCTACAGTATGTACTGTTTGCAGTTGATGTGGCGTGCTTCAACACATGGTGTGTTACCTTGCAATGTGGTGCACTGCAACGCATGCACAGCATGCCTCAACACACAGTAATGAGCTACCATGGGATTTGGTGCGCTGCAATATGTGTGTCGGAGCTTGGTTGCCTCAGTGCATCAAAATGAATGTGTACGTTACCATACCAAAGTGCAAAAGGTTTTTCAGCCCTAACAAAAAGGTCTAGTTTTTAAAGATTGTCATTATTTGCATTGAAATGATTTACCATCAGGTGATCATAATTTCTACTATGCTATATATTTTTTCTCCAACCATACAAGTCTCTGGAAGATGTATAATATGCAATCAACAGCTCACAGGGGCGCCAAGTGGCAGTGACTAGTATTACACAGAAAATCTGCTGGGAAAAATGTAAAATAACCAACCAGCATGGGGTTAGTTTGTGGCTAATAGGGCACAGAGTTCCTTCTCTATTGTATGTTTACATGAATACTTTGTATACTGATATCTGATATACATGTATGTGGTATGCCTGCCATTGCATACCTGCCATGGCCTGCCAGATATTGTCAGTGAGTATTTTAAAGAAATCTAAAAGAAAAGCAAGAGTTTGTTATTAAATGGGGGGCTGAATTTGCAATGTGCTGTAGATTCTGACACTCTACTTGTGCCAGCCATGGGGCAGCCAGAAGAGTAATTAGAACCTTCAGGGCCCCCGGCGGGCGGCCCTCCCTACTAAGCCCGAGGCCTTTTATTACGATCCTGCAATGGGACCTTTTAACATGTTCTTCCGTCGCCCCCCTTTCTGCCATCTTCCCCCCCCCCCCACGGTGGAGGAACCCCAGGGCCCGGTCACAAGTGAGACCTTTGCAACACTGGTTCTTATTATTTTTTTATTTTTTATTTTATTACTTTTTACCATTTTTTTTTTTTTTTTACAATTTTATTTGTTATTATTTATTACAATTTTCTAGGAGCCCCACTGAGGGGCTTTGGTAAAATATCATGGACCTAATCAGACCTCTGATGTTTCACCTATGAGAGAGTGAATGGAGATTGAGGACACAGCCTTCAATCTCTATTTCTGCAGCCTCAGCTGCACAGAATGAACGGACAGGAATAGCTCTGTACAGAGCTTCCCTTTCATTCACAAACTGAAGCATAGTAAACGTATTTTGCTATGCTTCAGTTATGAATGGACATCAGTACCAATCACTGACTCTGTCCATTCACAAAAGGAGGGTGCCAGTAAATGACATATTTACCGGCCCCTTCCTCACTCTCCATCCTGACACATTCCCAGCAGCAGTCGGCGGCAGCAGGGAAACTGGCACCATTGCGGGGAAAGGGTGGGCAAGATGGGGGGGGTCTGGAGAGCAGACAGGGGGGTTCAGGGGCAGCAGGACCTGGATAGGAGGGGCGGCAGCATATAGAGGAACCGATCCCCTCCATTTCCTCCTGCAGTCGCTGAATGCCTGAGGGAGGGAGGGGAGGGGAGGGGAGGAGAAGCTGTCTTTCAGTGGCTGCAGGAGGAGAATGGAGGGCATTGGTTTCTCTATATGCTGCCGCCCCTCCTATCCAGGTGTACAGGGGGCCGCAAGACCCCCCTGGAGCATGGGGCCGGGTCACATTTGCTACACCTATAGGTATGCCCCTGGGGCCCCTGCCAATTGGATGTTAGATAGTGGTTAGTCCAGAGCCAAGACTCACCTTTCAGCTTTGAAGCAGCAATTTTGGGATCCCAGGAAGTCTAATTATTCTGCATTTTAAAATGTCCATAAACTGTTAGATTTCTTTCATTCAGCCTATGAACTTAGCAAAAGAAATAAAACATATTCCTCCATCCACACCAAACAGCACGGTTTGATGAGTCCTCCTGCTGGGCTATTGTATTCTGACAGCGGGGGGTGGCCAAACGTCAAAATGCCCAAACAGTGGCTGCATCTGATTGGATTGTGTGGCCGAAAATTTTCCAGCAGGCTCCTTCAACTAAAGTCAATCAAAGCCAGGCTAGCAGTGCCACCTACTGAGCAAATTTTAATCAGGAACTGGACAAAATTTTCTCAGTGTACAGCAGTGGCGGTGCATCCATAGAGGGCGCCGGAGCGCCACCCCCTCTCGCTCCTGCACCGCCACTGAAAGACAATACACAGATTCATGCATTGCATGAATCTGTGTATTGTCACCGCTGCCGCGCTGCCCACTATTCATATGGCCGGCCTCCTGGTGAGCGCCGGCCATATGAATTAGAGCGGCGGCCGGTGGTGGGTGTGTTCTGGAAGTGTCTATCAGAGCCAGCGGCTCTGATAGGCTTTCCGAATACAGCTCTCACGCTGTATTCGGCTTCCAAAAACTCCTCCCAGGTACGCACGGGGGTGCGTTCCATGGAGAAGACTGTGGAGGTTTCAGCCAATCAGGTTCACCGGATCTGGTTACCAGTAACCTGATTGGCTGAAGCGACATCGAGGGCGGGAGAACACATCGAGGACGGCGCGGAGACCGAGGAAGGTAAGTGCAGGGCTGGGGGGGGGGGCAGGCTGCATTTGGGGGGAACTGGCTGAATATGGGGGGAAATGTCTGTATATGGGGGACAAACTGGCTGCATTTGGGGGGAACTGGCTGTATATGGGGGACAAACTGGCTGCATTTGGGGGGAACTGGCTGTATATGGGGGACAAACTGGCTGAATATGGGGGCACACTGGCTGTATATGGGGGCACACTGGCTATATATATATATGGGGACAAACTGGCTTTATATGGGGACACACTGGCTGTATATGGGGCCACACTGGCTATATATATGGGGACAAACTGGCTGTATATGGGGGTACACTGGCTATATATATGGGGACAAACTGGCTGTATATGGGGGCACACTGGCTATATATATATATGGGGACAAACTGGCTTTATATGGGGACACACTGGCTATATATATGGGGACAAACTGGCTGTATATGGGGGGAACTGGCTGTATATGGGGGACAAACTGGCTGAATATGGGGGCACACTGGCTGTATATGGAGGCACACTGGCTATATATATATATATGGGGACAAACTGGCTTTATATGGGGACACACTGGCTGTATATGGGGCCACACTGGCTATATATATGGGGACAAACTGGCTGTATATGGGGGTACACTGGCTATATATATGGGGACAAACTGGCTGTATATGGGGGCACACTGGCTATATATATGGGGACAAACTGGCTGTATATGGGGGCACACTGGCTATATATATATATATGGGGACAAACTGGCTTTATATGGGGACACACTGGCTGTATATGGGGCCACACTGGCTATATATATGGGGACAAACTGGCTGTATATGGGGGTACACTGGCTATATATATGGGGACAAACTGGCTGTATATGGGGGCACACTGGCTGTATATGGGGGCACACTGGCTATATATATATATGGGGACAAACTGGCTTTATATGGGGACACACTGGCTATATATATGGGGACAAACTGGCTGTATATGGGGGGAACTGGCTGTATATGGGGGACAAACTGGCTGAATATGGGGGCACACTGGCTGTATATGGAGGCACACTGGCTATATATATATATATGGGGACAAACTGGCTTTATATGGGGACACACTGGCTGTATATATGGGGACAAACTGGCTGTATATGGGGGTACATTGGCTATATATATGGGGACAAACTGGCTGTATATGGGGGCACACTGGCTATATATATGGGGACAAACTGGCTGTATATGGGGGCACACTGGCTGTATATGGGGGCACACTGGCTGTATATGGGGGCACACTGGCTATATATATGGGGGCACACTGGCTATATATGGGGACAAACTGGCTATATATGGGGACAAACTGGTTGTATATGGGAGCACACTGGCTGTATATGGGGGCACACTGGCTGTATATGGGGGCACACTGGCTGTATATGGGGGGCACACTGGCTGTATATGGGGGGCACACTGGCTGTATATGGGGGGCACACTGGCTGTATATATGGGGGCACACTGGTTATATATATATATATATGGGGGCACACTGGCTGTATATGGGGGACAAACTGGCTGTATATGGAAACAAACTGGCTGTATTTGAGGGGGCAAACTGGTGGCGTTTGGGCACAGTGGCTGCGTTTAATGGGCACAGTGGCGGCAATTGATTTTTTTTTTCAGTTTGTTTGCGCCCCCCAAAAATTTTGAGCACCAGCCGCCACTGGTGTACGGTGAGATTTAGAGGACATACACACATGCAGATGTTTCTCTCCTAAAAGATAAAATGGTTTGGAGTGAAACTAGGCAAAACAAGTACATTTTTCCCTTATATTTTCCTATTCATAAACCCAGTCCGGCCCATTGTATGTCCTTACTAGATCACTTCCCAATATACAGTAGCACCAAGGGACGCTGCCTCAAGTGCAGTATGTAAAAGACATTACAACTGCCTAACCGAATGTATTTTCAATACCTTCAAAGACATAACATAAAGTATCTGATTTTCAGCTGCTATGCCAATTACCGGTACATCACACATGATTGAATCTCTTCTGAGCCCCTGAGTATTGGTTAAACCATTATCCAATGCTGTTGCAGTCAATTCACAACCTCAGGTGGAATACTTCTTTTGAGATTTTGAGATTGGAAGTCTGATATACCATCAATTTATGCAGGGGTGATGATTGACGTGCTCAAAGGGTAAGTATCCTAAAGACAGCAACCAGACACAAATTGAAGCAGATACAATACCATCATGGATTTTACCTGACATCTTTTAAAATTCAAAAAGTAGGCACTTTCCCTTCAAATTTGAATTCACAGTGTAATACATTTTCATTATAGTTTGGCAATTTACTTTTGGAGACGCGATAACTTTTGCGCAAACCAATCAATATACGCTTATTGCGATTTTTTTACCAAAAATATGTGGAAGAATACATATCGGCCTAAACTGAGGAGGTTTTTTTATATATTTTTTAAGGATATTTATTATAGCAAAAAGTAAAAAATTTTGCTTTTTTCTTTTAAATTGTCGCTCTTTTTTTGTTTGTAGCGCAAAAATAAAAACCGCAGAGGTGATCAAATACCACCAAAAGAAATCTCTATTTGTGGGAAAAAAATAACATCATATTCTGTTTGGGCGACCGCGCAATTGTCAGTTAAAGCAATGCAGTGCTGAATCCCAAAAAAGGGTTTGGTCAGGAAGGGGGTAAATCCTTCCGGGGCTGAAGTGGTTAACGTGTCTCCACTCTGGATGGAGGAGCAACGGAGACCCACCGGGACAGCAGCATTGTAAAGTGGGGAGATGGTAGTTTTAAGGCCCATACACACGATTGGACTTTTTGACAACGGTCCGACGGACGTGTTTTATCGGACAATCCGACCGTGTGTGTGCTCCATCGGACAATTGTTTTCGGTTTTTCAATGGACAAATGTTCGCTGTGCATGCTCTCAAACTTTCCGGCAACAAATGTCCAATGGAGGATAATCCGATCGTGTGTACATAAGTCCATCGGACTAAAGTCCAAAGTACAAACACGTATGCTGAGAACCAATGCTAAAGATCAGACAACAATAGCAGAAGTTGCCCAAAGGGTGGCAGTAAAGAGCTGAAAAACCACGTGATTTGGTGAATGTTGGCTGAAAAGGTTCTGCCGTGTGTATGCATACCAAGTTCAGGGCCAACGCCCCTTCGGACCAAAATCCATGGAAAAGTCAGGTGGAAGTCCGATCGTGTGTATGAGGCTTTAGACTAGCAGATTTAGAAGGACTTGACTAACAAACCAAAGGCGAACTCTAGCAAATACTTTTTAAGCAGTTACAGCAACTTTTTTTTTTCCTTTTCAGATAAATGTTTTTGCATAAATGAATAAAAGCTGACCATTGTAATGTTGGCCATACACAGTTAAGCCTCGTACACACGGTCGGACTTCCATCTGACTTTTCTGTGTTTTTTTGTCCGAACGGAGTTGGTCGGGAACACCCATAGCATACACACCACAGGACTTTTCTGCAAACTTTCCCAAAACTTTTTCCAACATCACGTGGTTTTTCTGCTCTTTACCGCCACCCTTTGGTCAACTTCTGCTATTGTTGGTTGATTTTAACATTATTTGTTTTGTCCATCGGACAAAAGTCCGATGGTTTTCTGTACACACGGTCGGACTTTGCTCCATCGGACTTTTGTTGGCCAAAAGTTTGTCCGTTTGCAGACCCAACTTTTGTCTGATGAAAACCAAAAAAAAAAAAAAAGTTTGTCCGATCGGTCGGATTGTTGGTCCAACGTGCTCAAAATGAAGTTACTCTTTCGTCCATGGACCGACACAGCTTCTCTATTAACAAAGTGGGTATTATCCGTTAATTAGGAGTGACTAGGCAGAAAACTTGTAAAAAGTGTTGCATCACACCTTCTACAGTACCGCCTAGGGGGCGGACCCTCTGGGTATATCCTCTCAGTCTGCATCTCGCAGATCAGTTTTTTTCTGTCTAGCAAGGAGTAGGACATGGCTCCCTTCGGGCCCATTGGTCCGGGGGGGAAATATATTTTTTTGCAAAATTTTTTTTTTTTTGTTTCCTGCGATCTTCGATCAATTGCCGACTGGGTGACAGGCTGGATCCTTGATCCTTGTAATCTCCCCAGTTTCGGCCATCGAGCGTGTGCCAACCCTAGCTACGCGCTGGGTTTTCCACGACATGCCCGTCGCTCCACGGGTGGCCGGTGAGCCTACGCTCCAGGGCCTGCATCAGACCGATCAGCTTCGGCTGACCTTACGGCCGACTCGCAGCAGCCTGGCCGGTGAGCTTACGCTCCAAGGCTTGCATCGGACCGCTCAGCTTCGGCTGACCTTACGGCTGAGTCGCAGCAGCCTGTCCAGTGAGCGTCGCACTCCAGGGCATACATATGATCGTCCCCTTGGGTCCAATCACAGCATGCCTGGCCAACAGTCACCTTCCGTGCGCGGACGATGATCTGTTTGGAATGTCTTCCAGCATGATACATGCAGGATAGGTAACTAAACTCCCCTGCCTCGGCTGGGTGATTTGGCTGGACATTCCTGGAGAGACCAAGCAAGTGGTTGTGGCCCTTTTCTTCCCTCTCTCCCTGCCTTTCCCTCCTCCCTGGGCTTCTAGCTAAAGGTTGCTGGGTGCTGGGGGTCACCTAAGGGGTTCCACTGGAGCGGGGCTGGCTGTAACTAACATTTAAAAAGATGTAATTTCTGCTTACCTGTGTGTGTGCTTCTTCCCCCTCCATGCTATCGGCGGCCATTTTGCGGTGGTCCATGCCGGGTTCGGCCTCTAGTGACTGCCCGGCGGCCATCTTCCTGTGGTTTTGGCGCCATTTTCTTGTAGTTCCACACCCTCTGGCCTCTATCGACTGATCGGCGGCCATGTTTGTAATGATCCACGCTGTATGTATATATTGCCGTTCGGCGGCCATCTTTTTGTGGTCTACGGCTGCTTTGGCCTCTATCTTCGGCTCGGCGGCCATTTTCTTAGAGCCCACATTATCTTCCATACAGACGTTTGGCGGCCATTTTGTGAGAGTCTCCGGCCTCTAGGATGCATTAGACTGGCGCGAGAAATTCACACAGGAAGCACTGATAAAAGAAGCAGACTGACACAGCAGCGGTGGGACAGCATCACAGGCGCAGCACGGCAGCATAGCGGTATCGATCCAAGGGTGGTGAGTCCTCTGGGTGACCCAGCATCTCTGCAGCACAGGAGGGTGGCCTATTGATATCTTGCCTGGAGCCCTGTGGGTGTCAGCGCGTGGTCAGCATGGCATCTGAGCCAGATGCCTTCTCCCCTGAAACACAAGATTTAGCAGCTGGTGCCCCTGAGGTGTCTATGAACGCTATGACGGCAATCCTAGAGGCGTTTTCTGCCAGGGTGGAAGCAGCACACGGGAATACAGGGGGTAGTAAATGCCCCTGTCCCCTGCAAGCTTCTGGGGATAATTCTGATGCAGAACCAGGTCCAGCTACGGCTCTGGGCCCAGATTCTGATGCATCAGAGACTGCAGACCATGACCGGACAGTGAGGGTGACTACAAGTCCAGGTCAGTACGCGAGACGGCTTTGGTATCTGACCTTATTACTGCAGTGCGGGATATGCTAAAGTTGGAAAATACTGCAGAAGCAGCAGAGACTCCGGTCCACTTTGGGTTTCATAAACCTGCCCACACTGCTAAGGTGTTCCCTTGTGTGTCTTATTTTGATAAACTCTTATACAAGGAATGGGAGAACCCACTGAGGGTCTTTACAGCCCCAAAGAGGTTTGCGGTACGGTACCCCTTTGAGGAGAGTTTTCTGAAGAAATGGACCTCTTCCCCTATAGTGGACCCTCCGGTGTCCAGACTTAATAGAGCCACCACAATTCCAGTAGAAGGGGCTCCTGTTGTCAAGGACCCTGTGGATAAGAAGGCTGAAGCACTCGCTCGCTACCTATACTCAGTGGTAGGCTCGGCAGTACGCCCGGCATTGGCGGGGGCCCTAGTGTCTCAGACACTTACTGAATGGGCAAGATTGCTACTCCAGGGGTTAAGGAGCGAGATGCTCCTCCTGATGAGATAACATTGGCCGACCAGTTGGTCCAGGGCCTTAGGTTTGTCTGCGAGTCAGACATGGATACTGTTCCCCTGCTGTCAAAAGCTTTGGTTTATGCAGTAGCAATACGCCACCTGATCTGGCTAAAGGGCTGGTCTGCGGACCAGACCTCCAAGAAAGCCCTGTTGGATCTGCCTTTTAAGGGCGACAGACTTTTTGGGGCCTCTATGGATGACATCATCAAGGATGCCACAGGAGGTAAAAGCACTTTGCTTCCTCAAACTAGCAAGTGTAGGGGCCACGCCAAGGGCAAGGGCCCTCCTTTCCTGCACGCAAGCGTTTTTTTCGTCCCACTAGGGCGACAGGAAAAAGACCCCAGGCCGACAAGGCGCCTGCCCAAGGACAAAAGCGTCCTTGGTCCCGCAAACCCAACAAGCCTGCGGACAAATCTGCGTCCGCATGAAGGTCCGCCCCCACCCAGCTCTCGGGTGGGGGGACGTCTTCGCGACTCAGTGGACAGCTCTAGTTCCTAACAGGTGGGTTTGCGAAGTAATCTCCTCAGGCTACAAGATATAATTTCTCTCTTGTCCACCGGACAGATTCGTCACCTCCAATCTCCAGCTACTAGCGACCTGTCGGGAGGCCCTGCATGGGGCGGTCCAGGGTCTACTGGAACGCGGGGTAGTTATTCCAGTTCCAGAACAGGAACGGGGTCAGGGTTTTTACTCAAATCTGTTCATTGTGCCGAAGAAGGATGGGGTTCAGCCAATCTTGGATCTCAGAGCCCTCAATTGCTTTGTGAAGGTACAAAGATTTCGGATGGAGTCGGTTCGATCTGTAGTCACGGCTCTCCATCCGGGGGACTTTCTGGCCTCCTTGGACATCAAGGACGCATACCTGCATGTCCCCATATACTCCAGACACCAGAGGTTTCTGCGATTTGCTATCGGGAAGAACCACTACCAGTTTGTGGCCCTCCTGTTTGGCCTTGCCTCAGCACCCAGGACGTTCACCAAGGTGCTCGCTCCGATTCTGGCACTTTTAAGACAGCGGGGTATCGCTATCATGGGCTACTTGGATGACCTTCTACTGAAGGCCCCTTCAAGCTCAGAATTAGAGGTAAGTGTGTCCATTACCTGTCAGACTCTTCGAGACTGTGGTTGGATACTAAACACGCAAAAGTCAGTATTGGTGCCCACTCAACGCCTAGTGTACCTGGGGTTGATTCTGGATTCCTCAGAGGCAAAGGTATTCCTCCCTGTGGAGAAGTTGCAGACCCTCCGGGCTGCAGTACGGCAGCTGACTTCCAGGAATTGGTCGTCACTCCGTTTTTGCATGCGAGTGTTAGGCCTCATGGTAGCCTCCTTTGAGGCGGTCCTATATGCTCAATACCACACTCGAGTGTTACAGAAGGAAGTTCTGTCCAGATGGAACAGATGTCCATCATCTCTGGATTATCAAATCCGAGTGAGCCACCTAGTCAGGAGATCCCTGGTATGGTGGCTGACAGCACCGGCTCTAATGGCCAGGAAGTAATTTCTTCCGGTTTACTGGATAGTGATCACGACGGACACCAGCCTTACAGGTTGAGAGGGGAGTCTGGGGTGTTCAGTCGGCGCAAGGTCGCTGGACCCCAGAGGAAGCCCTCCTGCCGATCAATGTCCTGCAAATCCAGGCGATCAGGCTGTGCCTCTTCAAATGGTCTCAGAGGCTGCAAGGGCGTCCAGTCAGGATCCAGTCAGACAACGCCACAGCAGTGGCATATGTCAATCATCAAGGAGGAACAAGAAGCTCAGCTGCAGCATCGGAGGTCGCTCGCATCCTGAAGTGGGCAGAGAGGAGCGTACCAGCACTGTCGGCCGTGTACATTCCGGGTGTGGAAAACTGGCAGGCGGACTACCTGAGCCACCAGATGCTGGACCAGGGAGAATGGTCCTTACACCCAGATGTGTTCCAACTCCTCTGCCAAAGATGGGGCACACCAGACGTAGATCTTCTGGCTTCCCGACTCAATCGGAAGGTATTGAGGTTTGTGGCCCGGTCAAGAGACCCATGGGCAGACGCAACGGACGCGTTGGTGGCATCGTGGGCTCAGTATCGGCTAATTTATGCCTTCCCTCCCTTAAGGCTTCTTCCTCTTCTGCTCCGCAGAGTGGAGGCAGAGGGAATTCCAATGATCATAATCGCTCCAGATTGGCCTCAGCGTCCTTGGTACGCTGATCTAATAGGTCTGGTAGCAGATGTCCCCTGGCGTCTACCACTATGGAAGGACCTGCTATCGCAAGGTACCATACTCCATCCTGCTTTACGGTCACTGGCTTTAACGGCATGGCTGTTGAGAACCAGGTACTGAGAGACCGGGGCCTGTCAGATTCAGTAATCTCTACTATGAGAAGTGCTCGGAAACCGTCCTCTAGGAAGGTTTATCACGGCACTTGGAAGGCCTACATCTCCATGTGTGAGGAAATGAAATGGCATCCGCGTACTTATTTGGTTTCCAGAATCCTGCTGTTTTTACAGCATGGGGTGGACATAAGGCTTGCCCTAAGTACGATTAAAGGGACAGATATCTGCCCTGGCTGTCTTTTTTTCAACGACCCCTGGTGACTCACTCTCTCGTGAGTACATTTGTGCAGGGGGTTCGACATGTGGCCCCTCCGGTCCGTCCCCCGCTACCTCCGTGGGACTTGAACCTGGTCCTCTCGGTGCTTCAGAAGGCACCGTTTGAGAATATTAGAGATATTCCCCTGTTGATACTTTCTCAGAAAGTGGTCTTTTTGGTGGCTGTTACGTCAGTTAGACGAGTCTCTGAGCTGGCAGCCTTGTCCTGCAAGGCTCCCTATTTGATTTTCTACAAGGATAAGTTGGTGCTGCGGCCGCAGCCTTCCTTTCTTCCGAAAGTCGTTTCGGCTTTTCATTTCAATGAACACATTGTACTTCCATCCTTGTGTCCTCATCCGTCGAATCCTAAGGAGTCAGCGTTGCATTCCTTGGACGTTGTCCGAGCTTTGAGAGTATACCTATCTGCTACTTCCCTGTTCCGGAAGTCAGACTCACTGTTTGTGTCGGTGGCTGGTCCCAAGAAGGGCCAAGCAGTCTCGTCGGCCACCATCTCTAGGTGGATCCGACAGATAGTAATCCAGGCTTACGCCTTAAAGGGTCAAGCGCCCCCCTTTCCGGTCACGGCGCATTCGACCAGGGCAATAGGTGCCTCTTGGGCTTTCCGACATCAAGCGTCTGTTTCCCAATTATGTAAAGCGGCGACTTGGTCGTCCGCTCACACTTTCACAAAATTCTACAAAGTTGATGTAGGTGCATCTTCGGATGCCTCTTTCGGCCGCAAGGTTTTGCAAGCGGCTGTTTAGAGTTGCAACTCCTCCGTTGGAGGAGTACTGTTTTGTGTTTGGGGTGAAGTTTATTTTTATGCTGTTACCACCCCTCGTTTTTTCTCTGACACTGCTTTGGGACGTCCCACTTTGTCAATAGAGAAGCTGTGTCGGTCCATAGATGAAAGAGTAAATAGGATTTTTTACTCACCGTAAAATCCTTTTCTCTGAGTCCATGGACCGACACAGCACCCACCCCTCCTTTTAAGTTTGTACTGCTTTTTGACGAACTGATCTGCGAGATGCAGACTGAGGGGATATACCCAGAGGGTCCGCCCCCTGGGCGGTACTGTAGAAGGTGTGATGCAACACTTTTTACAAGTTTTCTGCCTAGTCACTCCTAATTAACGGATAATACCCACTTTGTCAATAGAGAAGCTGTCGGTCCATGGACTCAGAGAAAAGGATTTTACGGTGAGTAAAAAATCCTATTTTGTTGGCCAAAAGTCCGACCATGTGTATGGGGCTTTAGTCTTTTCCATTCTGCCAAACTGCCACAAATTCTTCAAGCAATAAACCTGGTTTTAACAATCGTTCTTATAAAAAAAAAAAAAACTGCTAAGCTAATTAAGGAACTAGCAACTGGTAGTTAAAGATTTTAGCAAGGTTAACAGACAACTAAACCTAAAACCAAAAATGAGAGAACATTTTCAGCAAGAACAGAAAATACCTGATGATCTCACCAGCAATGCAGTGTATTGGCCTGTTTCCTGTTAGCTTAACTTGAAAAAAACTGTTTTAGCTTTCTTCTGTATACTACTACAGAAGAAAGTAGTATACATCAGCCCTAATGTAATAGAGATGGCAGAAACATTTCAAGTCCAGGCTGGGTGCCAACCATGTCCCTCCATAGATACAGTGGAGGCGTGTAACCACCCAAGGAAAGGAAGTGGGTCATTCACAAGTAGTGATGAGCCGAACACCCCCGGGTTCGGTTCGCACCAGAACCCGCGAACGGACCGAAAGTTCGAACGAACATTAGAACCCTATTAAATACAATGGATGCGAACGTTCGAATTCTAAAGTGCTAATTATAAAAACTATTATGCATGTTATTGTCCTAAAAAGGGTTTGGGAACCCGGGTTCTGCACCAGGGGACATGTATCAATGCAAAAATAAGTTTTAAAAACGGTCGTTTTCCGGGAGCAGTCATTTTAATGATGCATAAAGTGAAAAAAAAAAAGTCAAATATTCCTTTAAATATCGTACCTGGGGGGTGTCTAAAGTATGCCTGTGAAGTGCCACGTGTTTCCCGTGTTTAGAACTGTCCCTGCACAAAATGACACTTCTAAAGGAAAAAAAAGCCATTTAAAACTGCTTGCGGCTTTAATGTAATGTCTGGTCCCGGTAATATGGATGAAAATCTTTAAGAAAAATGGCATAGCTACCCCATGACCCCCCCCCCTACCCCAGCCCATTACCAGCCCCTTTGGGTCTTGTATGGATATTAAGGGGAACCCCGCACATAAAATAAAAAAGGCCCTATATACTCTGAACAGCCGTATACAGGCGGTGCATACAAGACAGGGACTGTAGGTTTGTTCTTATGTAGAATCTGTTTGTAATTTTGAACAGGTACATTGTTGAAGTGTAGCTCCAGACCAAAAATCTATTTTTAAACTTTTTGGAAAACATAGGTAAGGGTTATCACCCCTGTAACATTTGTTTTGCTGTCTGTGCCCCTGTTCAGAACATTTCACCTCACTTTCCCTCCTAATGACAACTGTTTTTGAAATGTGGTGTTTTTCTTGAAACAAGGATTGCTGATAAAGCATCAGTACAGAGGAGACACCTTTCTCCCATATTTATTCTTACAGGAGAGAATTTTCCTTCCTAGTGGTAGATTTCCTCTCACTTCCTGTTGTCTTCTTGCGTTTGCAAGTAGGAGTCGTTTGTAAGTTGGATGTTTGAAAGTAGGGACCTGCCGTATATACTCTGCAGAAATAGGCCCCTTAGTTGTTGGTGTTGGCACAACACTGTAAGCACTCACAGTTACTCTTGGTTGGTGCTGGAACGCCCTGCTGTCAACTATTATATCAGGAATTTTAATTACATATAATTGTTGAACAGTGGTAGTAAAAATTGGGCCTTTGATGGTGGTGCTGGTGCCACAACACTGTAAGCCCTGACAGTTACTCTTGGTGGGTGCAGCAATGGGCCCTGCTGTGAATTATTAGATCAAGAATTGTAATTACATGCCCCTGTTGAACAGGGGCTGAAAAATTGGGCCTTAGGCACTGGTGGCACAACACTGCAACCCTTCACAGATACTGTACTTGGAGCACAGCAATGAGCCCTGTTGCAAAGTATTGCTTCAAAAATTGTAATGACACGCCCCTGTTAAACAGGGGCTGAAAAATTGGGCCTTAGGCACTGGTGGCACAACACTGCAACTCCTCACAGATACTGTACTTGGAGCACAGCAATGAGCCCTGTTGCAAAGTATTGCTTCAAAAATTGTAATTACACGCCCCTGTTAAACAGGGGCTGAAAAATTGGGCGTTAGGCACTGGTGGCGGCACCCATAAACAAAAATGATCTTCCAAGCTATCATCATCAATCGTATCATTGAGGACTCGGAGGAGGAGGATAGCCAGTCAACATAACAGCACAGGCACTCAGCATCAGCATCAGTCTTGAAGGGATGTGACATTTTAAAATCAATTAGTCTGTTATATCAGCATCAGGTGTGTGGTAGCTGGTGGTGATCCAAGACTGGTTCATCTTGATGAAAGTCAGTCGATCAACCGAGTCGGTGGACAGGCGCACCCTGTGATCCGTGACAAATCCTCCAGCAGCACTGAATGTGCGTTCCGAAAGAACGCTGGATGCAGGACAGGCCAGTAGCTCAATTGCATACTGTGCAAGCTCTGGCCAGTGATCCATCCTCAAGACCCAGTAAGCCAGAGGATTTTCGGTGGGGAAGGTGTCCAAGTCTGACCTTGCCCCTAGATATTCCTGCACCATGTTTATCAGACGCTGGCGATGGTTGCTGGAACCGATCATACTTTGGGGCTGCGGACTAAAGAATTGTCTGAACGCATCGGTCAGACGGCCACCTTCCCCACCGCTCCTTCTTTGACTGGCCGAAGCCTCAGCAACTCGTTGTCCAGGACCAGGAGTTTGCAACCTCCCAGTCTCTGGGAACGCGTTGCACAGACCTTTCTGCAAGGCCTCCCGGAGTTGTCTCATCCTCTGCTCCCTCTGCGACGGTAACATAAGGTCCGCAACCTTACCCTTGTACCGTGGATCAAGGAGAGTGGCCAGCCAGTAATGGTCCCTCTCCTTGATCCGAAGAATACGAGGATCCTTCCGCAGACTTTGCAGGATCAGGGAGGCCATGCAGCGTAGGTTTGCTGAGGCATTCGCTCCGGAGTCCTCTGGGTCACTAAGGACGACATGATCCGCAGCCACCTCCTCCCAGCCACGTACAAGTCCACTGGTTTCTTGGGACTGTAAATCATCCCTAAAAGACTGCTGCTGATGATGCTGAGTGCCAGCCTCCACCTCCATGCTGACACAATCCTCCTCCTCCTCCTCCTCCTCCTCCTCTTCCTGTGCGATGGGTGGGACAGAAGGAACACTGTCTGGGTAAAGGGGGCCTTGAGAGGCAAGGAAGTCCTCCTCTTCCTGCCTCTGTTCTGCCTCAAGTGCCCTGTCCATTATTCCACGCAGCGTGTGCTCCAACAGGTGGACAAGAGGTACAGTGTCACTGATGCATGCACTGTCACTGCTCACCATCCTCGTGGCCTCCTCAAATGGTGCCAGGACAGTGCATGCATCCCTGATCATGCCCCACTGGCGTGGAGAAAAAAAACCAAGCTCCCCTGACCCTGTCCTGGTGCCGTAGTCGCACAGGTACTCATTGATGGCCCTCTGCTGCGTGTGCAGCCGCTGCAGCATGGCCAACGTTGAGTTCCACCTGGTGGGCATGTCACATATAAGGCGGTTCTTGGGCAGGTTCAACTCCTTTTGCAGCTCAGCCAGGCGAGCACTGGCATTATAAGATCTGCGGAAATGCACACAGACTTTCCTGGCCTGCCTCAGGACATCCTGTAAGCCCGGGTACCTGCCCAAGAAGCGCTGCACCACCAGGTTAAGGACGTGAGCCACACAGGGCACATGGGTCAGTTGTCCCTGTCGGAGGGCGGAGAGGAGGTTGGTGCCATTGTCGCAAACCACCATTCCTGGCTTAAGCTGGCGTGGCATCAACCACCTCTCGGCCTGGCCCTGCAGAGCAGACAGGACCTCTGCCCCAGTGTGGCTTCTGTCCCCCAAACACACCAGCGCAAGCACGGCATGGCATCTTTTTGCCTGCGTACTTGCGTAGCCCCGTGAACGGCTACGGAGCACCGCTGGTTCATAGGACAAACCACAGGAAGAGGCCATGGAGGAAGAAGAAGAGGAGGGGGTGGAGGAGAGAGGTGTGTCACAACCAGTAGTAGCATTTTGGAGGCGTGGCGGTGGGACAACCTCCAACACTACTGCACCTTGTCCTGAATCCTTCCCAGCTGCCAAAAGAGTGACCCAATGGGCCGTGAAAGAAAGGTAACGTCCCTGTCCATGCCTGCTGGACCATGAGTCAGCGGTAATATGCACCTTACCGCTGACCGCCCTGTCCAGCGAGGCCAAGACATTGCCTTCCACATGCCGGTAGAGAGCCGGAATAGCCTTCCGTGAGAAAAAGTGGCGTTTGGGAACCTGCCACTGAGGAACCGCACATTGCACAAACTCACGGAAGGGGGCCGAGTCTACCAACTGAAAAGGCAGCAGTTGAAGCGCTAGCAATTTAGCCAAGCTAGCATTCAACCGCTGGGCATGTGGATGGCTGGGAGTGAACTTCTTTCGACGGTCCAGCAGCTGGGGCAGGGAAATTTGCCTGCTAGAATCGGACGTCGGTGTACTGCTAGCAGAGTGGGCGCAAGTACTTGGCTGTGACACACCTAATTCTACACCTTCATTCCTCTCAGTGCATGTTTCAGAGAGGACTGAAGTTATAGTGGGGTTGGAGATCCCAGCTGATGCGGTGCAAGGAGAGGTCCGCTTGGTTCTTTGGTGTGGGTCTTTGAGGTAGGCTTGCCAACGAGCTGCATGGCAGGTCAACATATGTCTGGTCAGGCATGTGGTACCCAAGCGGCTGATGTTTTGGCCACGCGATATACGCTTGAGACATATGTTGCAAACAGCAGCTGTGCGATCTGATGCACTAGCCTCAAAAAAGGCCCACACCAAAGAACTTTTTGAATGACGGGCAGAGGCAGCGCCCTGCACAGGCGGAGCTCTGCGGTGTGATTCCGTCGGTGTACTGCCCTTACGCTGGCCACCAAAGGGCATCCTGCCTCGTTGGAGATGTGCCTCCTCCTCATCCTCCTCCTCCTCCTCTCTCCTATTAGGCACCCACGTGGAGTCATTGACCTCATCATCCCCTCCCTCCTCATCACTGGAGCCAATCTGGCAGTATGCTGCAGCTGCTGGAACATGACTGCCAGATTGGTGTCCTTCTTGAGCATCCCCTCTGTCTGCTCTCACGCTACTGCCTTCCTCTAGCTGGGTTTCATCATCAGACCCTTCGAAACGCTGGGCATCCTCCTGGAGCATGTACCCAACACTGTGCTGAAACAGTTCGGGGGACTCCTCAGGAGGAGGACATGGTGGGTCTAGGGAAGGAGTGACTGATGATTTGTCTGACATTGATACCAGGGAAGACGACGCTTTGGCAGCTGCTTTTCCAGTACCCTGAGCCTGGGTGAGAGAGGATGAGGAGGAGGAGGAGGGCTTGGTCATCCACTCTACCAAGTCTTCGGCATGATGTGGCTCAACATGTCCAGCTGCCGAAAAGAAGGACAAGCGTGTCCCATGGCCATGTGCTGATGACAATGCACCGCGTCCACGACCAGCACTGTTGCCCCCAGACACAGAGCCTGCTTGCCCTCTTTTATTGCCTCCTGACTGTCTGCCTCTCCTTGTTTGCCTTCCAGACATTCTAATAGATGGCCTGCAGGGAGATGGGAAAAAAGCAATAAGGGCTACCTTCAGGTGTCCTTCTCTGTCCCTTGAAACAAGGACTTTCACAGTGAAAGAAACTGACACTGTCCCTACCTAGAGTTTTCTGTCCCTAGAATAAATGTTTTTTTTAATCACAATATAGCACAAGGACAATTCACTCAATGTCTCTCCAGGTCCCTGGAAACAAGGACTTGCAGAGTGAAAGAAACTGACACTGTCCCTACCTAGAGTTTTCTGTCCCTAGAATAAATGTTTTTTTTAAGCACAATATAGCACAAGGACAATTAACTCACTGTCCTTACAGGTCCCTGGAAACAAGGACTTGCAGAGTGAAAAAAAAAAAACACTCTCCCTACCTAGAGTTTTCTGTCCCTAGAAAAAATGTTTTTTTTAATCACAATATAGCACAAGGAAAATTAACTCACTGTCCTTACAGGTCCCTGGAAACAAGGACTTGCAGAGTGAAAGAAAAAAAACACTCTCCCTACCTACAGTTTTCTGTCCCTAGAAAAAATGTTTTTTTTAATCACAATATAGCACAAGGAAAATTAACTCACTGTCCTTACAGGTCCCTGGAAACAAGGACTTGCAGAGTGAAAGAAACTGACACTGTCCCTACCTAGAGTTTTCTGTCCCTAGAATAAATGTTTTTTTTAATCACAATATAGCACAAGGAAAATTAACTCACTGTCCTTACAGGTCCCTGGAAACAAGGACTTGCAGAGTGAAAGAAACTGACACTGTCCCTACCTAGAGTTTTCTGTCCCTAGAATAAATGTTTTTTTTAATCACAATATAGCACAAGGAAAATTAACTCACTGTCCTTACAGGTCCCTGGAAACAAGGACTTGCAGAGTGAAAGAAACTGACACTGTCCCTACCTAGAGTTTTCTGTCCCTAGAATAAATGTTTTTTTTAATCACAATATAGCACAAGGACAATTAACTCACTGTCCTTACTGGTCCCTGGAAACAAGGACTTGCAGAGTGAAAGAAAAAAAACACTCTCCCTACCTAGAGTTTTCTGTCCCTAGAAAAAATGTTTTTTTTAATCACAATATAGCACAAGGAAAATTAACTCACTGTCCTTACAGGTCCCTGGAAACAAGGACTTGCAGAGTGAAAGAAACTGAAACTGTCCCTACCTAGAGTTTTCTGTCCCTAGAATAAATGTTTTTTTTAAGCACAATATAGCACAAGGACAATTAACTCACTGTCCTTACAGGTCCCTGGAAACAAGGACTTGCAGAGTGAAAAAAAAAAAACACTCTCCCTACCTAGAGTTTTCTGTCCCTAGAAAAAATGTTTTTTTTAATCACAATATAGCACAAGGAAAATTAACTCACTGTCCTTACAGGTCCCTGGAAACAAGGACTTGCAGAGTGAAAGAAACTGACACTGTCCCTACCTAGAGTTTTCTGTCCCTAGAATAAATGTTTTTTTTAATCACAATATAGCACAAGGACAATTAACTCACTGTCCTTACTGGTCCCTGGAAACAAGGACTTGCAGAGTGAAAGAAACTGACACTGTCCCTACCTAGAGTTTTCTGTCCCTAGAATAAATGTTTTTTTTAAGCACAATATAGCACAAGGACAATTAACTCACTGTCCTTACAGGTCCCTGGAAACAAGGACTTGCAGAGTGAAAGAAAAAAAACACTCTCCCTACCTAGAGTTTTCTGTCCCTAGAAAAAATGTTTTTTTTAATCACAATATAGCACAAGGAAAATTAACTCACTGTCCTTACAGGTCCCTGGAAACAAGGACTTGCAGAGTGAAAGAAAAAAAACACTCTCCCTACCTAGAGTTTTCTGTCCCTAGAAAAAATGTTTTTTTTAATCACAATATAGCACAAGGAAAATTAACTCACTGTCCTTACAGGTCCCTGGAAACAAGGACTTGCAGAGTGAAAGAAAAAAAACACTCTCCCTACCTACAGTTTTCTGTCCCTAGAAAAAATGTTTTTTTTAATCACAATATAGCACAAGGAAAATTAACTCACTGTCCTTACAGGTCCCTGGAAACAAGGACTTGCAGAGTGAAAGAAACTGACACTGTCCCTACCTAGAGTTTTCTGTCCCTAGAATAAATGTTTTTTTTAAGCACAATATAGCACAAGGACAATTAACTCACTGTCCTTACAGGTCCCTGGAAACAAGGACTTGCAGAGTGAAAAAAAAAAAACACTCTCCCTACCTAGAGTTTTCTGTCCCTAGAAAAAATGTTTTTTTTAAGCACAATATAGCACAAGGACAATTAACTCACTGTCCTTACAGGTCCCTGGAAACAAGGACTTGCAGAGTGAAAGAAAAAAAACACTCTCCCTACCTAGAGTTTTCTGTCCCTAGAAAAAATGTTTTTTTTAATCACAATATAGCACAAGGAAAATTAACTCACTGTCCTTACAGGTCCCTGGAAACAAGGACTTGCAGAGTGAAAGAAAAAAAACACTCTCCCTACCTAGAGTTTTCTGTCCCTAGAAAAAATGTTTTTTTTAATCACAATATAGCACAAGGAAAATTAACTCACTGTCCTTACAGGTCCCTGGAAACAAGGACTTGCAGAGTGAAAGAAAAAAAACACTCTCCCTACCTACAGTTTTCTGTCCCTAGAAAAAATGTTTTTTTTAATCACAATATAGCACAAGGAAAATTAACTCACTGTCCTTACAGGTCCCTGGAAACAAGGACTTGCAGAGTGAAAGAAACTGACACTGTCCCTACCTAGAGTTTTCTGTCCCTAGAATAAATGTTTTTTTTAATCACAATATAGCACAAGGAAAATTAACTCACTGTCCTTACAGGTCCCTGGAAACAAGGACTTGCAGAGTGAAAGAAACTGACACTGTCCCTACCTAGAGTTTTCTGTCCCTAGAATAAATGTTTTTTTTAATCACAATATAGCACAAGGAAAATTAACTCACTGTCCTTACAGGTCCCTGGAAACAAGGACTTGCAGAGTGAAAGAAACTGACACTGTCCCTACCTAGAGTTTTCTGTCCCTAGAATAAATGTTTTTTTTAATCACAATATAGCACAAGGAAAATTAACTCACTGTCCTTACAGGTCCCTGGAAACAAGGACTTGCAGAGTGAAAGAAACTGACACTGTCCCTACCTAGAGTTTTCTGTCCCTAGAATAAATGTTTTTTTTAAGCACAATATAGCACAAGGACAATTAACTCACTGTCCTTACAGGTCCCTGGAAACAAGGACTTGCAGAGTGAAAGAAAAAAAACACTCTCCCTACCTACAGTTTTCTGTCCCTAGAAAAAATGTTTTTTTTAATCACAATATAGCACAAGGAAAATTAACTCACTGTCCTTACAGGTCCCTGGAAACAAGGACTTGCAGAGTGAAAGAAACTGACACTGTCCCTACCTAGAGTTTTCTGTCCCTAGAATAAATGTTTTTTTTAATCACAATATAGCACAAGGACAATTAACTCACTGTCCTTACAGGTCCCTGGAAACAAGGACTTGCAGAGTGAAAGAAACTGACACTGTCCCTACCTAGAGTTTTCTGTCCCTAGAATAAATGTTTTTTTTAAGCACAATATAGCACAAGGACAATTAACTCACTGTCCTTACAGGTCCCTGGAAACAAGGACTTGCAGAGTGAAAGAAACTGACACTGTCCCTACCTAGAGTTTTCTGTCCCTAGAATAAATGTTTTTTTTAAGCACACTATAGCAGAAGCACAAAACACACTGACACTCTCCCTACCTATCCTTCTCTTTCCCTAAACTAAAGGAATCCAGGTTAAGCAAGAAAGAAATAACAGTCACTGTCCCTGCCTATGCTACTCTATCCCTGCTCCGGAACACACTACACTAGGCCGCCGTGCTGGCGGCCTTTTATAGTGTGGGGCGTGTACTAAACACCCTCAGCAATAATTGGCCACAGGCATCCTGCCTGTGGCCAATCATTGCTCTCCTCGCTGCCGGCGCTGTGATTGGCCAAGCATGCGGGGTCACAGTGCATGCTTGGCCAATCACAGCGCCTGGATGACACTGCGATGGCGTAGTGCATTGTGGGCCGTTCGCGTCACTCGAATTTGGCGCGAACGGCCCAAATCGTTCGATCTTCGTCGAACGATCGAACAGCCAATGTTCGAGTCGAACGTATGTTCGACTCGAACACGAAGCTCATCCCTATTCACAAGGATTATCAATTGAATTTTTTTTTAAGAAGGCTGGAAAAATAGGAAAACAAATGCAGCCATGTCATCTAAGGACTGGTAAGCTGCAATATAATTAACATGGTTCTAAGAACAGAAGTTTTTTTACCTTAAAGTGATTGTAAAGGAAAAAACTGTATAAAAAAACAAAAAACAAACATGTTATACTTACCTGCTTTGTTCTTGCCTTGCACAGAGCAGGCCCAATCCTTCTCTTCTCGGGTCCCCCACCAGCGCTCTGGCCCTTCCCCCCCTGCCGAGTGCCCCACAGCAAGCCGCTTGCTGTGGGGGCACTTGTGCATGCTTGCTCCCGAGCTGGCTGTCTGCGTCTATAAGACACAGAGAGCGTGGCTCAGCCCCGCCCCCCCTCCCGCTTCACTGGCTGTGATTGACAGTAGTGAGAGCCAATGGCTCCTGCTGCTGCATCTCAGCCAATCAGGAGGGAGAGACGTGGGAGAGCCTCGGGTCTCGTGCACACCGCTGGATTGAGATCTGGCTTAAAGCGGAGCTCCGACAATTTTTTTTTTATTAAAAGCCAGCAGCTACAAATACTGCAGCTGCCGACTTTTAATATTAGGACACTTGCCTGTCCTGGAGTCCAGCGACGTCCGCAGCAGAGGACGAGCAATCGCTCGTCACTCTGCTGCCCCCACCGCATCATCAGTGAGGGAACCAGGCAGTGAAGCCTTGCGGCTTCACTGCCCGGTTCCCTACGGCGCATGCGCGAGTCACGCTGCGCCGTTCTGACTGGTTCTCCTGTGTTCTGGGAGCCGAGTGTCTTCCAGAACACTACGGGTATTCTGCGGGAAGTGACGTGCTTCCCGCAGATTTCCCGCAGAGAGGACTCCCAGGAGTATCTTCACCCCCTCCCCCCTGAAAGGTGTCAATTGTGACACCGGAGGGGGGAGGGTTTTGATGAGCGGAAGTTCCACTTTAGGGTGGAGCTCCGCTTTAAGTAAGTATTAGGGGGCTGAGGGGGGAGCTGCACACTGAAGGTTTTTAACCTTCATGCATAGGATGCATAAAGGTAAGGAAAGCGGGCAGTTCCGAGTTCTTCACTGATTCGGGGTCATTCTGATTTTAATATTGTTCCTTCTGGAACGGTCCTCGAGGTCAGCGACCTTTACTTTGAGCCATACAATATCTTCCTCATGTTCATTGTGTGCATCCACCATAGTGTTAAAGGTCTCAGAAAAGTCCCCCATCTTGTTCTCTTTATGGGTCACCCTGTCCCTGATTTCAGTCACTTCAGATTTACATTGGGTCACAAGCTGCAGCATATCTGTATGAATAGCTCCTCTAAGGGACACCAGCATTTCTTTTAAAGTGGAGTCCGTGACAGGCTTGTTGTTTGTAGGGAAAGCTGCTATGGCATCCTGAAATTCTAGTGTGTCATCAATCCTCATGCTGCCCTCCCCTTCAGTAACGGTCATGGAAGTAGGCAGAGAGAGCCTCTGCTTGTTTTTCACAGGGCTATTAGCCGTGGAGGATGACTGGGAGCTTGGCTGCGTTTGATCAGGGAAGGGTTTGGGAGAAGCGCTTGCCACATGCCCTCTGATTGAATTCTGGCTGTGTGCGTGTGCAGGTCCCTGCACGCCGCCGGCGCCATCTTGGCGGCTATGGCGGTCTGACAGTGAGTAAAAGTCCGTCATCTTACCCGGCGCTGTTCATGCTCTGCTGGTGTCCCCGACCTGCTGTGACCAAAAACCGCCGTTCCAGAGTGCCCTGAGTCACTGTAAATAGGTCCGGAAAGTTCAGATGGCCGGGAGCTGTGTTCTCATGCGGCCATTCTCCTCGCTTGCCGGCTCCGCCCCCAGGATGCATAAAGGTAAAAAACCTTCAGCTATAACAACCACTTTAAAAGCCGTTGTATAGTTATTTATCAAACTTTTACCTACAGGTAAGCCTATAAGGCGGCTTAGCTGTAGGTAAAAAAAAATCTCCTAAACCTTTACGGTTTAGGAGATATTCCCCGCGCAAACCGCCGCTGAATGCAGCAGCGCATGTGCACAGGGGTTTTTAGGCTTACGGCCGGGTGGACGCCGGACTTTGCGGGAAAGGAGTCTCCCGCGCGCATGCGCAGGAGTGACGACTTTGCGGCTCCAGCCACTCGGAGCGCTGGAGCCGCAATACCCGGAAGACACAGCGAGGCAAGATGTCATCTCCCTCGGCATGGACCAGGTAAGTTACTGATGCCTCGTTCTAAGGTAAGTATTTCATAATGAGCTAGTTTGCGGTGCATACTAGCTCATTATGCCTTTTGCTTTACAGGGTTAAAAAAAAAAATGTTCAGCGGGTATACAACCGCTTTAATGCATTCTATGAGCCCGATGTCGATCCAACGCAGTGCACCAGAGCAACATCGCTCTCCCTTCTCACTTGTTTAGAGTCACCAGCAGGAGCGAGTAGGGGGTGGAACCGAACTGCACTCTGTGTGTCAATGGACAGAGTGCGGCTCAGGAGCGAGCCTGCATGAGCGCCCCCATAGCAAGTGGCCTCCTATAGGGGCACTCATCAGGGGAGAGGAGCTAGAAATGATGGCGGGGGACCTGAGAAGAGGAGGATCAGGGCTGTGCTGTTCAAAACCACTGCACACAACTGGTAAAAGCCCCGTACACACGGTCGGACTTCCATCTGACTTTTCCGTTGTTTTTTGTCCGAACGGTGTTGGTCGGGAACACCCGTAGCATACACACGCTCGGACTTTTCTGCAAACTTTCCCAAAACTTTTTGCAACATCACGTGGTTTTTCAGCTCTTTTCTGCTCTTTACCGCCACCCTTTGGTCAACTTCTGCTATTGTTGGTTGATTTTAACATTAGTTGTTTCGTCCATCGGACAAAAGTCCGATGGTTTTCTGTACACACGGTCGGACTTTGCTTCATCGGACTTTTGTTGAGCAAAAGTTTGTCCGTTTGCAGACCCAACTTTTGTCCGATGAAAACAAGAAAAAAGCAAAAAAAGTTTGTCCGATGGAACGTACACACGGTCGGATTGTTGGTCCAACTTGCTCAAAATGAAGTTTGTTGGCCAAAAGTCCGACGTGTGTACGGGGCTTAAGTGTAACATGTTTGTTGTTTAAAAACAACTGAAAAAAAAATTGCCTTTACAAACACTTTAACTTTGTTTTGGGTATTTAGGTTTGGATATGCTTTACATCAATGTGAGGATTGAAAGCTGTGTACTTTTTATTGGTAAAATAGTACTAAAGCGCTACTATATATAAAATCTTGAGAAAAAACACTTAGATAAACAAATGGTAGCAGCTGCAACCATTCAAGGAAGCTCTGTAATCCCAGTGATAAATGTGTATATATATATATATATATATATATATATATATATATATATAATGGTGCACTAAAACCAACCCTTGTGCTTAGCACAGTGATATAAATATATAAATTATTCCTTGGTGCTCATCAAAAATAAAATCCTTAATAAATAACAGTGCTGTTCAATTAATATAATATCCAAAATAAATATATCCAAAGAGTGCTGGTGCTATAAATACATATACTGCAATGCTCATAAGTGAAACAGAGAACATAAATAGATACAAAGTGCTCCAGTGCATGTGCAAACAATCAAGAAAATCAATGTAAAAACACTGAAAAAACATCAAGTCCTGTTTTTTATCACTTCATTGTGTTTTAAATGCAGGCTTTTTTCCATGCAATACCGACTCCTTCCACCGGGGGGCCGACAGCCGCCGCTCTCAGTTTGAAGAAAAAGTGTTCATATAAAATATAAATAAGAAACAATCATTGCGCAACCACTTGACTTAACCATGATTAAGTCAAGTGGCATTGACGTAACGCGTAGGGAGAAGAGCATAGTAACGTCATCAGCTGTTGTCTGCAGCAGATGCCTAGTGATGAGATCGCAACCACTGAGCTATTGAAGCACCTCTGATTCCTGGCTGTATGTGAGTGTAACCCAATAGAGAGCTAAGACACATCCGAGATCTTAGAGATTGCGCAATGATTGTTTCTTATTTATATTTTATATGAACACTTTTTCTTCAAACTGAGAGCGGCGGCTGTCGGACCCCCGGTGGAAGGAGTCGGTATTGCATGGGAAAAAGCCTGCATTTAAAACACAATGAAGTGATAAAAAAAAAACAGGACTAAAAAAAGAGGACTTGATGTTTTTTCAGTGTTTCACATTGATTTTCTTGATTGTTTGCACATGCACTGGAGCACTTTGTATCTATTTATGTTCTCTGTTTCACTTATGAGCATGGCAGTATATGTATTTATAGCACCAGCTCTCTTTGGATATATTTATTTTGGATATTATATTAATTGAACAGCACTGTTATTTATTAAGGATTTTATTTTTGATGAGCACCAAGGAATAATTTATATATTTATATCACTGTGCTAAGCACAAGGGTTGGTTTTAGCGCACCATTATATATATATATATATATATACACATGTGTACTTTTTATAATTTGTTCTGATCTGCTCTTTACAACTGTAGTTGTCTGGTCCCTTTCTATTGTTCTTACATGTATCTGAGCTGCCTGTAAAACAAATAGAAAGCTTTGGGCTTTTACCCAGGAACAATATCTAGGGACAGCGTTTATCCATTCAAGGACCGGAACCATCCTCTTTAACTCCCAGGATTCTGCCAGGCACTTTTTGCAGAACAATTTCTCTGCTGTAGTGCAGACAACAAGCTATTGAGATGTAGGGTTTGGTTTTCCTGTGAAGACAATGATACGACGGGTGGATGCAATAAGTGCTTCCAGTATGCTTTTAACTTTTCACTGTTACGTCACAGGTAGGGATGAGCTTCGTGTTCGAGTCGAACATACGTTCGACTCGAACATCGGCTGTTCGATCGTTCGACGAAGATCGAACGATTTGGGCCGTTCGCGCCAAATTCGAGTGACGCGAACGGCCCACAATGCACTACGCCATCGCAGTGTCATCCAGGCGCTGTGATTGGCCAAGCATGCACTGTGACCCCGCATGCTTGGCCAATCACAGCGCCGGCAGCGAGGAGAGCAATGATTGGCCACAGGCAGGATGCCTGTGGCCAATTATTGCTGAGGGTGTTTAGTACACGCCCCACACTATAAAAGGCCGCCAGCACGGCGGCCTAGTGTAGTGTGTTCCGGAGCAGGGAAAGAGCAGCATAGGCAGGGACAGTGACTTTTATTTCTTTCTTGCTTAACCTGGATTCCTTTAGTTTAGGGAAAGAGAAGGATAGGTAGGGAGAGTGTCAGTGTGTTTTGTGCTTGTGCTATAGTGTGCTTAAAAAAAACATTTTTTCTAGGGACAGAAAACTGTAGGTAGGGAGAGTGTCAGTTTCTTTCACTGTGCAAGTCCTTGTTTCTAGGGACTGGGAAGGACAGTGAGTGAATTCTCCTTGTGCTATAGTGTGCTTAAAAAAAACATTTTTTCTAGGGACAGAAAACTGTAGGTAGGGAGAGTGTCAGTTTCTTTCACTGTGCAAGTCCTTGTTTCTAGGGACTGGGAAGGACAGTGAGTGAATTCTCCTTGTGCTATAGTGTGCTTAAAAAAAACATTTTTTCTAGGGACAGAAAACTGTAGGTAGGGAGAGTGTCAGTTTCTTTCACTGTGCAAGTCCTTGTTTCTAGGGACTGGGAAGGACAGTGAGTGAATTCTCCTTGTGCTATAGTGTGCTTAAAAAAAACATTTTTTCTAGGGACAGAAAACTGTAGGTAGGGAGAGTGTCAGTTTCTTTCACTGTGCAAGTCCTTGTTTCTAGGGACTGGGAAGGACAGTGAGTGAATTCTCCTTGTGCTATAGTGTGCTTAAAAAAAACATTTTTTCTAGGGACAGAAAACTGTAGGTAGGGAGAGTGTCAGTTTCTTTCACTGTGCAAGTCCTTGTTTCTAGGGACTGGGAAGGACAGTGAGTGAATTCTCCTTGTGCTATAGTGTGCTTAAAAAAAACATTTTTTCTAGGGACAGAAAACTGTAGGTAGGGAGAGTGTCAGTTTCTTTCACTGTGCAAGTCCTTGTTTCTAGGGACTGGGAAGGACAGTGAGTGAATTCTCCTTGTGCTATAGTGTGCTTAAAAAAAACATTTTTTCTAGGGACAGAAAACTGTAGGTAGGGAGAGTGTCAGTTTCTTTCACTGTGCAAGTCCTTGTTTCTAGGGACTGGGAAGGACAGTGAGTGAATTCTCCTTGTGCTATAGTGTGCTTAAAAAAAACATTTTTTCTAGGGACAGAAAACTGTAGGTAGGGAGAGTGTCAGTTTCTTTCACTGTGCAAGTCCTTGTTTCTAGGGACTGGGAAGGACAGTGAGTGAATTCTCCTTGTGCTATAGTGTGCTTAAAAAAAACATTTTTTCTAGGGACAGAAAACTGTAGGTAGGGAGAGTGTCAGTTTCTTTCACTGTGCAAGTCCTTGTTTCTAGGGACTGGGAAGGACAGTGAGTGAATTCTCCTTGTGCTATAGTGTGCTTAAAAAAAACATTTTTTCTAGGGACAGAAAACTGTAGGTAGGGAGAGTGTCAGTTTCTTTCACTGTGCAAGTCCTTGTTTCTAGGGACTGGGAAGGACAGTGAGTGAATTCTCCTTGTGCTATAGTGTGCTTAAAAAAAACATTTTTTCTAGGGACAGAAAACTGTAGGTAGGGAGAGTGTCAGTTTCTTTCACTGTGCAAGTCCTTGTTTCTAGGGACTGGGAAGGACAGTGAGTGAATTCTCCTTGTGCTATAGTGTGCTAAAGCATTCCTCATCAACCATCTTTGAAATCCTTGTTTTTTGGACAGTCAGGGAAATTGTCGTTGTGCTATTCTGTGCAAAAGCAATCATCCTGAACCATATTTAGAAATCCTTAAGTAAAGGGACAGAGAAGGACACCTGAAGGTAGCCCTTATTGCTTTTTTCCCATCTCCCTGCAGGCCATCTATTAGAATGTCTGGAAGGCAAACAAGGAGAGGCAGACAGTCAGGAGGCAATAAAAGAGGGCAAGCAGGCTCTGTGTCTGGGGGCAACAGTGCTGGTCGTGGACGCGGTGCATTGTCATCAACACATGGCCATGGGACACGCTTGTCCTTCTTTTCGGCAGCTGGACATGTTGAGCCACATCATGCCGAAGACTTGGTAGAGTGGATGACCAAGCCCTCCTCCTCCTCCTCATCCTCTCTCACCCAGGCTCAGGGTACTGGCAAAGCAGCTGCCAAAGCGTCCTCTTCCCTGGTATCAATGTCAGACTCATCATCAGTCACTCCTTCCCTAGACCCACCATGTCCTCCTCCTGAGGAGTCCCCCGAACTGTTTCAGCACAGTGTTGGGTACATGCTCCAGGAGGATGCCCAGCGTTTCAAAGGGTCTGATGATGAAACCCAGCTACAGGAAGGCAGTAGGGTGAGAGCAGACAGAGGGGATGCTCAAGAAGGACACCAATCTGGCAGTCATGTTCCAGCAGCTGCAGCATACTGCCAGATTGGCTCCAGTGATGAGGAGGGAGGGGATGATGAGGTCACTGACTCCACATGGGTGCCTAATAGGAGAGAGGAGGAGGAGGATGAGGAGGAGGCACATCTCCAACGAGGCAGGATGCCCTTTGGTGGCCAGCGTAAGGGCAGTACACCGACGGAATCACACCGCAGAGCTCCGCCTGTGCAGGGCGCTGCCTCTGCCCGTCATTCAAAAAGTTCCTTGGTGTGGGCCTTTTTTGAGGCTAGTGCATCAGATCGCACAGCTGCTGTTTGCAACATATGTCTCAAGCGTATATCGCGTGGCCAAAACATCAGCCGCTTGGGTACCACATGCCTGACCAGACATATGTTGACCTGCCATGCAGCTCGTTGGCAAGCCTACCTTAAAGACCCACACCAAAGAACAAAGCGGACCTCTCCTTGCACCGCATCAGCTGGGATCTCCAACCCCACTATAACTTCAGTCCTCTCTGAAACATGCACTGAGAGGAATGAAGGTGTAGAATTAGGTGTGTCACAGCCAAGTACTTGCGGCCACTCTGCTAGCAGTACACCGACGTCCGATTCTAGCAGGCAAATTTCCCTGCCCCAGCTGCTGGACCGTCGAAAGAAGTTCACTCCCAGCCATCCACATGCCCAGCGGTTGAATGCTAGCTTGGCTAAATTGCTAGCGCTTCAACTGCTGCCTTTTCAGTTGGTAGACTCGGCCCCCTTCCGTGAGTTTGTGCAATGTGCGGTTCCTCAGTGGCAGGTTCCCAAACGCCACTTTTTCTCACGGAAGGCTATTCCGGCTCTCTACCGGCATGTGGAAGGCAATGTCTTGGCCTCGCTGGACAGGGCGGTCAGCGGTAAGGTGCATATTACCGCTGACTCATGGTCCAGCAGGCATGGACAGGGACGTTACCTTTCTTTCACGGCCCATTGGGTCACTCTTTTGGCAGCTGGGAAGGATGCAGGACTAGGTGCAGTAGTGTTGGAGGTTGTCCCACCGCCACGCCTCCAAAATGCTACTACTGGTTGTGACACACCTCTCTCCTCCACCCCCTCCTCTTCTTCTTCCTCCATGGCCTCTTCCTGTGGTTTGTCCTATGAACCAGCGGTGCTCCGTAGCCGTTCACGGAGCTACGCAAGTACGCAGGCAAAAAGATGCCATGCCGTGCTTGCGCTGGTGTGTTTGGGGGACAGAAGCCACACTGGGGCAGAGGTCCTGTCTGCTCTGCAGGGCCAGGCCGAGAGGTGGTTGACGCCACGCCAGCTTAAGCCAGGAATGGTGGTTTGCGACAATGGCACCAACCTCCTCTCCGCCCTTCGACAGGGACAACTGACCCATGTGCCCTGTGTGGCTCACGTCCTTAACCTGGTGGTGCAGCGTTTCTTGGGCAGGTACCCGGGCTTACAGGATGTCCTGAGGCAGGCCAGGAAAGTCTGTGTGCATTTCCGCAGATCTTATAATGCCAGTGCTCGCCTGGCTGAGCTGCAAAAGGAGTTGAACCTGCCCAAGAACCGCCTTATATGTGACATGCCCACCAGGTGGAACTCAACGTTGGCCATGCTGCAGCGGCTGCACACGCAGCAGAGGGCCATCAATGAGTACCTGTGCGACTACGGCACCAGGACAGGGTCAGGGGAGCTTGGTTTTTTTTCTCCACGCCAGTGGGGCATGATCAGGGATGCATGCACTGTCCTGGCACCATTTGAGGAGGCCACGAGGATGGTGAGCAGTGACAGTGCATGCATCAGTGACACTGTACCTCTTGTCCACCTGTTGGAGCACACGCTGCGTGGAATAATGGACAGGGCACTTGAGGCAGAACAGAGGCAGGAAGAGGAGGACTTCCTTGCCTCTCAAGGCCCCCTTTACCCAGACAGTGTTCCTTCTGTCCCACCCATCGCACAGGAAGAGGAGGAGGAGGAGGAGGAGGAGGAGGAGGAGGATTGTGTCAGCATGGAGGTGGAGGCTGGCACTCAGCATCATCAGCAGCAGTCTTTTAGGGATGATTTACAGTCCCAAGAAACCAGTGGACTTGTACGTGGCTGGGAGGAGGTGACTGCGGATCATGTCGTCCTTAGTGACCCAGAGGACTCCGGAGCGAATGCCTCAGCAAACCTACGCTGCATGGCCTCCCTGATCCTGCAAAGTCTGCGGAAGGATCCTCGTATTCTTCGGATCAAGGAGAGGGACCATTACTGGCTGGCCACTCTCCTTGATCCACGGTACAAGGGTAAGGTTGCGGACCTTATGTTACCGTCGCAGAGGGAGCAGAGGATGAGACAACTCCGGGAGGCCTTGCAGAAAGGTCTGTGCAACGCGTTCCCAGAGACTGGGAGGTTACAAACTCCTGGTCCTGGACAACGAGTTGCTGAGGCTTCGGCCAGTCAAAGAAGGAGCGGTGGGGAAGGTGGCCGTCTGACCGATGCGTTCAGACAATTCTTTAGTCCGCAGCCCCAAAGTATGATCGGTTCCAGCAACCATCGCCAGCGTCTGATAAACATGGTGCAGGAATATCTAGGGGCAAGGTCAGACTTGGACACCTTCCCCACCGAAAATCCTCTGGCTTACTGGGTCTTGAGGATGGATCACTGGCCAGAGCTTGCACAGTATGCAATTGAGCTACTGGCCTGTCCTGCATCCAGCGTTCTTTCGGAACGCACATTCAGTGCTGCTGGAGGATTTGTCACGGATCACAGGGTGCGCCTGTCCACCGACTCGGTTGATCGACTGACTTTCATCAAGATGAACCAGTCTTGGATCACCACCAGCTACCACACACCTGATGCTGATATAACAGACTAATTGATTTTAACATGTCACATCCCTTCAAGACTGATGCTGATGCTGAGTGCCTGTGCTGTTATGTTGACTGGCTATCCTCCTCCTCCGAGTCCTCAATGATACGATTGATGATGATAGCTTGGAAGATCATTTTTGTTTATGGGTGCCGCCACCAGTGGCTAAGGCCCAATTTTTCAGCCCCTGTTTAACAGGGGCGTGTAATTACAATTTTTGAAGCAATACTTTGCAACAGGGCTCATTGCTGTGCTCCAAGTACAGTATGTGTGAGGGGTTGGAGTGTTGTGCCACCAGTGCCTAAGGCCCAATTTTTCAGCCCCTGTTTAACAGGGGCGTGTCATTACAATTTTTGAAGCAATACTTTGCAACAGGGCTCATTGCTGTGCTCCAAGTACAGTATCTGTGAGGGGTTGCAGTGTTGTGCCACCAGTGCCTAAGGCCCAATTTTTCAGCCCCTGTTCAACAGGGGCATGTAATTACAATTATTGATCTAATAATTCACAGCAGGGCCCATTCCTGCACCCACCAAGCAAGAGTAACTCTGAGGGCTTACAGTGTTGTGGCAACACCACCACCACCACCACCACCACCACCACCACGAAAGGCCCAATTTTTCAGCCCCTGTTCAACAGGGGCATGCAATTACAATTCTTGATCTAATAATTCACAGCAGGGCCCATTGCTGCACCCACCAAGAGTAACTGTCAGGGCTTACAGTGTTGTGGCACCAGCACCACCATCAAAGGCCCAATTTTTACTACCACTGTTCAACAATTATATGTAATTACAATTCCTGATATAATAGTTGACAGCAGGGCGTTCCAGCACCAACCAAGAGTAACTGTGAGTGCTTACAGTGTTGTGCCAACACCAACTAAGGGGCCTATTTCTGCAGATTATATACGGCAGGTCCCTACTTTCAAACATCCAACTTACAAACGACTCCTACTTGCAAACGCAAGAAGACAACAGGAAGTGAGAGGAAATCTACCCCTAGGAAGGAAAATTCTCTCCTGTAAGAATTAATATGGGAGAAAGGTGTCTCCTCTGTACTGATGCTTTATCAGCAATCCTTGTTTCAAGAAAAACACCACATTTCAAAAACAGTTGTCATTGGGACGGAAAGTGAGGTGAAATGTTCTGAACAGGGGCACAGACAGCAAAACAAATGTTACAGGGGTGATAACCCTTACCTATGTTTTCCAAAAAGTTTAAAAATAGATTTTTGGGCTGGAGCTACACTTAAACAATGTACCTGTTCAAAATTACAAACACATTCTACATAAGAACAAACATACAGTCCCTGTCTTGTATGCACCGCCTGTATACGGCTGTTCAGAGT
Source organism: Rana muscosa (assembly GCA_029206835.1). NCBI lineage: Eukaryota > Metazoa > Chordata > Amphibia > Anura > Ranidae > Rana > Rana muscosa. The sequence goes on from CM055121.1 coordinate 461,922,273, forward strand.
ATATAGGGCCTTTTTTATTTTATGTGCGGGGTTCCCCTTAATATCCATACAAGACCCAAAGGGGCTGGTAATGGGCTGGGGTAGGGGGGGGGGGGGTCATGGGGTAGCTATGCCATTTTTCTTAAAGATTTTCATCCATATTACCGGGACCAGACATTACATTAAAGCCGCAAGCAGTTTTAAATGGCTTTTTTTTCCTTTAGAAGTGTCATTTTGTGCAGGGACAGTTCTAAACACGGGAAACACGTGGCACTTCACAGGCATACTTTAGACACCCCCCAGGTACGATATTTAAAGGAATATTTGACTTTTTTTTTTCACTTTATGCATCATTAAAATGACTGCTCCCGAAAAACGACCGTTTTTAAAACTTCTTTTTGCATTGATACATGTCCCCTGGTGCAGAACCCGGGTTCCCAAACCCTTTTTAGGACAATAACATGCATAATAGTTGTTATAATTAGCACTTTAGAATTTGAACGTTCGCATCCATTGTATTTAATAGGGTTCTAATGTTCGTACGAACTTTCGGTCCGTTCGCGGGTTCTGGTGCGAACCGAACCCGGGGGTGTTCGGCTCATCACTAGTCACAGGGTTTATACATACGTTGTAAGATGCTGAAATCATTTTTGAAAAAAGAAAGGAGAGAATCCATGTTCCGGCACAAGGCAAATTTCATCATTGTTACTATATACAGCAGGGGTACTGAATTAAAATTCACGGGGGTCCGGTCGGAAAAATTTTGTTCCAGCGGAGGTCCGAATGCCATATTGGTGCTATGACTCCACATGATGTCCTTCACTTCACAGCGCCCCCCCACCACCACACACATGCACACACCTTTACGATCCACACACATCACAATTTGTGCTTTTTTTCTTTCAACTTTATTGAAATGTCAAAATACATTTAATTCATTTTTATGCACCACAGCTCAGTTGCGGTGCATAGAAACAGTATGCATTTTGCACCACACTGCTCAGTACGCAGGGGCGCTGTTTCAGTGTGAACAGGACACATAGAAAACAATTGTTTTCTTTTGCCCTTGCAGAGACGTGTTTTGCTAGTGCAGAAATTAGACCTCCTTTTACATCAGTGTCTTCACTCCCCCACTTCACATCACAGCCCCCCCTTTACATCACTGTCCTCAGCCCCCACTTACGTCACATCCCCCCTGCCTCATCACAAACCCCCCATCACAGACTGACCGCCCAAATCACAGACTGACCCCCCATCACAGTCCCCTCATCACAGACTGACCCCCCATCACAGACCCCTTATTACAGACTGACCCCCCATCACAGTCCCCTCATTACAGACTGACCCCCCCATCACAGTCCCCTCATTACAGACTGACCCCCCCATCACAGTCCCCTCATTACAGACTGACCCCCCATCACAGACCCCTCATTACAGACTGACCCCCCATTACAGACCCCTCATCACAGACTGACCCCCCATTACAGACCCCTCATCACAGACTGACCCCCCCATTACAGACTGACCCCCCATCACAGACCCCTTATTACAGACCCCTCATCACAGACTGACCCCCCATCACAGTCCCCTCATCACAGACTGACCCTCCATCACAGACCCCTCATCACAGACTGACCCCCCATCACAGACCCCTTATTACAGACTGACCCCCCATCACAGACCCCTCATCACAGACTGACCCCCCATCACAGACCCCTCATCACAGACTGACCCCCCATCACAGACCCCTCATCACAGACTGACCCCCCCATCACAGTCCCCTCATCACAGACTGACCCCCCCATCACAGTCCCCTCATCACAGACTGACCCCCCCATCACAGTCCCCTCATCACAGACTGACCCCCCATCACAGACCCCTTATTACAGACTGACCCCCCCATCACAGACCCCTCATCACAGACTGACCCCCCATCACAAACCTCTCTCGATATCAAAAACCACTGTCCTTTACAGCACAGCACTCCTCCCCTCCCCACAAAACCCTACCTTTTTCACACAGGACATGAAGCGTGGGCGCTCTGGACAATGGGCGGAACTTTTCACGTTAAAAGTGAGTGATTTATTGCTGGGACCGCCCCGCTGCCTAGCAACCAATCACCCACTTTTTAACTTAAAAGTCCCGCCCTTTGTCCAGAGCGGCCGCGCCTCATGTTTTGTGTGATTTTAGACAGGCAGTATGGGGAGGGGCAGTGCAGAGATATTAAAGAAGGCACGGACCCACCGCGCCTGCCATGCTGTGTATATAGCAGCATCGGCAGCGGCAGGCGGGCGAGCCGGGTGAGCCGGTGACAGGGAGAGGACGCTACTTGGTGAGGCTGCGGTCCGGACAGAATGGCCACTGGGGCCGGATCCGGCCTGCGGTCCACCATTAAGTGACGCCCGATATACAGTATACTGCTGTGCAAAAGTTTTAGGCAGGTGTGAAAAAATGCTGTAAATTAAGAATGCTTTCAGAAATATTAGTGTTAATAGCTTATTTTTATAATTTAAAACAAATGGAAAGTAAAGGAACAGAAGAGAAATACAAATCAAATCAATATTTGGTGTGACCACACTTTGCCTGCAAAACAGCATCAATTCTTCTAGGAACACTTGCACACAGTTTTTGAAGGAACTCAGCAGGTAGGTTGTCCCAAACATCTTGGAGAACTAACCACAGATCTTCTGTGGATAACGGCTACCTCAAATCCTTCTGTCTCTTCATGTAATCTCAGACAGATGCGATGATGTTGAGATCAGGCCTCTGTAGGTGCAAAACCATCACTTCCAGGAATTCTTGTTCTTCTTTATGCTGAAGATAGTTCTTAATGACGTTGGCTGTATGTTTGGGGTCATAATCTGCCGCAGAATAAATTTGGGCCAAATTACTCACCTCCCTGATGATACAGCATGATGGATAAGTATCTGCCTGTATTTCTCAGCATTAAGGACACCACTGATCCTGACCAAATCTTCAACTCCCTTTGCAGAAATGCAGCGCCAAACTTGCAAGGAACCTCCACCATGCTTCACTGTTGCCTGCAACACTCATTATTGTATCGCTTTCCAGCCCTTCTCCAGACAGTAGATGGGTGTACCTGCGTCCCACTGGTTTCCGCCAAATCTGTGCTGATAGCACTGCTAGACATCTTCCGATGTCCAAAGGAAGTCAGCATGATGTGTTTTTCGAAGCGTGTGGTAGGGGGCGCTGGTGATTATACAATAATAATTGCAAAAGGATTATATACAGTGGGGCAAAAAAGTATTTAGTCAGCCACCAATTGTGCAAGTTCACCCACTTAAAAATATAAGAGAGGCCTGTAATTTTCATCATAGGTATACCTCAACTATGAGAGACTATGGAAACAAATCCAGACAATCGCATTGTCTGATTTGGAAAGAATTTATTTGCAAATTATGGTGGAAAATAAGTATTTGGTCACCTACAAACAAGCAAGATTTCTGGCTCTCACAGACTTGTATCTTCTTCTTTAAGAGTCTCCTCTGTCCTCCACTCATTACCTGTATTAATGGCACCTGTTTGAACTTGTTATCAGTATAAAAGACACCTGTCCACAACCTCAAACTGTCACACTCCAAACTCCACTATGGTGAAGACCAAAGAGCTGTCGAAGGACACCAGAAACAAAATTGTAGCCCTGCACCAGGCTGGGAAGACTAAATCTGCAATAGGCAAGCAGCTTGGTGTGAAGAAATCAACTGTGGGAGCAATAATTAGAAAATGGAAGACATACAAGACCACTGATAATCTCCCTCGAATTGGGGCTCCCCGCAAGATCTCACCCCGGGGTCAAAATGATCACAAGAACGGTGAGCAAAAATCCCAGAACCACACGGGGGGACCTAGTGAATGACCTGCAGAGAGCTGGGACCAACGTAACAAAGGCTACCATCAGTAACACACTCCGCCGCCAGGGACTCAGATCCTGCAGTGCCAGACGTGTCCCTCTGCTTAAGCCAGTACATGTCCGAGCCCGTCTGAGGTTTGCTAGAGAGCATTTGGATGATCCAGAAGAGGATTGGGAGAATGTCATATGGTTAAATGAAACCAAAGTAAAACTGTTTGGTAGAAACACAACTCGTAGTGTTTGGAGGAGAGAGAATGCTGAGTTGCAACCAAAGAACACCATACCTACTGTGAAGCATGGGGGTGGCAACATCATGCTTTGGGGCTGTTTCTCTGCAAAGGGAACAGGACGACTGAGCTGTGTACATGAAAGAATGAATGGGGCCATGTATCGTGAGATTTTGAGTGCAAACCTCCTCCCATCAGCAAGGGCATTGAAGATGAAACGTGGCTGGGTCTTTCAGCATGACAATGATCTCAAACACACTGCCCGGGCAACAAAGGAGTGGCTTCGTAAGAAGCATTTCAAGGTCCTGGAGTGGCCTAGCCTAGCCAGTCTCCAGATCTCAACCCCATAGAAAACCTTTGGAGGGAGTTGAAAGTCCATGTTGCCCAGCGACAGCCCCAAAACATCACTGCTCTAGAGGAGATCTGCATGGAGGAATGGGCCAACATACCAGCAACAGTGTGTGACAACCTTGTGAAGACTTACAGAAAACATTTGACCTCTGTCATTGCCAACAAAGGATATACAGGTCCTTCTCAAAAAATTAGCATATTGTGATAAAGTTCATTATTTTCTGTAATGTACTGATAAACATTAGACTTTCATATATTTTAGATTCATTACACACAACTGAAGTAGTTCAAGCCTTTTCTTGTTTTAATATTGATGATTTTGGAATACAGCTCATGACAACCCAAAATTCCTATCTCAAAAAATTAGCATATCATGAAAAGGTTCTCTAAACGAGCTATTAACCTAATCATCTGAATCAACTAATTAACTCTAAACACCTGCAAAAGATTCCTGAGGCTTTTAAAAACTCCCAGCCTGGTTCATTACTCAAAACCGCAATCATGGGTAAGACTGCCGACCTGACTGCTGTCCAGAAGGCCATCATTGACACCCTCAAGCAAGAGGGTAAGACACAGAAAGAAATTTCTGAACGAATAGGCTGTTCCCAGAGTGCTGTATCAAGGCACCTCAGTGGGAAGTCTGTGGGAAGGAAAAAGTGTGGCAGAAAACGCTGCACAACGAGAAGAGGTGACCGGACCCTGAAGAAGATGGGGAGAAGGACCGATTCCAGACCTTGGAGGACCTGCGGAAGCAGTGGACTGAGTCTGGAGTAGAAACATCCAGAGCCACCGTGAACAGGCGTGTGCAGGAAATGGGCTACAGGTGCCGCATTCCCCAGGTCAAGCCACTTTTGAACCAGAAACAGCGGCAGAAGTACCTGACCTGGGCTACAGAGAAGCAGCACTGGACTGTTGCTCAGTGGTCCAAAGTACTTTTTTCGGATGAAAGCAAATTTTGCATGTCATTCGGAAATCAAGGTGCCAGAGTCTGGAGGAAGACTGGGGAGAGGGAAATGCCAAAATGCCTGAAGTCCAGTGTCAAGTACCCACAGTCAGTGATGGTCTGGGGTGCCATGTCAGCTGCTGGTGTTGGTCCACTGTGTTTTATCAAGGGCAGGGTCAATGCAGCTAGCTATCAGGAGATTTTGGAGCACTTCATGCTTCCATCTGCTGAAAAGCTTTATGGAGATGAAGATTTAATTTTTCAGCACGACCTGGCACCTGCTCACAGTGCCAAAACCACTGGTAAATGGTTTACTGACCATGGTATTACTGTGCTCAATTGGCCTGCCAACTCTCCTGACCTGAACCCCATAGAGAATCTGTGGGATATTGGGAAGAGAAAGTTGAGAGACGCAAGACCCAACACTCTGGATGAGCTTAAGGCCGCTATCGAAGCATCCTGGGCCTCCATAACACCTCAGCAGTGCCACAGGCTGGTTGCCTCCATGCCACGCCGCATTGAAGCAGTCATTTCTGCAAAAGGATTCCCGACCAAGTATTGAGTGCATAACTGAACATAATTAATTGAAGGTTGACTTTTTTTGTATTAAAAACACTTTTCTTTTATTGGTCGGATGAAATATGCTAATTTTTTGAGATAGGAATTTTGGGTTGTCATGAGCTGTATGCCAAAATCATCAATATTAAAACAAGAAAAGGCTTGAACTACTTCAGTTGTGTGTAATGAATCTAAAATATATGAAAGTCTAATGTTTATCAGTACATTACAGAAAATAATGAACTTTATCACAATATGCAAATTTTTTGAGAAGGACCTGTATAACAAAGTATTGCGATGAACTTTTGATATTGACCAAATACCTATTTTCCACCATAATTTGCAAATAAATTCTTTCCAAATCAGACAATGTGATTGTCTGGATTTGTTTCCACATTTTGTCTCTCATAGTTGAGGTATACCTATGATGACAATTACAGGTCTCTCTCATCTTTTTAAGTGGGAGAACTTGCACAATTGGTGGCTGACTAAATACTTTTTTGCCCCACTGTATAAGAACAACAGTGATATAAATTCAATAATGACATTGAAAAATAATAATATTGATCTCTATAAATACTGGAAAATGGTTATATTCAGATATGTTCCCTGAACAGTCCGACTTCCCAAATTCCAATAAATAAATTCCCAACTTGGTTGAATGAAACAAATATGGTGTCTCAATCCAGTGCAAAAAAATCACCAATGACAAACAAAGTCTTGCTGTGAGAGATGAAATCTTCAAAAGAGTGTAATCTGAGTCCTTCCCCAAAAGACGATTAAACTTGCGACACCCAAAGTGCACAGGTAAAGTGATGAGCTTACCAGAATGTGTGGACCTCTTTAATTAAAAAGAAAGTCACACTCGCTTTAGCAGGATAGTGCCTGCACACATGCGATAGACAGGATGAAATGTAATACCTCTCTCCTCCGATATCAAGGATAGGACCTGGAATATAAACGAAAAACTTCCATAGTGCAACCCATTTATTTAAAAAACTTGAATAAAACAAATAGCCAAATGGCTGCTTACATTAAGAAGTGTCCATCTCGGCACTAGGGCTGCAGGCTTATAAGAGAAACTCAGGCTGGTCCACCTCCATGGCGGTGTGCGTCTCGGCAGCTGCTAGCTCAGATCCAGAGGGGCCGGATGGGACGTTGATGCATAGATCACGTGACCAGGCTCGCCGCCGGCGTACGTTTCGTTTGGATTAACGTCCCCTGAAGACGTTAATCCAAACGAAACGTACATTGGCGGCGAGCCTGGAAAAAATAGAGCAGGTTCTAATTTTTTTAGCCCATTTTTCACGTCGTTAAAAATGCTCTGGAGCCTACACACGATCGTTTTTAATGACCAATTTAAAAAATTGCATCTTTAACGTCGTGTGTATGCGGCATTTGTTTGTCATTGGTGATTTTTTTTGCACTGGATTGAGACACCATATTTGTTTCATTCAACCAAGTTGGGACTTTATTTATTGGAATTTGGGAAGTCGGACTGTTCAGGGAACATATCTGAATATAACCATTTTCCAGTATTTATAGAGATCAATATTATTATTTTTCAATGTCACTATTGATTTTATATCACTGTTGTTCTTATATATAATTCTTTTGCAATTATTATTGTATTATCACCAACGCCCCCTACCACACGCTTCAATATATCAGATAGAAGATATCCACTTCATCTTTTTAGGGGAGCAGCTTATTAGTAGTTTCACTTAATATATTTTTGTATATATATATTTGTTGGCGATTAAGTTTTTTGCTTTTTATTTACATGATGTGTTTTTTGCCTGCTGCAATAAGTTTTTTGGGCCGACCACTGTGTCTACGGTCCTCAACGTTGCATGTTTCTTTGTGCTTCCTCGAAAGAGCTTGAAAAGCACATCTTGAAACCCCAGTCTGCTTTAAAATTATTACCTGGGAATGACCTTGCTGATGCAGTATAACTACCTTGTGTTTTGCTGTCTGTGCTCAGTCTTAAAAAAAAAAAAGAAAAAAAAGAAAGGAGGGCGCACCAACCTCGTGCATTACCGCTTAAAAGTTTTATTAAAATATGAATAAAAATGCAATGATCCTACTCACAGACGGAGCTTAGGTAAAAGCTTATCGGACAATTGAGCTGGACGTTCTTGGCACCCACCGACTGAACTTGACGACAGAAGAGGTCAGACAGCACCTTAAGCGTCTAAATAGCTGACGCGTTTCGGGGCGCACCCCTTTCCTCAGAGCTAAGATGGTCCATGATCAAGACCTTAGACTTTGCCTTTGGACGGAACCACACTACCCGTGTTTTGACATTACACCGAGAGCGCAGGAGATTTTTGTTTTTCTGTGCTCAGTCTTGCCATGGTGTATTACGGTGATTCTCAAACTGTGTGCCGTGTGAGATTTGCAGGTGTGCCGAGGGAGTTTTGAAAAATATTTAAAATTGCTAGCAGTTTGAAACCTTGAACATATCGGAAAAATGTAATGGTAAATCAATGTCACAAAAGTTAAAAAAGTAACATATATAAAAACAGAATCTCTGTCAGTCTGTCATTCATTGGTTCCTTTTGTAACGTGAGACTTGTGCGAGATCTCGGGAGAACTCGATTGCTCTAATTATATTATAATAATAGAGACCGTTCCATTCCAACTTTAATGCTTATAAAAATGTGTTTGTTGTTTAGCAATGGAAAAATACCTAATCAAGTTTGGAACAATGAAAGAGAAACTGTTAATTGAAAAGCAAGGAAGCAAGCGAACGTACAAAGAATATTACAATCACTTCAATCTGATTTGCTCTCAATCCATCCTTCACATTAAATTTAAAATTAAATATATATGTAAAAATAAATCAGTTCTTCACCACAATTTTTTTTTCTTTTTTTCAGGTGTGCCATGAAATTGTTTAGATCTTTTTGGTGCGCTGCAAGACCAAAAAGTTTGAAAAACACTGGTGTATGACCTCTGGCATGAAACGGTCTTCCACAACCTCACCTTAGTAGCAGAGTTTGGCTGTTCCTCACCCAATTTTAAGCTTCCTACACAGCTGTTTCTTTTTCAGTTAATCACTGTGTTTCAACCTACATATGAAATTGATGATCATTAGTACTTGGTATAATTGGTTAATCATACATCTGACTCACATCCTCCAAATTCCCTGACTTTGTGCAAGTGTACAAAGTGTGCAAGTGTAGTAATTGATGCTGGTTTACATCCAAGGGGGCGTCACATCAAATATTGATTTGATTTGGATTCTTCTTATGATTTGGATTCTTCTTATGTTATCTTATGCTCACTTTGCAATTTTAAACTGAAAACAAAATAAACAATTAAAATGAATTCCAGGAAAATGTATACGATATAAATTGAATGTAGCTCTGTAATCACTTGATCATTCATCATCACAATCAGTAAATGTATTTTCTTGTAAATGCAAGCAGTATAGCTTCCTGAATTTGACTTAGTATCAATCTCTTGTGGATGGGTGGGTGAATCAATAGGGCAAGCCTTAGCATAAGAAATCTTGTCAGTTGTGCTCCAGTGTAAGGGACATGCTGATAGGAGAAGAGAGCGGAGTGGCAGAGAGAGGAACTCATTAGTGTGCCGCTTCTCCTTTTACAGTCCAGTCACAGGAATTTTTTTCTTTTTACACATTGATACATAAGCATAGGAAGTGTGCACGCTTGTGACTACAAAGCAATGTGGGTGAGCACAGAAAGAGTGGAAAGAGCAACAGAGAAACCCAAAAATACTCAGCAAAGCTGATTGCTATATGCCTGCACACAATCAGTCAGGTTTATCCGGTGTGCTTTGCTTGTGCCCATAAATATGTCTGTCAAAATTATGATGATCCTCCTGTGTCTATGGCCACTTTGGCAATATTTTATGGTCAGTCTAAGAAACAGACTATTATTTTATATTGAGCAACCCTAGAAATCCTAGAAATGGCAGAAGTGAAGCAGATTTGCTGCATTACACCGATAGGTGTGATGGAGTTTACTCTGTAGCCCTTCAGAATTGTAGAGTAAATGAATAGTGGAAGTCTCACTGAAGTCTTCACATTACAATACCAGTAGTGTTAGTAAGGCCCATAACAATAAGCACAGTGTTCCTGGGACCAGGTCAGGTGCTCACACTGACAGATGAATCATAGCAGCACAAGTGAAGAACACTATGTGACGGATGGGACATCGCAGGGCTCTTACAGCGGGTACACAGCAGAAGCCGGCTAATCATCAAGCACAAAGACGTTTCCTGGGCTTGTGCAGGGACTGGTGAGGAATAGTAAGAAGACCCAGGCACCTAATGAAAAGGTTCACTGTTGGGTTGGGTACTGGCCAGATCCTGTTCCAGAGACAGACCTGAAGACAGCGACAAGGAACTGAAGACAGTGACTTGTTGTAAGAGTTTGAATGGAGCTGACTGGCACCACACACTAGATATTTTAATAATTATATTATATTATATTACATTATATTATATGAAATGTGTGATCTGCAATACCAACTTCAGTATCCCTGAAACTCAGAGATATATAAATCAAGTTGTTAAGGCCAAAAAATGTTGCAATGTTATAGTATATGCTGCTAAAACTTTTTTGCCAGTCTTGGATAGAGTGGGAAAGGATTAGAACCCCTGTTAGGTTTTTACCATTGTCTCTGTTAGAGAGGCTTTCCCTCACCTTTTGTCCCAGTGTCAATGATTTCATCAGACAGGAAGTTAGGGGAAATAAAAACTGACAGAAGTTCCAGCCTTTCTCTATTATAAAAAAATATATATTTTTATTTCTCGATTGTGTTGATGACTTTCTCGTACTTTCTGTCTGGTGAGCCTTTATCGCTGTGATAGTAAATGAGGGTTACCTATCTGACAGAACCATAAATAGCAGTAAAAAACAAACAGGGCTTCTAATACTTCTCCACTTTATTCCAATTTTTTTTTTAAAGTGACTCTGTTGCTAATATTAAAAAAAACTGCTGAAGATATGACTCTTAACAGTCAAGATGGTGTTGGACACATGGCTAAACTCTTATTTTTATTGATAACAACAGGAAAACAAAGACATAAAATTACATCATAATCATGTAGTTCAACCAGGAAGAACCATTCGTGATGATGACTTTTCACAAAATTAGATGAAATATGGTACTGTGGGTGTAAAGCAAATAATCACTTACCTTTGTTTGCACTGGTAAATTTTACATGCCAAAAATAGTACAGGCATACACCACTTTTAAGTACACAATGGGACCAGAGCATGTACAGTTTGTGTAGCGACACCCCCGAAAGAGCTGCTAGATTAATTTTGGGTCCTGCCGTTACCCCACATTTCACCTTCCCAGAAAGAATATCCAATGCACTTCAGCTGGCTGTATTTCTCACACTGGCCTGTGACAACAGTGACACCTACTAGCAACAGTGGGAAATGCTCACAAACAGCCAAAGCTGGAACAGAAACCAACAATTTACATAATCACTCTAAGCTATTTACAGCTCAGACAATACTAAATTTACAGAATAGCCCCTGTGCAGGGCGCTACACACTCCCCCTTCTACAATAGACGATGTCCCCATCGTCTGGAAAAAAATTACTCTCAATCCTGAGAGTCTGTATCTGAACCACAAAAACTTGGATGGGGAAGGGAAGGGTGAGGTAGTAAGAAGAATAGTTACAGATTTAACATGAACGCACACAGTAAAATTACATCACATATGTTACCAACCCTCACTCTCTATCTAACCACCCACTCTCCAGCAGCTTGATAGGAGATCCGGTTCACCTGAAAAACAAAATTATGCACACACAAAAATAACACAGCACACCTGATTAACATAGGAGCAAGGCCTCTCTCCCCTGGGAGAATGAAACTTCCCTCCTTGGCTTTAACTGCAAAAGAACTAAAATGTTGAAAGTCCAGCCTTTGCTATGAGCAAACTTCCACCACCTAGTGGCAGAAAATCAATATAATCTTGACCACAAAGTTCTTTAACCACTTAAGCCCCGGACCATTTGGTAGCTAAAGGACCAGAGGTGAATTCAGAATTTTGCACTGCGCTGCTTTAACTGTAAATTGTGCGGACATGCAATGTTGTACCCAAACGAAATTTGCGTCCTTTTCTTCCCACAAATAGAGCTTTCTTTTAATGGTATTTGATTGCCTCTGCGATTTTTATTTTTTGCGATATAAACGGAAAAAGACCGAAAATTTTGAAAAAAAATGATATTTTCTACTTTTTGTTATAAGAAAAATCGAATAAACTCAATTTTAGTCATACATTTAGGCCAAAATGTATTCAGCCACATGTCTTTAGTAAAAAAAATGTCAATAAGCGTATATTTATCGGTTTGCGCAAAAGTTATAGCGTTTACAAACTAGGGTACATTTTCTGGAATTTACACAGCTTTTAATTTATGACTGCCTATCTCATTTCTTGAGGTGCTAAAATGACAGGGCAGTACAAAACCCCCCCAAATGACCCCATTTTAGAAAGTAGACACCCCAAGGAAATTGCTGAGAGGCATGTTGAGCCCATTGAATATTTTTTTTTTTTGTCCCAAGTGATTGAATAATGACAAAAAAAAAAAAAATTACAAAAGTTGTCACTAAATGATATATTGCTCACACATGCCATGGTTATATGTGGAATTGCACCCCAAAATACATTCTGCTGCTTCTCCTGAGTACGGGGATACCACATGTGTGGGACTTTTTAGGAGCCTAGCCACGTACGGGACCCCGGAAACCAAGCACCGCCTTCAGGATTTCTAAGGGCGCAAATTTTTGATTTCACTCCTCACTACCTATCACAGTTTTGAAGGCCATAAAATGCCAAAATAGCACAAAACCCCCCCAAATGACCCCATTTTAGAAAGTAGACACCCCAAGGAAATTGCTGAGAGGCCTGTTGAGCCCATTGAATATTTTTTTTTTGTCCCAAGTGATTGAATAATGACAAAAAAAAAAAAAAAATTACAAAAAGTTGTCACTAAATGATATATTGCTCACACATGCCATGGTTATATGTGGAATTGCACCCCAAAATACATTCTGCTGCTTCTCCTGAGCACGGGGATACCACATGTGTGGGACTTTTTAGGAGCCTAGCCACGTACGGGACCCCGGAAACCAAGCACCGCCTCCAGGATTTCTAAGGGCGCAAATTTTTGATTTCACTCCTCACTACCTATCACAGTTTTGAAGGCCATAAAATGCCAAAATAGCACAAAACCCCCCCAAATGACCCCATTTTGGAAAGTAGACACCCCAAGCTGTTTGCTGAGAGGCATGGTGAGTATTTTACAGCTCTCATTTGTTTTTGAAAATAAAGAAAGAACATTTTTTTTTTCTTTTTTTTTTTCAATTTTCAAAACTTTGTGACAAAAAGCGAGATCTGCAAAATACTCACAATACCTCTCAGCAAATAGCTTGGGGTGTCTACTTTCCAAAATGGGGTCATTTGGGGGGGTTTTGTGCCATCTGGGCATTCCATGGCCTCCAAAACTGTGATAGGCAGTGAGAAGTGAAATCAAAAATTTACACCCTTAGAAAGCCTGAAGGCGGTGCTTGGTTTTTGGGGTCCCGTACGCGGCTAGGCTCCCAAAAAGTCTCACACATGTGGTATCCCCGTACTCAGGAGAAGCAACAGAATGTATTTTGGGGTGTAATTCCACATATGCCCATGGCATGTTTGAGCAATATATCATTTAGTGACAACTTTGTGCAAAAAAAAAATAATTATTTTTTCCGCAACTTGTGTCAACCTATAAAATATTCCATGGACTCGACATGCCTCTCAGTATATAGCTTGGGGTGTCTACTTTCCAAAATGGGGTCATTTGGGGGGGTTTTGAACTTGTCTGGCATTTTATACACAACATTAGGAAGCTTACATCCACTCTTCTAACCACTTGAAGACAAAGCCCTTTTTGACACTTTTTGTTTACATGAAAACATATTTTTTTTTGCAAGAAAATTATGTTGAACCCCCAAACATTATATATATTTTTAAAGCAAAGGCCCTACAGAATAAAATGGTGGGTGTTGCATTTTTTTTTCTACACAGTATTTGCGCAGCGATTTTTCAAACGCATTTTTTTGGGAAAAAAATACACTTTTTTTAATTTTAATGCACTAAAACACACTATATTGCCCAAATGTTTGATGAAATAAAAAAGATGATCTTAGGCCGAGTACATAGATACCAAACACGACATGCTTTAAAATTTCGCACAAACGCGCATTGGCGACAAACTACATACATTTTTAAAAGCCTTTAAAAGCATTTACAGGTTACCCCGTTAGATTTACAGAGGAGTTCTACTGCTAAAATTACTGCCCTCGATCTGACCTTCGTGGTGATACCTCACATGCATGGTGCAATTGCTGTTTACATATGACGCCAGACCGACGCTTGCGTTCGCCATTGGGCAAGAGCAGGGCAGGACAGGGGTGCTTTTTTTTTTTTTTTTTTTTTTTATTATTAATTTTGCTTTTTTATTTTATTTTTAAACTGTTGCTTCCATATTTATTTATTTTTATCACTTTTATTGTTATCTCAGGGAATGTAAATATCCCCTATGATAGCAATAGGTAATGACAGGTACTCTTTTTTGAAAAAACTGGGGTCTATTGGACCCTAGATCTTTCCTCTGCCCTCAAAGCATCTGACCACACCAAGATCGGTGTGATAAAATGCTTTCCCAATTTCCCAATGGCGCTTTTTATATCCGGGGGGGGGGACATTCCCTCCCACTGCTTGTAAAAGCAGTCCAGAGGCTAATTAGCCACTAGGATTGCTTTTACATGAAAGCCGGCCGCTGGCTGAAAAGAATGATACCAAGATGATACCTAAACCCGCAGGCATCATTCTGGTATAAACATTCAAAGTCCAGCAACATACCAGTACGTTGCTGGTCCTTGTTGGACATGTATTGTAATCTTTTTTTTTCATGCAGCCTGTTGGCTGAACGAAAAAAAAAGATTGATCGGTGGGTATGCCCACCATTAGAATACCGCCCTTCATCCACCCACTTCTAATGATGGGCATACATGCACCATTTATATATGCCGAAGCATGGGGGCATCTTCTCGCAAAAGTTATGCCGCGTACACATGGTCAGACTTTTCCACGGGCAAGCCTCCGTCGGAATTTCGACCGTATATACGCGGCATTAGGAGCAAAATCGCTCCTCCGCTCCTGCTGCCCCAATGCTTCGGCATATATGCTTTTTTTTTTTAACTGTGGTGGTGAAATCACCTCCTACAGCACTGGAGTCGCAGGGATCAGGCCTGTCTCTGCGAACGCTGCAGTTATATGTGTTGTGTTTTGCAAGTGACAGTGATCGATCGATACTGCACTTCGGTGGCCTGGGCTGGACGGAGGGGCAAAACGCAGGTGCTAGCAGGTATCTGGGCTGATCCCACTAACAGTGCGTTTTTGGGAACCCTAAACTGCTGGGGACACTAGTATAGATCTGATCAGATCAGATATTGAGCTGATCAGATACTATACCACTAAGGGGGGTGTATGCTTCACGTGTGGGTGTTAGCGCTACTGGCACTAACCTGACGCTGCCTGGGGTGTGACGCAGACCCTCTCTGACGCTAAAACCTAACTGATATCACCCGCCGGGCGATCAGGGGGTTAAACCTTTATTGGGTTATATACGGCGGGTGCCCTGACACTATAAAAAGCAAACTAACTAACCAGCGTCACCCGTAACACTTATATGATGATCACTGGTGAAAGGGTTAACTAGGGGCAATTAGGGGGTTAAAACCTTTATTAGGTAATATATGGGGTACCTGACGCTATATAAAAACCTGACGGCGAACCTAAAAAAAAATTACTGGCTACCTATCGGCATCACCGACACTAAGACAACGATCATAAAAACGATTGCTTAGCGACAGTGGTGATAGGGGGTGAAAGGGTTACCTGGGGGGTGATCAGGGGGTTAAACCTTTATTAGATAATATATGGGGGTACCTGACGCTATAAAAACCTGCGGCGAACCTAAAAAAAATTACTGGCTACCGATCAGCATCACCGACGCTAAGACATCGATCAGAAAAATGATCGCATAGTGACGGCGGTGCTAGGGGGTGAAAGGATTACCTGGGGGGGTGATCAAGGGGGTTAAACCTTTATTAGGTAATATATGGGGGTACCCGACGCTATAAAAACCTGCGGCGAACCTAAAAAAAATTACTGGCTACCGATCAGCATCGCCGACGCTAAGACATCGATCAGAAAAATTATAACTTAGTGACAGTGGTGATAGGGGGTGAAAGGGTTACCTGGGGGGCGATCAAGGGGGTTAAACTTTCATTAGGTAATATATGGGGGTACCCGACGCTATAAAAACCTGCGGCGAACCTAAAAAAAATTACTGGCTACCGATCAGCATCACCGACGCTAAGACATCGATCAGAAAAATGATTGCTTAGTGACGGCGGTGCTAGGGGGTGAAAGGGTTATCTGGGGGGTGATCAGGGGGTTAAACCTTTATTAGGGGGGGTTAGGGGGCTACACTGGACCTAAAACTAAATGTAGTGACACTTTTACAGTCACAAATGTCACTGATTGCAGTGATCACTAAATAAATGGTCACTGCAATCAGTGACACTGTGACTGGGGGCTGGGGGGGGCTGGGGGGTGATCTGGGGGTGTCTGGGGGGGCGATTTATGTGCCTATGTGTCCTGGTGTCAGTGTGCTGTTTTGTGTACTAACCCGGCATCTTCTCCTGTACGGCGCTCGGTATATGTGAGCGCCCCAGGAGAGATGACATCACTTCCTCCTTCCTGGCAGGCAGGGGAAGCTCTCTCATTCGCCGGGAGCGATCGAGAGGGGGTGGCTGGAATCGAACGGCCGTCCCCTCATGCCGGATCGCTCCCGAAGGTAAAACGACCACCCACTGTAAAGAAGAGGGGTCCGATCGGACCCCCCAACTATACAAAGGCAATCACGTATATGTACGTGATTCTGCCTGTCGGTGCCATTCTGCTGACGTATATTTACAGTGGGCGGTCGTTAAGTGGTTAACCTGACACTATCTAGCTATATATCCCATAGTCCATTTTTAGCAAGAGAATTTTTTTTCCGTCTCTTTGTAAAACTAAAAGTTAAAACAGTCATTTTTTTTTCTTTTAAATGATCACCAATAGAACTGGGGATCCGGCAAGGTCACTGGTTTTCCTTGGCTATCCACGTTGGTAACAAAGTAGACAACATTGTCTTTTCCTGGTCTGCGGATAACCACCTTATCAGCATAGATGTGCCGGCCATAGTTCCACTGCAGCAAGCATCCGTTGAACCGCTCATCCATAGCAAGAGAATATCCAGCTTTTCTGAAAGGTTTTGGCACAGACAAATGGTCCCAAATAGCTTCACTGTACCATTGTTCTCGTTTGGACTCGATTTCCTGCATGAGCTCTTTGAAGACATAAGGAAATTCCAGACCATACTCTGCGGCAACTCTCTTGATGAGCACTCTTTGCAAACGGGCAAGTTTTGGCAAAGCTCTAGTGTTTCCCAATCCAGGAACCACACATGGATTTGGCCACTTCTGCACCATAGATCTGGCAGACAATTTCTCAGGTGCAATTGGGCTGTTAGGGTTTGACAAAGTCTCTCTATTAATACTGGGGTGTTCCACACTGGGTGTCGTCTTCCCCAAATCTATGGCTGCTCAATCTGAAAAAGTGAAGGCAGAGGCAACATCCTCACTATTGGCCCACAACAGTTCCTGTGACATAGTCTCAAACAGTTCATCGTCTCCAGAAACATCCGACAGAGTCTAACTCAGAGTCCCTTAATTCCTCCGCAGACAAATATTTACATACAGTCCCAGACATGTTTTCCCCAGATCTCTAACCAGTTCCTGTCGTGGATTTTCCAGGGGTCAGGCCTTCCTCTGACTCCGGTTCTGGTAGTCTGTGGGGTAGGCCTCTACCGTGTCCACGGGATACCTTCACATATTCCACCTTCCTCTGGACAGGTGCAGCGGAGGTAGTAGCAGGGGCGATGTCCGCTGATGGCTCTTTAGGAACAATAGCAGTGACATCTTCAACAGGAACACTCACCGTAGCAGGCGTGGTGAGTGTAGGCTTCTCCGCAGGAGCAAGGGCAGCAGCTTCTACTGTAGCAATACCCATGGCCCAGTCTACTTGGTAGGCACGGGGTGACATGGTAGGTTGCTCCACTGCGAACATGTACTCCTCGCAATGTAGGCACCGGACAAATGGATGGGGAAGTTTGGCCAGTCCCTCAAACTTGGGGCATATCATACCCAGCGCTTCCAGGTCTCTGATGGTATATAGCACAAACCGCCCATGCAGCTTCAGGCGGATGCCGGTATCCGTCAGCAGGGTTCCGGACAGCATGGCACTTGCAGCGGGGCTAATAGGAAGCATCTTAGGCCCCATTGAAGATTGCATCAATGAAAATGCAGACATGGCTGAACTTTGATCCTCTCAGCACAGCAACGCAGCTCTCTCTCTTCAGCGCCAGACACACACACAACGTCTCACGCAGCAACAGGCGGGAACTCCTCCCCCTTGTTCTTTTAGTCACCTAGTTCCCGGGCTTTTTTGGCTCCGCCCCTGCCTACGCAGTTAGAAAGGAGTTAATGTGGTCATGATAATGCTGTCCGATGTAAGTTAGGCATATTTCATGGAATAGAACAGGAATGTTGAATTAAAACTATAATTTCTGAGACTTGTGTAAATGTTCACAAACCAAACTACCAAATCTGAAAACAATTAAGAGTGGGTAAGGTGTTATCACCACTTAAAATTTTATTAAATAATAGATTGTAGGAAACAATGATATGCAGTAGCTAACAGCAACCACACTAAACAGTCAGAATTACTCTGTTGCCTACAGCAAAATGACTGCTGGGCAGTGGTTCCTTTAACCTGACTGGACATCATATGATGTCTTTCAGGATAACGAGCTGGCACACGCCCGTGTGTGGCGATCGGTGGTGCGGTGTGTCAGTCGGACACACAGTACCACCGATCCCGGTAAAGAGCCTCTGACGGAGGCTCTATACCATGTGATCAGCTGTGTCTAATCACAGCTGATCACAGTGTAAACAGGAAGAGCCATGTATCGGCTTTTCCTCTAACACGTCTGACTGACGCGACTAGAGGAGAGCCGATCGGCTGCTCTCCTGACAGGGGGGTCTGCGCTGATTGATCAACGCAGCCTCCCTGAGGATGCCCACATAGGACCACCAGGGCTGCTGCCACCAGGACCACCAGGGATGCCCACCACAACCACCAGAGATGCCCACCACTAATGACCACCAGGTATGCCACCCATGGCCACCAGGGATGCCAATCTGTGCCCACAAATTATGCAAATCTGTGCCCACAAATTATGCCAATCTGTGCCCATCAGTAATGCCTGCAAGTGCCTCCTTATCAGTGATGCCCATCAGTGCCAGCTATCATTGTCCATCAGTGCCACCCATCAGTGTCTATCAGTGCCCATCAGTGCCACCTATCAGTGCCCATCAATGCCACCCATAAGTACCCATCAGTGCAGTCTTTCAGTGCCCATCAGTGTCGCCTATCAGTGTCCATCAGTGCCACCTATGAGTGACCATCAGTGCCGCCTATCAATGCCATCAGTGCTGCATATCAGTGCCGCCTATCAGTGCTGATTATTAGTGCCCATCATCAGTGCCCATCAGTGCCACCTCATTGGTGCCACCTCATCAGTGCCCATAAGTGCCGCCTTATCAGTGCCTGTCAGTGCAGCCTCATCAGGGATCTAAGAAGGTGCCCTGTGTCACTTATTCCGAACCCAGGGCTCCTTGTTGGTCTGTGTGTCATATTGACATTGAGCACACATACAGATGCAACTACAGGGTGAATAGGCTGCAGTGAACCAGGCAAAAAACTGTGTTTTTCCCTTGTGGGAGAAAGGCCTATTAACTGGCAGCATCACCAGGTATTTATTTTAAGAACAAAAGAACTTTTCAAAAATTAAAAAGGGCATTTTGATCTATTGCCATAGTTCTATTAACAACGGCCAACTGAAAAGCAAACTGCAAAAAAGCTGTGCTCCATGCTCAATGACCACCAGCAAACACCTGCACAAAGGGGTACATACCAGCTCCTTATGCCCACACACAGGTTGGTTATATAGCGCTCATGAAAGACTCCTTAAAGCGGTTGTATACCCGCTGACTTTTTTTTTAAACCTGTAAAGGAAAAGGCATAATGAGCTAGTATGCACCGCATACTAGCTTATTAGGAAATACTTACCTTAGAACGAGGTGTTGGTGTCCCTCCCGGTCCACGCTGAGGAAGCTGACATTATGCCTCGGCGTGTCTTCTGGGTATCGCGGCTCCAGAGCTGTGAGTGGCTGGAGCCGCAATGTCATCCCTCCCGCGCATGCGCGTGGGAGACTTCTTTCCGGCAAGGTCCGGCGTCCGCCGGACCTTCAGCCGAGAATCCCTTGTGCGCATGCGCCGCTGCAGCGCAGTGCAAGGTGAATATCTCCTACACCGTAAAGGCTTACCTGTAGGTAAAAGTAAAAAAAAAAACAGTATACAACCGCTTTAACTTGCTTCTTGGCCTCTAATTCTGCCATTCTACTGAGTGGAGATGCCAGCCTTTCTTTTATCTGCTGATGGTCCCATCTTCAAATCCTCTTCTGTTCACCTCCGAAACAGTGTATGTTAAGCAGCTCACACACAAACTGAAAGTGGTTGTAAACCCTCCCCCGGAAGTTTCACCTACAGGAAAGCCTAGATTAAGGCTTACCTGTAGGTGTTTTCAATATCTCCTAAACCTGCACGGTTTAGGAGATATTTGTGAATGGGATCACACAGTTGTCTACGGTGCATGTGCGCCGCAGACAACGGCACAGGCGCACTGTAAATCCCATTCACAAATCCGGCCTTGCCAGATTTGACGGCTCCCGCGCGCATGGGCGGAGTGACGTCTTCGCCGCTCCGGCCAATTACAGCGCTGGAGCGGCGATACCCGGAAGTAACCTTCTGGAGAGATGACTGCAGCCGGGGGGGGAGACGTGGATGGCTTCGGGGGCTTCGATCTAAGGTAAGTAATGCATAATGAGCTAGTATGCTAGTCATACTAGCTCATTATGGCTTTCTCTTGCAGGTGTTTATTTTATTTAAAAATCTAAATTTGGGTTTACAACCACTTGAATAGTTTAAAACCATTTATTTACAACTAAAAATTTACTTTTTATTTTACTTTTAAAAGCTTTTTATATTATTTTTCTTCAGCATTTAACCACTTCATACTGGTCTATGCAAAACTGTCATTACCCCTTTCAGTCCCAAAGTCCAAGATTCTCTTTCAATATTCCCTATCTATGGCAGTAAAAAAAAAGCACATACAGCACCTGGTATTCCTAGGTGGTCTTCCATACTCACCAGCTCCAACTTAGCTTGCAGGAGCAGACAAGACTGGATACATTCACACACAAAGTCCTTTACTCAGAAGCCATCCCATTTATAGGAACCACATTAGATAAACATTTCCATCCTTAAATTCATGCAAAGTAAATGTTCTTTTATGCACTTATATACATTTTTACTTTTACAAATTTAATGAAGGGTACATAATAACTAGACTTGTATCACTCTATATTGTACATATTTAACACATATGTATAATTCTTTACACACATGATAAAATTGCATAAATCAGTCCTTGTAAAAAGGAATTCATTCATTACCATAAAAATTGTTTAAATTAATATTTTAGATGACACTAAATGCTTTAAAAAAAAAAAAACTCAAAAAAATATTTTCAAGTATGTATTCTTAGCTCAAACTCAAAACTTCTATGGCTCTCAGCCTTCCACATCCCCAGATTTCCATTTTTATTTTTATTTTTTGCTACTGTGGTCTGATTTCCTGTTAGAGGGTGGCTACATTAATTTTCCATGGTCCCATTTATATAGGAATGTAGCCACCCTCTCTTGCTTACTCTTGAAATGGACTATGGACTATGGGCAGTGATTGATAAAATGCAGTATGGCAAAAATGGGCGCTTTTCTAATTGTGCTGGATATAGTGGGTATGGCTTGAAGAGAAAATAAACAGAGAAAACAAATCAGCGCAATGGAAAATTGACCCTAAAGAAAGCTGCTGGACATCAGGGTCAATAATCAAAAAATCCCTATGATAAATGTATGAAAGATGATGCAGCGCTAAAATAGTCCATATACATGTGTAGAGGGGGTTTCCTTTAAGGCCTCAGAGACTACTGTACCCATAACCCCACTGGACACCCAAGGTGCATTGCCCCGCGCAAAGACTGCTGGGGTGGACTTTATAAGAAAAGGGCGGAGCCGGCTTCAGTCTCTTTGGACACTGCCCGCCCAGCAAGCGGAACTCCTTTCCGAGCCTGTGGTGATACTACGCCTAAGCCTGGGCCTTTCTCCAAAGAGCCTTCCGCTCTTACCAAGGAACCTGAGGGACGCCTCTCCACACTGTTGTTGCATTGTTGCCAGGAGGACCGAAGACTTGGATGTCCAGAGACCTGTGTACCAAGACACAGCAGTGGAAGATATGGACACGGACTGGTCCGGTTGGGTGAGAGAGCACTTGCTCAGAGAACTATATAGGATACTCTAGGCCCAATAACTGTTATCCGGAGTTATCAATAGTGTTGCGCTGCGCACTGGAGGGACAGTGCATTGGAGCAGCTTTAGAGATTGCCTTAATTCAACAAGTTATCAGAACCCCTTTTACCCTGAGGATTACAGTATTTCTTCAACAAGTGCACCACCGTTTTTGCTAGCGAAGATTTTCCCCTACGGAACTTCTACACAGTACAGTCAGGCCTGACTTAGCGTAGACATTGCTGGGTGCCATCTTTGCTAACGAGGGAAAATAGCTGCAGCGGGGACCGTTAGATTTATGCACCATACTGTACAGTATATCTGTTTGTCTTTTGAGATACTCTTTTATTGCAGGGCTCTGCACATGATATGCATCCTGTTGATTGAATGCTTACCTAACAATCTGAGTAAAACTTTAAAGGTTAAGTATATTGGTGTTGTGTCATTTACTTTGCAGAAGAGACGGGTAAAGATAGCTATACTCTATTGCTGTGTGTGTTCTACTATAGGATTGTGTCTCCGTCAGTTGCAGGTTGCACCATCCTATCATCCCCTACTAACTGTGCCAAGGGAGGTTAGAGACAATTGCCGGGGGTTGACAGGGTGCATTACAGAGGCCCAAAAAGTTATACCAGCAGGCCTCTTAACTGGCCGGGTCAAGTTCGGTCCCGAACTCAAACTTTTTTCCGAAGTTCGGTCGAACCCGAACATCCAGGTGTCCGCTCAACTCTAATCGTGAGCACCCGCTTAACAAGGAAAAGGTCACCATGGGAACAAAAATGATGCGTCCATAGACACAACACCAGGAAGTGCTTAATAGCACTGGCATTCCGCACATAACCACCGGATTGACACATCATGTGACAGGATGTGCGGTGGAGAGCCGTGACACAATATCACAGACTTGACCCCACTCGTAGTGAACTCATAATGTCACAGATGGTTATATTAAAACTAGACAATTGTGTAATAATTGCACAATGCACAGAAAAATAGATAAAACATATAAAATTGCAATATATATGTAAAAAATATATACATTGTAATAACAAAAATGTGTTATCGGAACATATGTAAAATTGAATATAGGAAAACCCCCATACAATACTACATAAAAATTATCACATCATGACGTCAGCCACGGCCATCAGTACAGAATCCTAAAACAAAAATTTAACGATCAGAAATAAAACAATTGGTGTCAAAATCTATATTTAATCCACCGGGGGCAAGAACCTTAGTCTCATGCATCCAATACGATTGACGTTTACTTAACTGACATATAAAATTACCCGCCCTCCAGTGATTGGTTACCCTCTCTATCCCCCAAAATCTGAGAGATTTGGGGTTTTGCTGGTGAAATAATTTAAAGTGTCTGGACACATCATGTTTAATGGAACCTTTTTTGATGTTTTTGACATGTTCTGCCAGTCTTACTTTCAGGGGTCTAGATGTCCTCCCGATGAACTGAAGTCCACAATCACATTCTAACATATAAACTACACCCACAATGTCACATGTAATGAGTTGTGTGATGTCATATTCTCTATTAGTGGAAGAGGCCAAAAACTTCTTACGCTTTTTAATATTATTTTTGGAGTTTTTACAAGGAACACAACGTCCGCAAGCATAAAAACCCCCTAAAAATGAGAATACCCTATTCTCAGTTAAAACAGGGGGGTTAAGGACACTCGGAGCGATCCCTAAGGGATGGTGCTTTTTTATAAATAAACTGAGGCCGTGTGAGTAAGACAGGTCCCAATACCTTATAATTTTGTAGGATAGACCATTTTTTTCTAATAATCCTCTCAAATGTTCTATACTGTACATTATAATCTAGAATCATCCTGAAATTATGATTATCAGTGCCAGATTCCCTAATTCGATCAGCAACAAGATGCTGTCGATCTAACATTTTCACCTTCGATATTTCACCCTCAAGACATTGTCTATCATAACCTTTTTCCTCAAACCTTGTCAGCAGCACTTGGGATTGGCTAGCAAAGTCCTCTTCCTCAGTGCAATTGCGACGTAGTCTGATGAATTGACCCCTGGGGATGTTGCATAACCACGAACGATGGTGGCAACTCCCCAGGGGGATATATGAATTGCGATCAGTGGGTTTGAAATGGTTAATTAGCTTAAAGTGGTCAAAGGACTTTTGGATGACCAAATCCAAAAAGACCACTTTATCATGGCTAATATTCCAGGTAAGAGAGATGTTCTTATCATTATTGTTCATCGTTTCTATAAATGACATGAGAGAAGGCTTATCTCCCTCCCATATCATAATCAGATCATCGATGAACCTCCGATAGCAAACTAATTCAGGTGGGCGATTAGTGAAAATTATTTCTTGTTCCCAATGGCCCCTAAAAGGTATTGGCCACACTGGGAGCAAAACGAGTGCCCATAGCAACTCCCCGAGTTTGCAAGTAGAACTCCTTGTCATACCAAAAGTAATTCCTTGTAAGGCAAAAATTAAGACAACTTAACAGAAATTCTTGGTGTCTCCCTGATAATGAAGAGGATGCCAGGGCCCATTCCACTGATGATAAAGCTTCACTATGAATAATAATGGTATAAAGTGAGCTAACATCAGCTGTCACCAATATAGTAGCAGATGAACATTGCAGGGATTCCGAGATCTGTATGACGTGCTTAGTGTCTTTAAGATAAGCCGGGGTTTTAGTAACTAATGGTTGAAGAAAAAAATCAATATACTGCCCCAGCCTGGCTGATACAGAATCAATCCCATCAACAACGGGTCTGCCAGGCGGGGCAGTACTATTCTTATGAATTTTTGGCAAAAAATTAATAACTGGAGTCCTGCAAAATAAAGGATCTACGGTAAGTAAAGAGCTTCCTTTTTAGTCAGAATTTTTTGGTCCTTCCCATCTTCAATAATATTATGCAGTTCATCCTTGAAAGACAACATCGGGTCTCTATTCATAATTCCATAGGTGTCATCATCACACAGCAAATTATTCATTTCTGACTGATAATATTCTTTACTGAGAATAACAAGGCCACCGCCCTTGTCAGCAGGCCTTATAACAATATCTTTCCTCTTCTCTAAGGATTCCATGCCACGTTTAATAAATTGGGGATCCATGACTTTCTTAACCTTAAGGTCATCAAGGTCTTCGGATACCATGTTTTTAAAAACTTCCATATATTTATTATCCCCATTGAGGGGATTAAATATGGATTTATTACGTAATAAGGAATGATCATTAGAAATAGACATGGCAGTTTTATAAGGATGTGATAAAAAGTACTTTTTCATGTTGAGGGTTCTCATGTATTTCTGTTGGGTCACATACGTTTGAAATTTGTTCAAATTTTTGGTAGGCGCGAACTTGAGACCCCTATCTAATACTTTAATTTCGTCCTCATTAAGTGACACCCCACTGATGTTATAGATGCCAGTCCCTAATGGGGTTTTGGCCTTTAGAAGTTGCCTACCCCCTCTCCTTCCTCGCTTTCTTTGCGCTTTCTGAGTGGACCTAGACTGGGAGGGGTATGAGGTGACTGTTGTGGGGGCTGTCTCCACCATTCCCCCGGATTGGGTTTGTATAGTGGAGGTGCCGGAGTGTGACCTCTGCGTGATCCTAAAAAATCACCTCTATTATATGCTGATTGGTCTAATAAGGGCGCATATCTATTAGATGTAGTAATTGGTCTATCCTGAGGGTAATGTGGTTCTTCCCTGTAGGGAGCATCCCCATTGTTGCCATATTGATGATAATTTCTCCAATTATATGATGAATCTTGCTGATGCAATGGTTGTTGATAACCCTCATCATATATATGCTGATGGTTACCACCTCTACCTTTTTTGTTTCTCCCTCTTTTACTACCCAGTCACCCAGTCATACTTGAAGAGATGTTGTTGAACAAAGTGGGAGTGTGGTTACATAGTATAGAATGAGACAGTGCTAATAAGGGAATGTACAAATCTCTGAATTCTGTGTCACTTAAAGTGCCTTGAAAAAGTATTCGTACCCCTTGAAATTTTCCACATTTTGTCATGTTACAACCAAACTACAGTATAAATGTATTTTATGTGATAGACGAACACAACGTGGCACATAATTGTGAAGTGGAAGGAAAATTATAAATAGTTTTCAATTTCTTTTACAAATAAATATGTGAAAAGTGTGGCGTGCATTTGTATTCAGTCCCCCTGAGTCAATACTTTGTAGAACCACCTTTCGCTGCAATTACAGCTGTAAGTCTTTTAGGGGATGTCTCTACCAGCTTTGCACATCTAGGAGAGTGATATTTTTGCCCATTCTTCTTTGCAAAATAGCTCAAGCTCTGTCAGACTGGAACCGCAATTTTCAAGTCTTGCCACAGGTTCTCAATTGAATTTAGGTCTGGACTTTGACTAGGCCATTCTAACACATAAATATGTTGTTGTTTTTTTTCTGAAAACTTTTTTTTTATTGTCAAAGATAATGAGTGACAGTACAGTACAATAAAAAAATTCAATGAAGGGTACATAATAACTAGACTTATATCACTTGATATTGTACCCAAAAAAAGTGTGCGGATCCATCAAACACTATTGTACATAATGTATTCATATGTAAAAACAGAAATAAAAGACAGTCACTTGTTAATTAGCACATATATAGGGTTTTTGTACACAAACAAAGCAAAAAATGAACAAAGCCGGAGCTTGTTAATGGACATCTGCACAGAATGTCAATTTAAGTACGCTGGTATAGAAAACATAAGGAAAGTCCCAAGCTCAGGTAAATAACGTTAAAACTCTTGGTGGGTTTAAAACATAACAATCTATCCAGCGCTAACTGTGGAGGAGCTAGACTTAAATTGTCAAGTCAGGTCTGCCAGACGAGGTTGAACTTCTTGACTGTATTGCGATGGTGATAACGGAAAATTGTTATCAAATACTTACCATCATTTTCCTCTCCTAGCCCATCCTCACGTCAGCACACAACGGGTTAACACCTCCTCTGGAGCCCCACATGACCACCTGTTCCAAGTTAAATAAAAGACAGCCCCTCCCCCAACTAAGATGTTCGATAACCTAGCCTGCGACAGGCCACTAGGGAGGGAGTCCTGTGCTGACGTGAGGATGGGCCACAAATTTTTTTTACGGTAAGTATTTGATATCAATTTTCTTTTTTCCAGGCCCAGGAGCAAACAAAACTAACTTTTTTCATATTCTCTCATATGTAGCATTCATGGATGATCTTCTGGTCATGTGCTTCCACTGAAGAGACTCTTTACATTTTAGAGTTAGGGTCTGCAGTATTATATTGTTGTCATTGTGGTCAGGCAACGCACTAGCACCTTTGCTGCCATGTGCTGGGTGTCTAGTGTGCTCCTGCTCTTTTAAGGAGGGTTGGGATCCCTCCAGTCATCTGCCCTTCATCTATCCATCAGCATACATGTGCTTCCACTGAGGAGACTCTTTAAATTTTAGAGTTGGGGTCTGCAGTACACAGGGAGCCTTGACGGGGGCCTGCAGCTTACGCATGTATTTGCAAATGCGTGCATCTAATAGACATGTGCATTCGTTTTCGTCCAAATGCATTTTCGTCCGAATTTCAGGTATTTTCGTTATCGTTTTAACAAACGAAAATGCAGAATCCGAAAACCGAAAGATCTGACATAAACAAATGCTTAATTTTCATTTTCGTTGCAACAACAATTCGATATAGATAGGAGATTCGACATGAGGCTGACAATAACAATCTGTGTCCATCGAACCTGTGGTCGAATGTGCCTAACCTTAACTCTATTAGTCCAATATTATTCTACATAGAGAGAAAAGATTCGACATTATAGAGAGAAAAGATTTGACATTATAGAGAGAAAAGATTCGACATAGAGAGAAAAGATCGCTGCTGGAATTGGGTGGGGGAAGTAAAATAAAAATAATGATGATGATGAATGTTATTGGCTGATTGTAACCAAAGAGGAGGAGCAGTAAAATAGCCAGAACTAACTTGACAATTCAACGTGAACGACGAAGATTCGACAAAGCATCGAAAAACATACAAACGTCGAATCTGTCATTGAAGGCTTATGGTGTCTGTTGAAAGTTCTAAGAAGATTCGACGGAGCAGATAAACTGTACGACGCTGCAATTGTACATTTCCAGTCAAATACTCTGCCCATAGGCTATAGAAAAATTCTAATGTTGACTAGTAATAATAATTAATAAATATAATTATTACTAGTCATACAACATTATAATTCTACTATAGCTAGCTTGTAGGCGGAACATTCGACCGGAAATGTACGATTGCGGCGTCGTACAGTTTCGCTGCTCCGTCGAATCTTCTTTGAACATTCGACAGACACCAAAAGCCTTCAATGATAGATTCGACCTTAATTAATTCAGATTTTTGGAAGAATGCAATTTCTAACGAAAAACAAAATAAATAAAAACGAATTTCGGGAGTAACTAAATAAAGGGATTTTTATAACAGCTTACCTGTAAAATCCTTTTCTTGGAGTACATCACGGGACACAGAGCGACTTAGTCATTACTAATGGGTTATATAGATTACCTTCAGGTGCTGGCACTGGCCACTTCCAAACCGGAAGTACCCTCCCCTATATAAGCCCCTCCCATCCGGGAGCACCTCAGTTTTGTAGCAAAGCAATAAGTGTCCCAAAAAGAGGGGTGGGAGCTCTGTGTCCCGTGATGTACTCCAAGAAAAGGATTTTACAGGTAAGCTGTTATAAAAATCCCTTTTTCTTTTTCGTACATCACGGGACACAGAGCGACTTAGTCATTACTAATGGGACGTCCCAAAGCAATGCCAAATGAGGGGAGGGATACACTATACATAAGCTGGGCGCCATCAGGCATGAGGATCTTTTGCGGCCTGCAACACACTGCGCCCAAAGGCGACATCCTCCTGACTTCTAACGTCTACCTGGTAGAATCTAGTAAACGTGTGTACTAAGGACCATGTTGTGGCCTTACAGACTTGAGCCAGGGAGGCTTGGTGATGCACTGCCCATGAAGTTCCAACTGCTCTTGTGGAGTGCGCCCTAACTTTGAACGGAGGCGGTCTCCTTTTCAAGCCATAGGCTTGTATTATGACCTGTCGAATCCACTTGGCTAAAGTAGATTTTTGATGCTGCCTGACCCTTTCTGGGGCCTTCCAGCAGAACAAACAAAGTATCCGTTCTACGAATCTGAGCAGTGGCTTTAAGATAAGCTTTAACTGCTCTTACTACATCCAAAGAATGCAATAACTTTTCCTCTACCGAACTAGGTTTGGGGAAAAAGGAAGGAAGAACCACATCTTGGTTCAAATGGAACCTCGATACCACCTTAGGGAGAAGGCTGGATGAGGACGTAATACTACTCTGTCCTTATGGATAACCAGATATGGCTCCTTACAGGACAAGGCGGCTAATTCCGATACTCTTTTAGCCGAACAAATGGCTACTAAGAAAATCAATTTCCTGGTGAAAAGAACCAAGGAAATGTGCCGCAATGGTTCAAATGGTTGTTTCTGTAGAACCGACAGAACCAGGTTTAAGTCCCATGGACATATGGGAATACCAACCGGAGGGCTAATACGCATCACTCCTTGTATGAAAGCTTTGACTAATGAATGCAAAGCCAAGGGCCTTTGAAAAAAATATTGACAAGGCCGTCTGACCCTTGATAGTACTCAAGGCAAGCTTCCTATGTACAGCCCACTGTAGGAAGTCCAGAATCCTACCTATTACGTACTTACGTGGATGCCATTTCCTGGCCTCACACCACGTGATGTACGCCTTCTAGATCCTATAATAGATCTGCCTGGATACCGGTTTCCTGGCATTGATCATGGTAGATACCACAGGATTAGAGAGCCCTCTCTTTTTTAGAATGTGGGCTTCAATAGCCAGGCCATCAAACCTAGGGCTGGTAAGGAAGGGTAGTATATCGGTCCTTGCGAAAGCAGGTCCGGACGATGTGGGAGGGTCCAAGGACTTCCCACTGACATTTTTACAATCTCCGCGTACCATGCCCTTCGGGGCCACGCTGGAGCCACCAGAATCACTGGTTTCTTTTCTACCCTGATTCTGCGGATTAATCGCGGTGGGAATGCATATATCAGCTTGAACTGATCCCAAGGGAACACTAGGGCATCCGAACCGCAAGCTAGGGGATCCTTTGTGCGAGACACAAATCTGTCCACCTTTGCGTTGAATCTGGATGCTAGCAGATCTACATCCGGTGTTCCCCACCGCTGGCATATTGCCTGGAAAACCTCGGGGTGAAGAGACCATTCCCCCGGGCATAATTGCTGGTGACTTAAAAAGTCCGCTCTCCAATTTTCCACTCCTAGGATGAAAACCGCGGATATGGCTGTGACATACCTTTCTGCCCATTCCAGGATGCAATTCGCTTCCCTCTGGGCTGCACGACCCTTGGAGTTTGGATGTCCATGCTACTAGGGCATACCGGGCTGCTCGTATCTCTAAGAGATTGGTGGGCAGGGCCTTCTCTGCTTCTGACCACTTGCCCTGGAGAGACCATTGCTCCAGTACAGCCCCCCAGCCTATGAGGCTGGCATCTGTAGTGACCACCTTCCAAGAAACCGGACTGAAGGGTTTCCCTTTTTCCAGATTCTGGGGCACCAACCACCAATGGAGGCTCTTGCGAACGGAAGGGGACAGGGACATTGGTAAGTCTAAAGCCTGAACTTTTTTGTTCCAGGCTGACAGTATGGCCCTCTGCAAGTTCCTTGAATGGAATTGACCGTAGGGTACTGCTTCGAATGAAGCCACCATTTTTCCCAGCAGCCTTATACACAGGCGTATGGATGGTTTTCTTTTTTGTACCCACTAAGTGGGTCAAATCTTTCAAAGACGACACCTTCTCTGGAGGTAAGAAAATCTTTCTCTGATTTGAATCCAGTCTTAGCCCCCAAGTATTCCAGACTTTTGACTGGTTTTAGGGCTGACTTGTCTCGGTTGATAATGCAACCATGAGATTCCAGATACTTGATTATCTTGTGAACGACCACTTCTATATTTTTTTTCACTGAGTGGTCTATCAGCAACAAGTCGTCTAGATATGCCATTATCGTTACACCTTGTGTTCCTAGTTTGGCCAATCGTAGGGCCAGAATTTTTGTGAACACTCGTGGTGCTGTGGCCAGACCGAAAGGTAAGGCTCTGAACTGAAAATGGCGCCCTTCTACTGCAAAGCGTAGACATTTCTGGTGGGCCGGACAGATGGGAATATGCAAATAAGCATCCCTTATGTCGATCGAGGCTAACCATTCCTGCCCTTGTAGGGCGGTGGCCACCGATCGGATCGACTCCATCCGAAAAAGTCCTGATATGTAGGAACTTGTTTAGCCCTTTTATATTTAATATGGGCCTCATGTCCCCATTTGGTTTGGGGACTGTGACAAGGTTGGAGTAAAACCCAAACCCGTTTTCTTCCAAGGGAACCTTCATGATTACCCTTGGGGCAATAGTTGCTCTAGTGCCAGAAGGAGGGATCCACTCTTCTGGGGATCGCTTGGCACGTTTGACCTTATAAAATGGGCAGGAGGAATGTCTTTTAACTCCAGCCTGTATCCCAGACTTACTGCGGAGATCACCCATCTCTGATGGTGTCCCGCCAGGTCTCTGTGAACAACTGAAGTCTTCCCCTCACCCGATTGAGTGGGGGCAACCCTTCATGACTTAGGGGGAGGTTTTGTACCTCTCTTGACCCAGGGTTTCTTGTTACCCTGTGATTGTCCCTGATTTCTGCCCCCTGGATTTGACCGCGGAGGCCGTCGGAACTGTTTCACAGCCGATGTGCCAGGGACTGGAGAAGTAGGCCTCTTAAAAGAAGGACTTCTACCCTTGTTCTTAACCGGCAAGAGTGTACTTTTACCGGCAGAAGTTTTCTGGATATATTTGTCCAGATCATCTCCAGATAAGCGTTCTCCATGAAATGGGAAGCTAATCAGCAATTTCTTACAGGGAGCTTCAGCAGACCAGTTTTTGAGCCATAGAAGCCTACGCATATGTCTACAGACAGCGTAAAGCGGGATGCCTGTTGGAATGTATCCTTTATGGCGTCCACCGCAACACAAGGCTCTAGGTAGGTCAGCTAGGGCAAGAGCCTGCTGATCTGGTAAGTCCCTTAAGACTTGTTTCAACTGATCTTTCATTGCTTGGCAGACTCCAATCGCTGCTACTGCAGGTTGTGTCACCATGCTTGCTGTAGAGAAAGCAGATTTTAGTAAAGACTCCAATTTTTTATCTATTGGGTCCTTGAACATTGGAACATTATCTACTGGACATGTCAGTGATTTATTTACACAAGAGATGGCTGTGTCCACTGTAGGGACCCTCCATTTTTTTTTTTTTTTAATGAACTTATCCTCCATGGGATAGATCACTGGAAATCTCTTGGGGGGAGTAAATATTTTACAGGATGCTCCCAATCCTGGTAAATAAACCCTTCCAATAAAGGGTGGATTGGGAAGGAACAGACAGTCTGGGGAGCTTTCAGCGACCCCAGCGAGGAGACAGTAGTGGTTGATGGTTCCGCCAGAGGCATTTAAAATGCTGCTCGGACCATGTTAGTCAGAGACTGAACCCATAATCTTTCAGCCTGAGATGCTGAGAAAGGTTCTTCCACTGTTGATTCCTCTATAACTTTATCAACCTCACCTGATCCGCTTCAGGTAGGTCGATCTCTGGGACTGTTCCTCCACTAACAGGCACTCTGCAGGAGGAGACGGAGATCGGACGCGCTTTTCCTGTGACAGGGAAGCAGCGATCAATGCTGTTAATCTCTCTTCCAATCCTCCCAGAGTTGAGGATAAAACCTCCTCTGTTATATATACAGGAGCAGGTGGACTGGGGACAGCCGCAGTACCAGGTACACCTGCGGGGTTCCTACGGCTACTGACCTCTGAAATTTCAGGGGAGATTGGCGCAGTACAGCATGCCCAAAATCCTCAGAGCCCGACGGAGACCCCTTTCGCTTCTTGGAAGATCTATTTCCAGAGCGTCTGGACGACATATCCTATAAGCACAAAGCTGAGGTATTCCCGTCATCATACACCAATTTTGCTGGTAATAGTCTAACACAGTTGCTGCTATATACCCGCTGGTGTCCACTAAAGTGCCTTTCTATGGGGATGCCTGCATCAACCGCCTCTGTGTGCCACTGTTTGTTGCTAGCTCTGTTTGCATCCAGCTGACACTTGTACTGTGTCTTTATACAAGCTGGGACGCCTGCACATGCGCAGAAGCGCCGTGGCGTGCATCGAGCGTCATCCACCCGCCCCGCCCCTTTTTTTTCATAGGAGGCGCGTGCACGCGCCCGCGCGCGCACCCGTGCACCATTGGCGCCCTTTTCGAAAATCAAACAGGGACTAGGAGCCAGGGCCCTTTTTGCCGGAGGGCCTGTGCGGTGGATGAGCGCAGCAACAGGGCAGAGGAAGTGGATTCCCACAGAGAAACTTACCAACTGCCTGGATCTTTTGACTTGAGAAAACCAAAGATCCACATGACAAGAAAAATGGACCACAGCGGCCTCTAGTGGTTTAACACAGGTACCGCGGTCCTTTTTTTTTTTTTTTTTCTTGACTACTATTAAAATTTTACATTTTCAGTAGTTACAGGCATACACAGATATTAGCGGGAATACCGTTAGGTAACAGACAGAAAGACAAATTAGGCTTGGGGGTCCCCCAATAGAACCAAGTTCCTGGGGGCCCCCACTTACCTGATCCCTGCCGCAGGACTTTGTTTGGTCCACAGAAGCCCAAACTTCACCTATCGCGGCAGGCATTGTAATTAAACCTTCAGGGACCGGGTTCCCAAGGATTCCACTCCCCTGGACCTGTATAGCACCCTGCACAGACAACATCTTGGTCGTGGGTATGACCAGAGCTCTGGATCCCAGGGTCCAGCCCTCCTAAGAGAGGCATTACAGGCAAAACCTTGCTCTTCTGCTGCAAGGCCCGGGTACCGATCGTTTAGCTATGAAGCATTTTTGGTGGGATCCGGAACAGCTTACTAAGGCCCAAAAGAACCTGTACGCAAGCCCAGTGAAAACACATGTTACTCTTTGGCCAACACCTTAGACACTGGCAAAAAACTGAGGTGCTCCCGGATGGGAGGGGCTTATATAGGGGAGGGTACTTCCGGTTTGGAAGTGGCCAGT
Source organism: Rana muscosa (assembly GCA_029206835.1). Classification (NCBI taxonomy): domain Eukaryota; kingdom Metazoa; phylum Chordata; class Amphibia; order Anura; family Ranidae; genus Rana; species Rana muscosa. Next base: position 461,956,984 of record CM055121.1, read on the forward strand.
GCCAGCACCTGAAGGTAATCTATATAACCCATTAGTAATGACTAAGTCGCTCTGTGTCCCGTGATGTACGAAAAAGAAAAATTTATTTTTCGAACGAAAACTAAATTCCGAAACGAAATATTTCAGTGTGCACATGTCTAGCAACTAAACCCCTGTTTTTAACGCACTGTTAGACAGGTGAATTCGGTTGGTTGCTGATTGGTTGGTAAGTTGAGCTTGGATATTCTGTGCGTTTTTTTACATGCGTTCGCCCCTTCTAGTGCTGCTTAATGTGAAGACCAGTCATAGGTAGGGGCAGTGACAGTTGTTCTTTTGATCTTCTGGTCACCAAGGTCTGAACAACCTCAGATGAGAATCCCTGCACCTCTAGTGTAGCCTATTCCATAGCCAGACTATTAAAAGTAGTCTCATTGGATTGGGGAGCTGTTACTGACCTTGCCATAAAAGATATCATTCGACCATAGACAAAGATCAAACAGAAAATTCCATGGCACTATCAATATCTTGTATGAAGGAGTCTTTGCATTGGTATCCTGTTGCAAATATCATAAGCTGCATGTTTAGTGAAGTCTCCCTGAGAACTACTGCTGGCACGCCCCATAGGGACAATATTGGTATGAGGCACAAAAATATTCTGCCCAACCAAACCAATCATTTTATTTTGCTTCCCTGGCAAGAAGACCAGCCTTAACTGACTAAGTGGTTCCCTGCCCCATGAAAAGTTTCTTTGCAAGATGTAACAAGAAAAGACTTTTGGTGTCCCCTTGTCAGGCAATGTAGGCTACTACTGTCAAGATCGCAAAGTAAAGTCTTTCAACAGAAAAGCTTTGTTTTAACACTTACTCAGGCCCCCTTGAAGATCCTGAAAGGCTTGCAATCCTAGAAAAGGCTTCCTTCCATTCAATATACTTGGGGAGTGTGCGCTTCACAGCGCTCCAATGGCCTTGCACTTGTTTCTTCAGATTGTGGACTCCCCAGCCCCAGAGACTTGGTATCAGAATCATCCTATCTCCTGGGCTGAGAGGCATGCCTCTGAAAGAAGCACAGTGCCGATGTCCAAAATTCCAGTTGTTGAATTTGTATGGGCACAAAGATTTTCTGATCCATAGACAGCCCAGCTCATAAGTTAAAGAAGGTAAATTGAAACACCCACATGTGCCACCTGGCCCAAGGTACCCCCACCGCCAACAAGATGTTCAAAAAGAGTCCTGGGGCTGTGCCAATTCTGTAAAAGTCAGACACCTGAACTGGAAGTGACATCTGGCCACCACAAATCTCACACGCCGCTGGTGCTTGGCATTGATCGGTACATGGAAATATGAGTCGGCCGGTCGATTGATACCAACTGGTCCTCCTGCTGAACTGTCCCTATGATTGTCTGCATGGACTCCATCTTGAACCTCTTTGGTGTGTATGAACACATTCGATTCCTTCAAATTGAAACAGCTCAGAAGGCTCCTGCCGTAATTACTAGAAAAACTGGGAAGAAATGCCTCCAGATGATTCTGTTTTAGACCTCACTGGCATGATGACCTTGTTGCAGTATAAAAATCTTGCAAACATTTTCTCTTCTGAGATCTTAAATGAATTCAGTGGTTAACTTTGGAATTCTCCCTTGTACTCCCACCTGTCTTCTTGACCCACTGGTCTTTGATGATTGTCGTCCAAACCCTCCAGAAGAAGGCTACAATCATCAACTTCACTCAGGCCCCCTGGCCCAAACTGGAAGAGACTGGTTGGACACACCTTCAAAAAGTGTTTCCAGCCATCTTAGCAGCTTGCTCTGAACTTGATCTCATGTCAAAAGACACCTCCACTGTGATCTGTTAAATCTGCAGCCTGTCCTATAAGATTTGGCCTCCAGCACGTTCTAAAGTTCAGTAGGATTGAGTGAAGAGTGGCGGCTTCCTCTAACTAGTCTATGGACACAGTCCAGAGTTTTCCTCCTGTCAATCACTTAATTGCATTGTTCAGCATTTGGCCAAACAAGTCGCCTGGAGCAGACCAAGAAAGAAGAACATCTTAGTTGAGGGAGGGGCTGTCTTTTATTCTTCTTGGAACAGGAGGTGTTAACCTGTTGTGTGCTGACATGAGGTGGGCCAGGAAAAGCCAGTTGTTCTCTAAATAGAACAGAGTTAACATAAGTAACCCACAGGGCCTTGGTAGGCACATTAGATGCCATCCAAAATCGGGCAATTAGCTTCCTAGCGAGAAATAATAATCTAGTTACCAAGATGTAGATACCTTTTGGATACATTTCAGCATCAATCGCACCCAAGAGGGTGAGAGGTATAGGTGTTTGTGTTAAATCAGAGATAATCTGTATAATTTTCCGCCCAATATCGGGTACGTTTTGGGCATCTCCAGATCATGTGTATAAAGTCTCCTCTGTGGATCGTGCATTCCGGTTATAAGGAGGAATCCCATTCAAATAGTTTGGCAGGCGTACAATAAGTTCTATGCAGGATAAATAATTGTGAGAGTTTATGGGAAGCCGATACCGACACAACTGGAAGAGACTCCAGGGCCATATCCCATTGGTCACTATCTATATCTATTATGTCAGTAGTCCAATGGGCTCTACATTTAAATGAAGCAACGTTCTAAATGGTCGATAACAATACTAAATACACTCGCAAGATCAGACCCCAGCGAGTAATCGCTTGCAGAACCTCCCCGCAGTAGCGGGAAATCAGAGACAGTTCAATTTAACATTTACATGAATATGCTTTGATCTAAACCATTCCATTGTAGCTCTGGCTGTATGTTTAGGGTTGTTATCCTGCTGGAAGGTGAACTTCTGCCCAAGTCTTTTGCAGACTCTAACAGGTTTTTTTCTAAGATTTCCCTGTATTTGGCTTCATCCATCTTCCCATCAACTCTGACCAGCTTCCCTGCTGAAGATAAGCATCCCCACAACATGATGCTGCTACCACTGTGTTTCACTGTGGGGATGGTGTGTTCAGGGTGATGTGCAGTGTTAGTTTTCCACCACACATAGCGTTTTGCTTTTAGGCCAAAACGTTCAATTTTGGTCTCATCTGACCAGAGCACCTCGAAGAAGAAACACACCGCTCCAGGTAACAAAATCCCTCTACTCCATTACCTCTGCACATGGAAAGGGTATATATATAGCTGTGCTGTATTTGTTCCCCCATTGCTGTATGGATTGTCGTTTTTCTATCATGGATTAATAAAGGTGTTTTTTTGGGAGTGCGGGCATACTTTATGACCAGAGCACCTTCTTCCAAATGTTTGCTGTGTTCCTCACATGGCTTCTTGCAAACTGCAAACAGGACTTATTATGGCGTTTTTTCCACAATGGCTTTCTTCTTGCCACTCTTCCATAAAGGCCAGATTTGTGGAGTGTACGACTAATAGTTGTCCTGTGGACAGATTCTTCCACCTGAGCTGTGGATCGCTGCAGCTCCTCCAGAGTTACTATGGACCTCTTGGCTGCTTCTCTGATTAATGCTCTCCTTGCCCGGTATGTCAGTGTAGGTGGATGGCTATGTCTTGGTAGGTTTGCAGTTGTGCCATACTCTTTCCATTTTCGGATGATGGATTGAACAGTGCTCCGTGAGATGTTCAAAGCTTGGGAATTTTTTTTATAACCTAACCCTGCTTTAAACTTTTCCACAACTTTATCCCTGACCTGTCTGCTGTGTTCCTTGGCCTTTATGATGGTGTTTGTTCACTAAGGTTCTCTACCAACCTCTGAGGGCTTCACAGAACAGCTGTATTCATACTGAGATTAAATTATACACAGGTGGACTCTATTTACTAATTAGGTGACTTCTGAAGGTATTGGTTCTTCTAGATTTTAGTTAGGGGTATCAGACTAAAGGAGGCTGAATACAAATGCAAGCCACACTTTGTAAAAAAAATTGAAAACCATCTATCATTTTCTTTCCACTTCACAATTATGTGCCACTTTGTGTTGGTCTATCACATAAAATCCCAATAAAATACATTTACTTTTTTGGTTGTGACATGACAAAATGCGGATCATTTCAAGGGGTATAAATACTTTTTCAAGGCTTTTACTACTGACCCCTAAACTCTGTCACTTACTACTGATCTCTACACTCTGGTCACTTACTACTGACCCTGAACTTTGCGTCACTTACTACTGACCTAGACTCATTACTGACTTCTGATCTCTGCATCATTTACCTGAACTCTGAGAAACTTACTACTGACCCCTGAACTCTGCGTCACTTACTACTGGTCTCCACACTCTGGTCACTTACTACTGACCCCTGAACTCTGCACCATTTACTACTGACCTAGACTCATTACTGACTTCTGATCTCTGCATCATTTACCATAATTTACATGAACTCTGAGTCACTTACTACTGACCCCTGAACTGGAAGTCATTTACTACTGACCTCTGAACTCTGCATCACTTATTATTGACCCCCTGAACTCTGCGTCACTTACTGCTGACCCCTGAACTGTGCGTCACTTACCACTAACCCCTGAACTCTAGCCTTTAGCACCCGCCCCTCCCCTCCTCCACATAAACAAACAGCGTTTCTCCTGCAGCTGCCTGTAAAAAGCGAAACTGCATTGGAAACATTTGTTTCCACATTTATTGTACAATGTGTGAGGGCACAATGGGTCTCATCTCCCCTGGGGCCCATGTGCACCGCACAAATGAATGATATGCCACTGATGTGGTGTGTAGTGTGCATAGAGCAGTGTACATGATTGCAACTAATGTGAACTGCTGGTTCCAAACAAATAGAAGTGAAGGGGAAAAGGAGAAGTTCAGAATGCATGGGGGACATTACAGGCAGAAAAACAGAGTAAGAAATTAATGAATGAAAAATAGATTACAGGGTCATTAAATATTGGATGTACAGTATATGAAATATTTTTGGAGAATAGGGATATAATTTAGTCTTACTTTAATCCCGCTGATTTCAAGGTCTTCATTTTGAAAAACCAAAGCCTTTAAAACCACTTGTGTTCGTATTATACACCTTTATACCCCTTCTACCTTTTCTTATCCCCGCACTACTAACCTCCTAAGGTCTGAGTTATGCTTAAGTGGCGATAAACTATGGATTTAACTTTTATAATAATATAAATATGCTCTTCTATGCAGTCTCCAAATCTTCTGTTGTTCTTCATTATATATCTATTCTAGATACTAGATGAGGGATACACAATCATATATAATACAAAATCCTTAACAGCCCTTTCAGACCTGTCTGGGCTGTTACAGTTCATTTCTCTATGGCTTTGCATTAGGGTAACCTATTCTTTGTAAATGGGTTGCGGTCACAGATTAATGACTCAAAAAATGTACCTGACCCTTTTTTTTTTTATAATGCAGTGCACAACAATACAGGACATGTGCATAGTGGAGGATTTCAGCATGGGTGCATTTTCCGCTTCTGTAATAATGCTAAATGACTGGCACAGAAATGCACCAACAAATCTGCCATGTGTTAATTAGACATGTGCACACTGAAATATTTTGTTTCGAAGTTTAGGTTTCGTTTGAAAAATACATTTATTTAGTTACTCCCGAAATTTGTTTTTATTTATTTTGTTTTGTTAAAAAATGCATTCGTCCGAAAATCTGAATTAAGGTTGAATCTGTCAATTGAAGGCTTATGGTGTCTGTCGAATGTTCTAAGAAGATTCGATGAAGCAGCTAAACTGTACGACGCCGCAATCGTACATTTCCGGTCGAATGCTCCACCCACAAGCTATAGTAGAATTCTAATGTTGTGTGACTAGTAATAATTATATTTATTAATTATGATTACTAGTCAACCAACATTAGAATTCTTCTATAGCCTATGGACGGAGCATTTGACCATAAATGTCCGCTCGCGGCGATCGTATGTTTTTAGCTGCTTCGGCGAATCTTCATGTCTCTCTAATGTCGACTCTTTTCTCTCTATGTCGAATAATCTTGGACTAATAGAGTTAGGTTAGGCACATTCAACCGCAGGTTCGATAGACACAGATTGCTATTGTCACCGTCATGTCAAATCTTCTATCTACAGTAAAACCTTGGTTTGCAAGCATAATTAGTTCCAGAAACATGCTTGTAATCCAAAGCACTTGTATATCAAAGCATTTTTTTACAGGGTATAAAAGAGAAGAGAGGCACCTCTAAGTGTAGCAATAAGTTTCTAAATGTTGTACCTTCATTAAATGTAACCATATTGCTACACTTAGAGGCTCCTCTCTTCTTTTTTATACTCAGTTGTGACATGACGCTACTCTTATATCAAGACATCGCTTGTATATCAAGGCAAAATTTATTAAAACATTTTGCTTGTCTTGCAAAACGCTCTCAAACCAAGTTACTCTCAAACCAAGGTTTTACTGTATATCGAACTGTTGTCGCAACGAAACGAAAATTAAGCATTTTTTATGTCGGATCTTTCGGATTTTGGATTCTGCATTCTGCGCGTTCGTTATCGTCTGTTAAAACTAAAACGAATGCACATTGCAGTAACGCATGATAGAATGTACCTTACCATTATGCATAGATCTGAAAGGGGCCTAAATCTTTGCCACTTTCTACTTTCAATTATTTTATTAGAGAAATGTGTGCACAGACCTGGGTTTGATATTCTGGGAGGGAAGTACATTTTCCCAACCAAGAAAGGCTGCTCTTTACTATTTTCCATGGGAATCCATTCATGTTTTAATTATACTTAAAACATTTTCTGTGGTCAAATGTGTATGATGTACTGTATATTGCAATAATGGTAACGTGGTTGTTGTGGATCTTGATACTGGGGTTTCCTACTTTTTGTCTGTTTACATGATGCCAAGATATCTGATGCTACATAATAAATTCTGGGTTCTGTGTGTATCACCTACAGCAGACTTTCTCAATCAAGGTTTAGTGGACCCCTGGGGTTCCTTTAGAGCAGTGGTTCTCAACCTTTCTAGTGCGGTGACCCCTTGATAAAATTTCCCAAGTTGTGGGGACCCCTAACAGTAAAATGATTTTCATAGCGTGGGTTGTCAGCACCCAAGGCAAGACAAGTAATTTGCGCCCCTAACCCACGGATATTTAGCGCTCCCTGAGTCCCTTCCACTCGTACAGTATTAAAACCCCTTATGGTACATTTTAGGATGTACCACTCTTTCTCTTTGTTCTCCTTTCTTTCCCTTTCATCTCTCTATCCTAATTTCTTGGTTTTTTTTGTCCCCCATCCCTCTCTCTAGCCGTCTTTCTTATTCTTTCTCTTATTCTTTCTCTCCCTTTTTCTTTGTTTCTCCCCCTCCTTTCCTCTACCTTCCATATATTCTCTATTTTTATTCCTTCTTATACTCCTTGGTGGGGGGGTGGTATGCGTGGCAGTGCTGGTGGGGAGTTGGGATGCGTGGCAGTGCTGGCGAGGAGTTGGGATCAGTGGCAGTGCTGGCGGGGAGCTGGGATGAGTGGCAATGCTGGGGGGAGTTCTGATCAGCCAACTTAGGTGCTCTTGATCAAGGTCATCTGCTGATTTGAGAATTGTAGTGGGGACTTTTAATGGCAACTCTAATCGCAGGTAGTGCTACTCGCTGTGTCTCCAGATTCACTGTGTCTCTGACTTTGTGGTGTCTCGTAGCAGTGACACCTATGCCGAAATCAGGAGATAGGGTCTCCTCCAGCCCCTCCCACTTCACATTCCCCACCAGTCAGCTGACCTCTAAGTCTCTGCCCCCCAGCCATGCCATGAACTGAATGGGTGGCTGCGAAGAGGCCAAGTGGGAGGCCGCAGGCTCCAGAAACAGCCCTGCTGGGCCACAGGCTCCAGGGACAGCTTAGCTGGGCGGTCGCAAAAAGGCTGGGAGAGTGGTGCAGGCTTCAGGAATAGCCCAGGATTCGTGACCCCTGGCAAATCGTAATTTGACCCCCGAGGGGGTCCCGACCCCAGGTTGAGAACCACTGCTTTAGAGGATGCCAGGGGTTCTTTGAAGAGAAGGCAGTGGAGAATTGGTCTCCTGTTCTCAGCGAAGTACACTAATGCTAACAATTTAAGAGGTCCCTTCTAAACTGACCACCATTGTGGCCATTATTATTATTTGTTTCATATAATGATTATTACTCAAAATAATTAGAGAATGAAAGTGGAGAGTTATACGCACCCATTTCTTTATTATTGCATTTAAAACTTGCTATACTTTCCTACTTGATCATGCTAATGTACTGTGAGCTGCAGATAAAATAATTTTAATAGGGGTTCCCTAAAACCTAAAAACGATATTAGGGGTTCCTCTATGGCAAAAAGGTTGAGAAAGGCCGATGAAGATATGTAAAACCAGTGCTACAGATCCTGCCGTTGGCTAAAGACAGTTTCACAGTGGCATATTGTAAAGAGTAAAAATCTTAAATTTAAGATGTTCATTTGCTAGGTATTATCTTTGACAACATCCCAGCTTCTGAAAAATGTAGTAATTCATACTGCCTTGGCCAAGACACCTGTGCCAATTTATTAGTTAGCTCCCTATTCTCTTGAACAATAAATTCAAACCACAACAAGCCCTTGTTCTCATTCTTTCATATATTTTTTTAATAAAAAAACAAACACATTTGACATAATGATAAATGTATAAGTCCAGGCATTGAGGTGTAACAAGCCATAATGACGCAAGACACTGAAACACAAAAAGGCTTTGTAAAACTTTGCCAAAAATACATCTTCAATATGTCTGTTGTTTTGGGTAATTTTGGTAATGAGCTACTTACAGCACAAGGGACCATATTTTGTAAGCAGTTTTAATGATTTTCTTTCAGTTTTGACCGGATTTTATATGGTTTCACCACCCAGTTACCCATAACCTGGAAAGGACAATAGGCAGGGTTATTCCAGATTTGTGTTTTCAGTTCTATACACATGAAGGACCTCCTTCCCTGAAACCACACATTATCATGTCATTGATACTAGAAAACAAAGCGGAATCATCTAAAAATCTCCAGCAGAGCAAACTCAGCTTAGTCCCAATTCAAGAATCCTGAAGATGTCTATGAAATTTCAAAACTGTCAACCTTACACCTAAACAAAAAAAGTGGGTATTTTGTATAAGGTATAGGAAATAAACTAGGTTCTGGCCTTTACTCCCATTTCTCTCCTACTCATCCGTCTCTTTCCTTGTCTTGCCTGATCCCCATTGTTCCCTGAAGTGCAATGGAGAGAGTGATGTCTACCCTTTTGCCGGCAGGACTGCTACCATTTAATCCATGCCCGTCCAATAGCCTTCTCCTCATTATGAAGTGTCTACTCATTTTATTGCTTGTAAAGTCTGCATTTCTGACATTCTATGTAAACTCTAACTGGGGGGCTCGCTACCAGCACATGTGCTTCCTTGTCAACTAGGTTCTCACCTAATCTCATGGCCTCTCAAGTATATCCTGACTATATGGACTGCCTGAGAGCAGCGCAGGATGCATCCTTGTAGTGTGTCCCTATTGTCTATACTGAATGGGTCAAATACACCGACAATGACAGCACCTTATTACTGAAGTCAGGAAGGCAGTATGTTAAGTGCAACTTCAGGCAAAACTAAGCCTAAGATCAATCATACAGCGAAACCTGTCAAAACGTGTAAGATGCTGGACGTATACCGTATATACTCGAGTATAAGCGGACCGGAACATAAGCCGAGGCATCTAATTTTACCACAAAAAACTGGGAAAAATTATTGACTCGAGTATAAGCCTAGGGTTTCCATGTGCATGCCACACTGTGCCTCACTTTGCCTCACTGTGTCCATGCCTCACTGTGTCCATGACTAGACTGACGTTTAACATGGGAGTCTATGGAAGGGGTGCCCAGCTTTGAAAAATCGGTGCTCCCCGGCCGTAGGTCCCCCAGACAACAAACTTTGCACACATAGAGGAGAAATGGGGCTACATGTGAGCCAAGTTTTGGGTCCAGGGGACCTACGACCGGCCAGTACAGGGTCCCCAAAATCTCCAAAGAAATTACTGTTTAACATGGGTGTCTATGGAAGGGGTGCCCGGATTTGAAAAATCGGTGCTCTCCGGCCATAGGTTCCCCGGATAAAAAACTTTGCACAATTGTAGAGGAAGAGTGGGGCTAAATGTGTGCCAAGATTGGGGTCCAGAGGACCTACGGCCGGCCGGTAGTGGGTCCCCAAAGTCCAGGAGATCAGGCACAAAAAGGTGACTCGAGTATGAGCCGATGGGGGCATTTTCAGCGCAAAAAAGTGTGCTAAAAAAACTCGGCTTATACTCGAGTATATACGGTATATGTGTACAATTACCTGTGATAGGCTTATTTTTATTTTAATTTAGCTTTATTAGCATTGTTTGACTCTTCAGCTTATAGTGGAACTTCACTCTCAGTCAACATTGACTATTTTTAATCCTTATGCTGCTAGGATTAGTAAATAGATAGAAAAAGTATATCTTATTTTCTTGTTTTAAACTTTAACAGTTATTTCCTGGTTTCTTGCATAGGCAAATTATACATCACAAGAGTCTTCAGGAAGGGAGGAGGGGTTTTCTCAGCTAAACACACCCTTCTGCCTGCATGTCTAAGCTAAGGGCACATGGATTCCAGGAAGTAAATACTACATGAATCATCTGCCCTTACCCAAGGTGGCCTCGACCAGATATGCTAGGGAGGTGTTTTTTCAAAGTTATTTCTCAGCAAAATAAAGCATGGAGACGATGGATGGGTGAAGTTTGCTTTGAATATTAAAAATGAATTAAATAGCGTTTTTGGTTTGTGGTTCTCAGATGCTGTGTAGTTCCACTTTAAGTCTGGAAGTGAGAATTAGCCTGATGTCTAACAACCTGTTGCTGCCCCCTTAAATGCCCGCACTTAGACAGTATTTTCTAGCTTCTGAGCGTGCATAACAGCATCAAATAACAGAGTGCTCTAATGAAGCCATTGAAGGGCAGCAACTGATAGATTCCAGGCAACCTCTGACCCCCTGATCCTTTAAGCTGGGTTTCGATACAATTTCAGATAGTACCTTGTTTATTTCTTTTCCAAAGGGATCTGGCGAACAAGTGAGAGGAAAACGATATCTGCAGCTATCTGAATAAAACTGCTTAAAAAATATGCCCCATTCTGCCACTAATTTACAGAGAATGCTTACTATATTATGGAACACACTCCTGATTTTTTCTCACCATCGTTAAACGAGTATTTTCCAGAGCTTTGCCTGTTTGGGTCATTAAGCTCATCATATAGTCCAGTATCAATGATTTCTTGTTGCCAGCTGATTGGCACTGCACCAGTTGCAAACCTCTTGAATAATTTGTTATCTTTTTCATCAAAGTCAATCCCTTTGACCTCAGAGAAATCAGCTATGTCTGCGATGTCCTTAGCATAGACCACAGACGGGTCTGGGACAAACGGAGGGTCCACCATCTCAGCCTCCAGTCTGTTGAAGTTTATTGAACTAAAGAAATGATGTTTCCGCGGGTCATCATCATTGGATCTATTAGAGAGGATGTTACAGAGCTGGTTAAGAGAGATACATCATGTTCAGCTATACGTCATGAAAAGACCCCTGATTGCCCCCCTGACACATTCCAAGGCCATGTCACCTGATATTTAAAAAGAAAAGTCAGCTTTTCAATTTAAAATGAAAGCTTATTGCATCACATAGCCTTACAAATTTTAGGTAGATACCTATTTACTGCTAGCAGCAATAGCAATGCCTTAGGCAGGCCATAGATGGAGCGATTCCCCCCTTTAACATACCGTACTCAGTGTTAATGTGGGAATCCCTTCCATGGAGCCTTTGAATTCTCCCGGAGGGGGCGGGGGGGCCATCCCTGCCGGGAGAACACTGTGACTACTGCTAGTGGCTATAATAGCCGCTGGCTATAATTGCATGTAAAATCCGACAGGCTAATCGTGCCCAAGTTGATTGAAAGATTAACTTAGGTACACATTCAGCCTGCCCATACATGGCTCAAATCTGGACTGGTTCCTGCTGGACCAGCCGAGCCTCGAACCGTCTTTAGATCTTGCACTGCAAATACAGTATTCATCTGAGGCTGTAGGCACAGGAATACCTAGACCCACTCACATGCCAAAAAATGCCCTGCTGTTTTTCAGGAGGAATTCAAGACACAGGTTACATTTTTTCAGGGTGTTGCATAAGCAAAAAAAAACATTTTAGATGTTCCCTCTAACACAGCAAATCTTCACTTTTCGATTTCAAGTCCATTTTAACTGGCAGTCACAATCAAGTTAGCGTAATTCCAGAAGCCATTTTTCATCTCCGCAATAACAAGCAGTTACCAACAAATGAATGGCTATTAGGATTTTTTAAAGGTTCCACCATGAAGATGGTATTTACTGCTGGATCATGCTGGTGAAAGGTATCCGTATATGAAATAAGAACATTACAAGTTGACAGAGTATTGGGTAAGAGTACATGACACTGTCAGTTAGGCAATTTCTAAAATGTTAAATTTACTTCTATTTGCTGCTTTTTGGCAGCCCAAGTGTTGTGCACTATGAGAATTTCACACTGCAAGCACTGCTAAGCGGATGTGCATTTCAGGCAAGGAAGTGCTTTTTTCATTCCTTACTACATAGGATCATTTAGGGCTCCCTCCCATAAACCCGAGCCACCAAATTGCATATTTTCTTCATCTTTGTTAGTGCAGAAATAATTGCACATAATAAATAATTGACAGATATCGGTGTAGTCCTGCTGTGTATTCTGCAACAATTTTTGCACAGCTTCGAATGACTAGTTGTGTTTAAACATTATTTATTTGCAACGTTTCCAAATTTGTGCAAAATTAATTTCTATTAATTGCTATGGAAAGCAGCAATATGCCTTAGCACTTTGCCCCTTGCTTATTCAATGAGCCTAACATTGTAATAACGTAACTATAGAAGAAACTCACACGTAGGGTCCCTCCCTTCTAGATTGTAAGTTGATTCCTACTGTATTGAATTGTATTTCAACTGTACTGTTTGCCCTAATGTTGTAAAACTGTTGGCGCTATATAAATCCTGTATAATAATAATAATGGTAGCCATTATTCTGATCTTTGCAGAAACACCGAAGGCCGGCTGTTTTCAAAGTACAGTTGGAATGAATTTATATATGTTTTCCAAGCAGAAGAACACTGGGGAAATATGTAGGTTCAAATGAGCCTATACGGCATATGCGCATAGCTTCCAACTGTACTTTATTTGGGACCAAATCCCTGTGTCCCTTGTGCAGCTTCACTTGCCCCTCTTTTTGTTCTAATATGTACATCTCTATACAAATTGTACTATTTTACTACCAAAAGTATTAAGCCGGGTACACACTATTAGTTTTTTTTCGTTCAACTCCACGGGTTGAACGAAAAAAACTGTCAGCTTGGGTCGGAGCCACTGTACTAACCATGCGAGGTTAGTCCAGTGATCTCCCCCGCTGAGCTATTGTGTCCTGACAGGGGGACGCCCCCCCACCAGAACACTCCGATCAACGCTCTCTGCCTTTGGCCAAGAGCGCTGATCGGAAGTCAGTCGGATGCTGATTTTCCAGCATGCGCGTCCGACAGAATGCTTCTGTCAGACAGACCGACATAAACACGGGCCGAATGTCTGACTTTTTTTTTTTTTTACCAGCCATCGTCTCCCGACATTTAGCCCCTGTGTATGGGGTTTTATGCTGCAGTTAACATTTTATCTATTTTCTATATTGCTGCATTTGTTATTTTGTAAAGCCAACATAAAGGTAAAAGGTCAAAAAAGGACATGTGGTTTAGCCAATCATTTTCTGCCTGTTAGATCTTTGTGGTTCGTGTCCTTTGAATACATACTGTGTGCTAAAAGGTGTCCCTCTTTATCATTTCATAAAGTTGAGAGGTATGCATATGTGGCCACTGGGTAAACAAGAGCAGAAAAAAACATATCTATGGATGGGTACATCAACGGATTTGCTTTGAGTACAAAATGTACAGCCACTTAGCCAATTCATTCCACCTTCCAAACCATTTGCAACTATATAGATAACTTCAGCACCCTCTACTGGAAAGAGAAAATATATTTTTAAACTTGCAGCATAAATGTATTAGGCATTCATAGAATAAGCATATGTACAAGCACAGTTTATCAACTACGATTAATAACAGAGGAGGGCTGACAATTGGGGAAAGAAGGCAAAAGCCCAACGGATCACTCATATTTTTGAAAAATGAAGGCCAGCACTGAGAGCGTAGGGAGTTCCATTATAGGTTGAACAAGCTCATAACAATGCAGTGGTGTGTATACTATACATAGGCTTTTTCTTCCATACATTGGGTCCTACTATACATAGGTGTTTAGTTGATGCCGATGCTTTATAGGCAATCCTTCCACATATTTCAGTTTACAGTTTTTTTTATGCCAGTAATTAGTCCCAGTCATGCCGGTCTTGCAGGAGGATCAAGCCGACGCTGCTGAACCATCCTTACTACAACCATATAATTTTTAATACTATGTGACATGTAAACATGTATCCTGCAACAAAGAGCCACCTAAAATTAATCTTTAAACTGTTTTAAGCTGCAAATGAAGCTTGCAGCTGATTAAAAGTTTCTCTTATGTGTCTTACAATAATAAGATGTATGTCTCCAAATTCTCTCTGTACTAGACCCCCTTCAAAATGTTAAAGGCTTTGTACATTGCAAAGCTGTTGTTTGAACTAGGTACTAGTGTAGTTACTGTATATTTCTTGTGTCATTTGTTTGCCCTACCTTGTATAGATGGGCTCACATGTTTTGGCTGCAGTTTGTAGTGTAAAGGCTGATCAGTTCCCCTATGACCATGTATTCATCTAGCTTTTCCCTATTCGCAAAAGGAGAATCAGCTGTCAGCTGAACGTAAAAAAAAAAAAAACAATGGCGGTAGCGTAAAATTTAGCAACAAAATGGTGTGGGGTCCCCCCCAATCCATACCACGTGCTTTGGGTCTGGTATGGATTTTGAGGGGAGCCCCCACGCCAATATGTAAAAAAAAATGGTGTGGGGTCCCCTCCAATATTCATACCAGACCCTTAGGATGCAGCCTGGCAGGTCAGAAAAATAGGATTTTTATAAACAGCTTACCTGTAAAATCCTTTTCTTGGAGTACATCACGGGACACAGAGCGATATAGTAATAACTGTGTGGGTATATAGGCCTACCTTTAGGTGATGGACACTGGCACGCCCAAGACAGGAAGTCCCCTCCCCTATATATCCCCTCCCACTCCGGGAGTACCTCAGGTTTTTAGCAAAGCAATAAGTATCCCAAAGAGAGGGGCGGGATCTCTGTATCCCGTGATGTACTCCAAGAAAAGGATTTTACAGGTAAGCTGTTTATAAAAATCCTATTTTCTTTTTCGTACATCATGGGACACAGAGCGACATAGTAATAACTATGTGGGATGTCCCAAAGCAATATCCAAATGAGGGGAGGGAAACATCAAAAAAGCAGGGCGCCATCAGACGAGAGGATCTATATCGCGGCCTGCAGCACATGTCTTCTTATATCCAACTGATAACATTTTGTGAATGTGTGGACTGAAGACCAAGTTGCGGCCTTGCAGATCTGAGCCATGGAAGCCTGGTGATGCACTGCCCAAGAAGTACCAACTGCTCTGGTAGAGTGTGCCTCAACCTTAAACGGAGGAACCTTCCCATTCAAACCATAAGCTTGAATAATAAGTTGCCGAATCCATTTAGAAAATGGTAGATTTTGAAGCTGCCTGACCCTTCCTGGGGCCTTCTGGCAGAACAAACAAAACATCCATTTCATGAATCTGAGCAGTAGCCTTAAGATAGGCCTTAACTGCTCTCACTACATCCAAAGAATGCAATGATTTCTCCTCTGCAGAACTAGGTTCTGGAAAAAAGGAAGGGAGAACCACATCTTGGTTCAAATGAAAACTTGATACTACCTTAGGAAGAAAGGTTGGATGAGGACGTAAAACCACCCTATCCTTATGAACAATCAGATATGGCTTTTTACAAGAAAAAGCAGCTAATTCTGACACCCTTCTAGCCGAAGATATGGCTACCAAAACGACCAATTTCCTAGTCAGAAGAACTAGGAGTAAAGGCTCAAAGGGCTGTCTTTGCAGCACTGATAAGACCAAATTTAGGTCCCATGGACACAAGAGGGACCTAATCGGAGGATTGATCCGTGTCACCCCTTGCAAAAAAGTTCGAACCAGAGAGTGTGTAGCTAATGGTTTTTGAAATAATATCGACAAGGCTGATATTTGACCTTTGATAGTGCTCAAGGCTAGCTTCATGTCTACGCCTAATTGTAGAAAGTCAAGAATTCTGCCTATGACATACTTACGAGGATGCCAACCTCTAGCTTCACACCAAGACACGTATGCCTTCCAGACTCTATAATATATAATCCTCGAAGACGGCTTCCTTGCATTAATCAGGGTAGATACTACCGAACCCGAAAGTCCCAGACTTCTTAGAATGTGGGACTCAATAGCCAAACCGTTAAATTTACAGTTTGTAAGGAAGGATGGAATATTGGACCTTGCGAGAGTAGGTCTAGCCGCAGAGGAAGGGTCCATGGTTCCCCTACGGACATCCTTATGATTTCTGTGCACCAAGACCTTCTGGGCCATGCCGGCGCTACAAGAATCACCATTTTTTTCTCCATCCTGATCCTGCGAAGTAGCCGTGGTAATAATTGCATTGGGGGAAACGCATAAATCAGAGAAAACTGATCCCAGGGAGTTACCAACGCATCTGTTCCGCATGCGAGTGGGTCCCTGGTCCGGGACACAAAGTTGTTCAACTTTCTGTTGAACCTGGATGCCAACAAATCTACGCCTGGGGTCCCCCATTTTTGACATATGGCTAAAAAGATGTCGGGATGGAGAGACCATTCCCCCGGAAACAATTGTTGGCGACTCAAGAAGTCCGCCTGCCAATTCTTTATCCCTGGAATAAAGATTGCAGATATGCAAGGAACATGTTTCTCTGCCCAGATTAGGGTCTGGTTCACCTCCCTCTGGGCAGCGTGACTTCTGGTGCCTCCTTGGTGATTGATATAAGCCACCGCTGTAGCATTGTCGGACTGAATCCTGGTAGGGTGACCTTGTAATTCGGACGTTTATGCCCCTAGAGCTAAGCGGGTCACTCGAATTTCCAGAATGTTGATGGGCAGGATCCTCTCAAGAAGGGTCCACCTGCCCTGGAGAGATTGCGTCTCCAGGACTGCCCCCCAACCCCAAAGACTGGCGTCTGTTGTCACCACTTTCCAAGATACTGGAGAGAAGGATCTTCCTTTTTGTAGATTCCTGGGAATCAACCACAAACCAAGGCTTTGACGCACCCCTGGGGTTAACGTCATCGGGAAGTCCAGAGCCTGGACCTTCTTGTTCCAGGCGGAGAGAATGGAGCTTTGCAGCATTCTTGAATGAAATTGAGCATGGGGTACGGCTTCGAACGAGGCCACCATTTTCCCCAATAACCGCATGCAAAGGCGAATGGATGGATGTTTTTTTTACTTGACCATGAAGATTAGGTCTCTTAAGGAAGTGACCTTTGGTTGGGGCAAAAACACTTTATTTTGATCTGTATCTATAATCAGACCTAGATATTGCAATCTCTTCACTGGTTGCAGGGCTGACTTTTCTAGATTGAGAATCCACCCCAGGGACTGCAGATAATTGACTGTGCTGCGCACCGCCTCGTTTAGACCGACCACTGACTGATCCACCAACAGTAGATCGTCTAAGTATGCCATTATTGACACACCCTGAGCTCTTAATCTGGCCAACAGTGGGGCCAGAACCTTTGTGAAAACCCGAGGTGCAGTGGCCAGCCCGAAGGGTAAGGCCAAGAACTGATAGTGGTGCTGCTCCACTTCGAACCTAAGAAACCTTTGATGAACGGAAAAAATAGATACATGTAGGTACGCGTCCTTTATGTCTACCGATGCTAGCAGTTCTCCCCCCTGCAGGGAGGCGACTACCGAGCGGATTGACTCCATGTGAAAGGAGCGAATATTTAGGACAGGGATCTTCAAACTACAGCCCTTCAGCTGTTGCGGATCTACAAATCCCATGAGGCATTGTGAAAATCTGACATTCACAGACATGTCTAGGCAGGATGGGAATTGTAGTTCCTGAACAACTGGAGGGCCATAGTTTGAGGACCCCTGATTTAGGAACTTGTTTAGACCCTTGAGGTCTAAAATAGGCCTCACGTCTCCGTTTGGTTTTGGCACTGTAAAAAGGTTTGAATAAAAACCTAAACCGTGTTCTTCTGTGGGAACCTCTATGATCAGTTTTTGGGACAATAGTTTTTCCAATGCCAGTAAGAGACATTTTCTCTTTGCTGGATCCCTTGGAACATTTGACCTCACAAAACGAGGCAGAGGAAATTCTCGGAACTCCAACTTGTAGCCCAGAGACCCAGTGGAGAGGACCCAATTGTCCCGAATCTCCTCCTGCCAAGTTTCTGAGAATAGTTGAAGCCTTCCCCCCACCCCACCGAGTGGGGGCATCCCTTCATAAGGCGGATTTAGGACTCTGCTTAGCTGGTTTTCGTCCCCAGGATTTTTTATATCCCTGGGTTTGATTCTGAGTCTTCCCTCCAGATCCAGACCGGGGAGGCCGTCAAGGCTGCCTAGAGGCCTATGTCCCCGGGACTGGGGAAGTAGAATGTTTAAAAGAAGGATGCCTATATCTCTTCTTAACCGGCAAAAGAGTAATCTTCCCGTTAGATATCCGCTGGATATATTTGTCCAAGTCATCGCCGAACAATCGTTCCCCGTGAAATGGAAACTCGGCCAGGAGCTTTTTACAAGGAGTCTCTGCTGACCAATTCTTTAACCACAGGAGTCTCCGCATATGAACCAGTAAGAGCATAAGGCGTGAAGCCTGATTAATTGAATCTTTAATGGCATCAACCGCAAAACATAATGCCCTTGGTAGGTCGGCTAATTCCAGAGCCTGTTGGGCAGGGATATCCTTTAAAACCTGCTTCATCTGGTCTTTTAGAGCCTGACAAATGCCTATAGCTGCCACTGCAGGTTGAGCTACCCCACCTGCTGCGGAAAAAGCGTTTTTTTAGCAATGTTTCCAACCTTTTATCGGTTGGATCCTTAAACACTTGCACATTATCTACCGTACAGGTTAGACTTTTGTTTACACAGGAGATAGCAGCGTCAAATGCTGGTACACTCCACTTTTTGGTGAACTTATCCTCCATGGGATAAAGTTCAGCAAACTTTTTAGGAGGAAGAAAATGCTTATCTGGATGAGCCCAATCCTTATAGATAAGATCTTCCAGTAAGAGATGAGCTGGAAAAGAACAATTAACCTGAGGAGCTTTCAAAGAACCCAAAGAAGAGACAGTCTTTCCTACTGGTCCTGATAAGGGAAACTTAAATGCTGCACGAACCATTTCAGTAAGGGACTGAACCATACATTTCTCAGATTGTGACGCTAAGAAAGGTTCCTCTATGGTAGACTCTTCAGAGGCAGACTCTTCAGAGTGCTCCTCTTCCTGGCCTCTTAAGGCCAGGTCAACCTCCTCCGGATACAATTGTTCTGCTGCTAGAGAGCCTGGGGAGGGAGAGGGGGATCTGCCACGCTTCTTTTCAGAGAGGGAAGAGGCGATTAAGGCAGTCAACCTCTCTTCCAACCCCCCTAAAGCTGAAGCAAATGTCTCCTCTGTAATATATACAGGAGAGCTGAGGGCAGCTGCAGCACCAAACAGCCCTGACGGCTCACCCTGGGCCTCCAACTCTGACTTTTCAGGAGAAGATGTGGCAGCGGAAGCATGACCAAAATCCTCAGACTCTGGTGGCGACACCTTTGATCTTTTAGAAGCCTTAGGCCCAGAACTCCTGGAAGGCATAATCCCAGGTACAATGTAGAGGTACTCACGGTTACCCTCGTATCCACTGCTGAGCTAGTCCAGCAAAGAAATGCTGCCAACGGTCAGCCTGACGGAGAACCCAGTAGAAGTGTTTGAAATGCCTGCCACCAGCCGGTATGCCAAAAACCGCCGTCTGCTTGTGTGTCCTCCGTCAGCCATACTGCTCTATAGACAGAGGCTTCTAATAGGTTAGGGTAAATCTGCGCCTGCGCAGGGACACATGGGGATGACGCCGACATGGAGTGCCATCGCGCTAGGGCCCGCCCCTTAACGTTTCCCCTCTTCCCACAATGTTTATTTAAAACGTTCCCGCTCGCGCGTACGTGCCTGTGTCGGCGCCGCCGTGGGAAAACAGAAGAAGAGGGAGGAGGAAGAGAACCAGAGGCTGGCTGGAAGCCGCGAGAACGCTGCGATGGCCCCCAAACAGGCAGAGCTCTCTGGACGTCTGCTGCTATATGGATGGCAGCCAGCCTAAGGCAAGTAAAGGCAGAGCATTTATCTTTCCCAGCATATACCATACAGAGTAAGGCAGTCAGTGCTTAGGTACACTATAGCACCTCTAGTGGCAAATACAGGGAAAACACCCAATGGGTCAAAAAATAGGTTTTCTGAAAGAACCGAGTTCTACAGGTACCCCCACTTACCTTCCCCGCCGCAGGGCTCTGGCAAACACAGATAGCCCAAACTTCACCCATCACGGCGGGCATGTCATACAGACCTTCAGGGACCGGGTTCCTCAAGGATTTCCACTCCCCTGGTTCTGTACCGCATCCTGTCAGTCAAACATTTGGTATAGGAATAACCAAAGTGCTGGGTACGAGGGTCCAGCTCTCCAAGGAGAGGCATTACAGGCAAAACCCCGTTCTTCTTAACCGAGGCCCGGGTACCATCCACTTTGGCAATGAGGCACTTTGCATGGATCCAGTGTATAGCTTGCTTAACCCCAAGGGTGCTTTTAGCGAAGCTTTGTGAAAGACATCTTCACCGTGACCACCACCTTAGACACTGGTGAAAAAACTGAGGTACTCCCGGAGTGGGAGGGGATATATAGGGGAGGGTACTTCCTGTCTTGGGCATGCCAGTGTCCATCACCTAAAGGTAGGCCTATATACCCACATAGTTATTACTATGTCGCTCTGTGTCCCATGATGTACGAAAAAGAAAGGGGGGTTGAGCGAGTGCCCCCCTCTTGAACCATACCATTCCACATGCCCTCAACATGGTGGGGTGCTTTGGTGCGGGGGCGAAGTTGGTCAATGACGTTACAAAGGGGCAGTGCCACCCGGTAACATTTGTTTTTATTTTTGTTGTTTAAATAAAGGACTTGTCATAAAACTGCCTACTGTCTTTTTTTACACTACACTTTTTTTTTTGGTGAATGAGTAGGTCGTATTCATTCACATGGGGGGGCCGGGATCCTCTTGTTAAAGGGGGCTTCCATATTCTGATAAGACCCCCCCCATGGCTAGGGTTGTGGGAAGAGTCCCTTGTCTCCATTAACATAGGGACATAGCGCTTTGAGGGAGGGGCAGAACCAGCCTGCCCCAATGCACTCTCCCATGTTGAGAGCATGTGGCCTGGTATGGTTCAGGGGGACGGGACGCTCGCTTGTTCCCTCCTTTCCTGATCTGCTGGGCTGTATGCTCAGATAAGGGCCTTGTATGATTATTTTTTTTACATTTTCTCATGGGGGATCCCCTCAAAATCCATACCAGACCCAAAATAGCCTAGTATGGAATGGGGGGGACCCCACGCCATTTTGTTTCTTAATTTCTATTGCCGGCATTTTTTTTTACATTTAGTTGACAGCGGGGAACCCCGCTGACAGGTGATAACTCATCGGTTGATAAGGACATGGTGGCGTGTGGGTTCCCCTCAAGATCCATACCAGACCCCCAATTTTTTTTCTTAATTTTTATTGCCGCTATATTATTTTTTTTTACATTTAGCTGATGACGCGGCGGCCACCTAATCTTTAACAACCATGACAGTTACTGGTTGTTAGGGACGCCGGCAGCTGCCTGATCCTTGATAACCAGCTATTTACAGACTGTGTTAAGGACGCTGGCTACCGACAGTGGTAAATTACAGCAAGCTTTCGCTACTAAAATACTGCATGACTTTATAAAATAACTCATGTGGTATTTTAGTAGTGAACGCCAATTTTTTTTTTTTAAATGATGTGTGGTATCTTACTGCATTGGATGCGGTAGGATACCCCATTGTGAATGAAGCCCTGTGTGAGATCTAATTACTATTTAGCTCTCACCTGCAGGGCACTGGGTCTGAGACCCAGGGATTGTGGTATGTCGTTTCTTCACAGATAAGTGTCAGATCTACAGACTACTGACAAAGGTCATGCATTGACCTGTGCAGTGCCATGTTGCATGCCTCATGTTTCAACGTAAACAGATACTTCTGGCACCAGAATGTGAAGATTTACTCTACTATAGGTTGCATGCACAGGGCAACAAATGACTCAATGAAACTACAGGATCAATGCACATCTTATACAGGTGAAAAACACAAGCTGCAGGTAGGAAGCTTTTACCTTCTACATAGAAAGGCAAACATGCTGCCTGCCTAATCAGCAAAGTAGTGCTTTGTTGATCCGGGGAATATCTGAATGCCTCTCGGGGGATCAGGAAGGAATTTTTTCCCCTGCTATAGCAAATTGGATCGTGCTTTGCTGGGGTTTTTCGCCTTTCTCTGGATCAACTGTGGGTATAGAATTAGGTATATGGGATTGTATGATATTATTATTTAATTTTTTTATAGTTGAACTGGATGGACTTGTGTCTTTTTTCAACCTGACTAACTATGTATTATACTTGTGCACAACGGAAAAATTTGTTTAGTTTCTGTTCGTTTCTTGTGCACGACGGAAAAATTTGTTTAGTTTCGGTTCGTTTCTTTTCGGTCCTGTTGATTCGTAATCGTTCGTAATTTTGCTAGATGGGATTTTTCGTGTTCGGACTAATTCGTATTTTCGCAAGCGACATTTTTAGTTGAATCGGAATGATTCCTATTAATGTAAGCCTTATTTTTAGTTGATTTATAATTCGTACTTTCGGTAGAGTACATTGTTTTTCCTTGATTCTGGACACAACTCCTACAAGCGTAACTTTTTTTGGGTTCGTTGATTCGTAATTTTCCGTGTCTCTCTCACAACGACGCTGCCTATTATGCCTAATGTGCTTAGAATGGATTTGTACTTTTCTAAATACATAGCGGTTATTTGTAACGATTCGAAATCTCGTATTTTACGTTCGTTTTTTACATGCGGCTATAGCCTCCGCCCCTGTACACCATTTTGAGAGGGAGTTCAGCACGATGAGGGAGAAGCAGAGAGCAGAGCAGAGTGTTATTGTGCTTCGAATGGATTCGTACATTCGTAACTTTTTTCATAACGAATTATGCCGAAGACATTCGGGCATTCGCTATTTGCGATATAATTTATTTCGGATTCGGTTTTATTCGTAATTGCTTTGTTCGGAAATTCGAATGCTTCCGAATGTCTGAAAGTTGCTAAATTTGGACAAATTTCGATTAGTTACGAAACGAATTGCACAAGCCTACTATGTATAATGACTGATTACCTGGCTGGTTAGAGGTTTCAGAGGCATAATGATGCAGCAGGCACTCAAAGTAAAATGTGGTTTATAACTCCTAGCTTTATTTTCTATAAAAATTGTTTATAAGCTCATAGGATTTCTCTTGGACCTAAGATAGCTGGTCCCCATTGCACCTTGATAAGTGTCTGTTTTGTGTCTATAGACCATTGCTGGGTTAATCAAATTTTTTAGCATGTTGGAACTTTCTCTTTATTTCTATCCACCAATTATAAAACATGGTGGTAGTCCTGTTTTATGTACGTTTTGATAATTGTCAGTTCACTAAGGCCCCATTCACATCTGTGCATTTTGTAGCACGAAGCTTGAAGCTCCAGAACGCTCAGGGAGGAAAAAAATCAATGCATCTCTATTGTGGTGGTTATATTTCCACTCCAAAAGGCATGTAGCCAAACACCTGGAGCCTGAATATGTTTGATTTAGGCAAATTGGTGCACTTTGATTACTATAGAATTGCATTAATGTGCAAAAAAAAGCGCAATACACGGATTTTGTTGAGCATTTATGCACAGTTTTAAGCTGATAAGTCCACGCAGCAACAAGTGATTTCACAGGTGATGCTGTTATCTATAGGCTAATACAAAAACACCTGAAGCTCAAATGCTGTAATAAAACGCACATAAAAACACATGGAAAAAATGTGCAAAACCACGATGCTCAGGTGTGAATGTAGCCTTGGGGATTGTGTACATGAGCTTTTGTTCACGTTAGAATTGCTTTTTACCACATAAAAGTCAATGGGAATGCAAAAGCAACTTGATGCAGCTTAGAAAGAGGTCAACTGTAGGTCAGGTGCATCTATAAAGCAACTCAGATTGAAATCAGAAGTTTATAAAACTCCCAAATACACCAATTCATTTGAAAGCACACTACATTGGCTGTCTACACAAGCCCTTAAAGGAGAAATGCAGGATTGTAAAAAAAAAAAAATTATACAACCTCACCTACCTGATGCAGCATCAATCCAATGCTGCAGCTGTCCCCCACTGCCTCGAAGCATGTGACTGCTGACTGCTCACTTCTCAGGTCCACTCTGAGCAGGGAGTGGTGACTGTCAATCACTGCTCTCTACTCTGCCCCTCCAATGCTCACTGGAGTACTGAGAGGCTGAGCCAGCTGCCGGTCAGCAATCTAGGTGGATTCGACCTGGGATCCTCTCAAAGACCGTTGCTGGTCTGTGACATCAGTCCACAGCGGACTTTAGCCCTCTCTCGGGTGATTCTGGGTCACAGGACTGCAAAAGTAAGTGTACTGCTGTGACATCAAGCTGTGGCCATACTTTTCTTTTAAATTGAGTCAGGGCACCCCCTGCCTCTACATATACTGTACATAGCCATTTTCTTAATTTTGCATATGTGCTAATAAATTCAACATGTACAGAGGGAAATAATGACTTAGAATTATTTGCCAAATGTAAATTAAAATCATTACTTATTATTAAAGCTATAAAAATATACAATATTATTAAGAAATCCAGAAGGGACAGCATGAGTAAGAAGTGAGATTTATAACTCATGATTTGGTGGGAGGTGGGTCACCTTTTAAAATGAATCAAATTTTCGCAACACAACCTGCTTCTGGTGTACTGTGTTTGTTCTCATTTTGTGGTTGGCTCACTTTACCCTGGATGGGACATTCCATGATCCTTTTACATATATTTTATTTAAATTCTTAATTTTACTAAATATGTGTACAGAACTTTGATTAATCACTGACACTAAAAGTGGTTGTAAACCAAAACTGGCCTCAGGTGTTACACAGAGAAACAAGTCCTCCTATGTAATTGAAGCAAAGTACGGGACTTTAATGGTCATCTCAGGACTGGAAAGACATAAATTGCAGTTTACATTTCATTGCGTACAAAACACTAAAAAACATTTCAATATATAGTGTGCATTTTAAAAAGAATATATAAGCTACTCCCAGCTATTTGTCCACTAATAAGTTAAAGCAATGCATATACAAAGATATTAATTCTGCTCAGTGGAACTTCTGAAGCTCTAAAACTCAACGTGTTTAACAGTTTTTGGTTCTTCAGAAGATAAACGTAAACTGTGCTGGTAATAGCACAAATGATCATTATTTTCACAAACATGTACATTTAAACATATAAACTCACATATAAATTGAATCTCATATAAATAACAATGTGTATTTAGAGAGTTACTCACAACTGGTATAAATACCACAGGTGCCGTCCACAATCAAAGGGAGAACACAGAAGGAGGGTACCCCAGGGATCTTTCCATCCCTGGGGTACACTCCTCTATATGCAACTTTTATGTTTGTGAAAATAATGATCATTTGTGTTATTACCAGCACAATTTATATCCTGAAGAAGAAAAAACTGTGAAACGCATAGAGATTTCAAAACTTCAAATGTTCCACTGGGCAGAATAAATATTTTTGTATATGCATTGTTTTAGCTTATTACATATTGATGGATACAGTGGACAAATAGCTGGGAGTGTCTGGTATATGCTTTTTAAAATGTACGCAATAAAATGTAAACTTATTTAACTGCAATTTATGTCTTTCCAGTTTATATGTCCCACTATGTCTAAATGATCTACCCCTAAGGTGAAATGTCAGTCCACCCCGTCTTTGGGGGTTCCCACCACACTCCCGAGGGTCAGGGAGGTGCTACATCTCCAATCGGGTATTCTTTGTAGTGCTAAAACATTCTGTATACTGAGATACTTTTGTGGCTTTATTAATCTCACACTGATCAAAGATGTCTTAAGAACAGAAGAGACCAAATGTTAGTAGGATTTGGGTGAGACCAGGATTTTTTCATAGCCAACATAGGCTGTATCCTATCACAGCAGGGTTTCAGGGGTGTCACTCAGTCACACACATCATGTTGTTAATTAGCAGTAGTTGTCAGTGGAACTGTGTATTATTTAAAGAGGAGCTCCAGTCTCCCACCAAAAAAATAAAAGTCAGCAGCTACTGTTTAGACCCCTATAATTTCACCAAAGCCCCTAATGAAGCCTCTAAAAAAAAAAAAATGTAAAAAAAAAAAAAAAATTATACAAAAATTGTTTTTTTTTAAATAATTGTAATAAAATAATAAAAATAAAAACGAATGACAATGTCCACTGCCCTACTGACACTGCCGTAGTGTAGAGTATATAATACAGTGCAGTGTAGAGAATAATACAGTGTAGTGCAGAGTATATAATACAGTGTAGTGCAGTATATATTACACAGTGTAGTGTAGAATATATAATACAGTGTAGGGTAGAGAATATATAATACAGCGTAGTGTAGAGTATATAACACAGTATAGTGCGGTGTATATAATACAGTGTAGTGCAGTGTATATAATACAGTGTAGTGCGGTGTATATAATACAGTGTAGTGCGGCGTATATATCACAGTTAGGGATGAGCTTCGTGTTCGAGTCGAACATACGTTCGACTCGAACATTGGCTGTTCGATCGTTCGACGAAGATCGAACGATTTGGGCCGTTCGCGCCAAATTCGAGTGACGCGAACGGCCCACAATGCACTACGCCATCGCAGTGTCATCCAGGCGCTGTGATTGGCCAAGCATGCACTGTGACCCCGCATGCTTGGCCAATCACAGCGCCGGCAGCGAGGAGAGCAATGATTGGCCACAGGCAGGATGCCTGTGGCCAATTATTGCTGAGGGTGTTTAGTACACGCCCCACACTATAAAAGGCCGCCAGCACGGCGGCCTAGTGTAGTGTGTTCCGGAGCAGGGATAGAGTAGCATAGGCAGGGACAGTGACTGTTATTTCTTTCTTGCTTAACCTGGATTCCTTTAGTTTAGGGAAAGAGAAGGATAGGTAGGGAGAGTGTCAGTGTGTTTTGTGCTTCTGCTATAGTGTGCTTAAAAAAAAACATTTATTCTAGGGACAGAAAACTCTAGGTAGGGACAGTGTCAGTTTCTTTCACTCTGCAAGTCCTTGTTTCCAGGGACCTGGAAGGACAGTGAGTGAATTGTCCTTTTGCTATATTGTGATTAAAAAAAACATTTATTCTAGGGACAGAAAACTCTAGGTAGGGACAGTGTCAGTTTCTTTCACTCTGCAAGTCCTTGTTTCCAGGGACCTGGAAGGACAGTGAGTGAATTGTCCTTTTGCTATATTGTGATTAAAAAAAACATTTATTCTAGGGACAGAAAACTCTAGGTAGGGACAGTGTCAGTTTCTTTCACTCTGCAAGTCCTTGTTTCCAGGGACCTGGAAGGACAGTGAGTGAATTGTCCTTTTGCTATATTGTGATTAAAAAAAACATTTATTCTAGGGACAGAAAACTCTAGGTAGGGACAGTGTCAGTTTCTTTCACTCTGCAAGTCCTTGTTTCCAGGGACCTGGAAGGACAGTGAGTGAATTGTCCTTTTGCTATATTGTGATTAAAAAAAACATTTTTTTCTAGGGACAGAAAACTGTAGGTAGGGAGAGTATTTTTTTTCTTTCACTCTGCAAGTCCTTGTTTCCAGGGACCTGTAAGGACAGTGAGTTAATTGTCCTTGTGCTATATTGTGCTGAAAAAAACATTTATTCCAGGGACAGAAAACTCTAGGTAGGGACAGTGTCAGTTTCTTTCACTCTGCAAGTCCTTGTTTCCAGGGACCTGGAAGGACAGTGAGTGAATTGTCCTTTTGCTATATTGTGATTAAAAAAAACATTTTTTTCTAGGGACAGAAAACTGTAGGTAGGGAGAGTGTTTTTTTTCTTTCACTCTGCAAGTCCTTGTTTCCAGGGACCTGTAAGGACAGTGAGTTAATTTTCCTTGTGCTATATTGTGATTAAAAAAAACATTTATTCTAGGGACAGAAAACTCTAGGTAGGGACAGTGTCAGTTTCTTTCACTCTGCAAGTCCTTGTTTCCAGGGACCTGGAAGGACAGTGAGTGAATTGTCCTTTTGCTATATTGTGATTAAAAAAAACATTTATTCTAGGGACAGAAAACTCTAGGTAGGGACAGTGTCAGTTTCTTTCACTCTGCAAGTCCTTGTTTCCAGGGACCTGGAAGGACAGTGAGTGAATTGTCCTTTTGCTATATTGTGATTAAAAAAAACATTTTTTTCTAGGGACAGAAAACTGTAGGTAGGGAGAGTATTTTTTTTCTTTCACTCTGCAAGTCCTTGTTTCCAGGGACCTGTAAGGACAGTGAGTTAATTGTCCTTGTGCTATATTGTGCTGAAAAAAACATTTATTCCAGGGACAGAAAACTCTAGGTAGGGACAGTGTCAGTTTCTTTCACTCTGCAAGTCCTTGTTTCCAGGGACCTGGAAGGACAGTGAGTGAATTGTCCTTTTGCTATATTGTGATTAAAAAAAACATTTATTCTAGGGACAGAAAACTCTAGGTAGGGACAGTGTCAGTTTCTTTCACTCTGCAAGTCCTTGTTTCCAGGGACCTGGAAGGACAGTGAGTGAATTGTCCTTTTGCTATATTGTGATTAAAAAAAACATTTATTCTAGGGACAGAAAACTCTAGGTAGGGACAGTGTCAGTTTCTTTCACTCTGCAAGTCCTTGTTTCCAGGGACCTGGAAGGACAGTGAGTGAATTGTCCTTTTGCTATATTGTGATTAAAAAAAACATTTATTCTAGGGACAGAAAACTCTAGGTAGGGACAGTGTCAGTTTCTTTCACTCTGCAAGTCCTTGTTTCCAGGGACCTGGAAGGACAGTGAGTGAATTGTCCTTTTGCTATATTGTGATTAAAAAAAACATTTATTCTAGGGACAGAAAACTCTAGGTAGGGACAGTGTCAGTTTCTTTCACTCTGCAAGTCCTTGTTTCCAGGGACCTGGAAGGACAGTGAGTGAATTGTCCTTTTGCTATATTGTGATTAAAAAAAACATTTATTCTAGGGACAGAAAACTCTAGGTAGGGACAGTGTCAGTTTCTTTCACTCTGCAAGTCCTTGTTTCCAGGGACCTGGAAGGACAGTGAGTGAATTGTCCTTTTGCTATATTGTGATTAAAAAAAACATTTTTTTCTAGGGACAGAAAACTGTAGGTAGGGAGAGTATTTTTTTTCTTTCACTCTGCAAGTCCTTGTTTCCAGGGACCTGTAAGGACAGTGAGTTAATTGTCCTTGTGCTATATTGTGCTGAAAAAAACATTTATTCCAGGGACAGAAAACTCTAGGTAGGGACAGTGTCAGTTTCTTTCACTCTGCAAGTCCTTGTTTCCAGGGACCTGGAAGGACAGTGAGTGAATTGTCCTTTTGCTATATTGTGATTAAAAAAAACATTTTTTTCTAGGGACAGAAAACTGTAGGTAGGGAGAGTGTTTTTTTTCTTTCACTCTGCAAGTCCTTGTTTCCAGGGACCTGTAAGGACAGTGAGTTAATTTTCCTTGTGCTATATTGTGATTAAAAAAAACATTTATTCTAGGGACAGAAAACTCTAGGTAGGGACAGTGTCAGTTTCTTTCACTCTGCAAGTCCTTGTTTCCAGGGACCTGGAAGGACAGTGAGTGAATTGTCCTTTTGCTATATTGTGATTAAAAAAAACATTTATTCTAGGGACAGAAAACTCTAGGTAGGGACAGTGTCAGTTTCTTTCACTCTGCAAGTCCTTGTTTCCAGGGACCTGGAAGGACAGTGAGTGAATTGTCCTTTTGCTATATTGTGATTAAAAAAAACATTTTTTTCTAGGGACAGAAAACTGTAGGTAGGGAGAGTATTTTTTTTCTTTCACTCTGCAAGTCCTTGTTTCCAGGGACCTGTAAGGACAGTGAGTTAATTTTCCTTGTGCTATATTGTGATTAAAAAAAACATTTATTCTAGGGACAGAAAACTCTAGGTAGGGACAGTGTCAGTTTCTTTCACTCTGCAAGTCCTTGTTTCCAGGGACCTGGAAGGACAGTGAGTGAATTGTCCTTTTGCTATATTGTGATTAAAAAAAACATTTTTTTCTAGGGACAGAAAACTGTAGGTAGGGAGAGTATTTTTTTTCTTTCACTCTGCAAGTCCTTGTTTCCAGGGACCTGTAAGGACAGTGAGTTAATTGTCCTTGTGCTATATTGTGCTGAAAAAAACATTTATTCCAGGGACAGAAAACTCTAGGTAGGGACAGTGTCAGTTTCTTTCACTCTGCAAGTCCTTGTTTCCAGGGACCTGGAAGGACAGTGAGTGAATTGTCCTTTTGCTATATTGTGATTAAAAAAAACATTTTTTTCTAGGGACAGAAAACTGTAGGTAGGGAGAGTGTTTTTTTTCTTTCACTCTGCAAGTCCTTGTTTCCAGGGACCTGTAAGGACAGTGAGTTAATTTTCCTTGTGCTATATTGTGATTAAAAAAAACATTTATTCTAGGGACAGAAAACTCTAGGTAGGGACAGTGTCAGTTTCTTTCACTCTGCAAGTCCTTGTTTCCAGGGACCTGTAAGGACAGTGAGTTAATTTTCCTTGTGCTATATTGTGATTAAAAAAAACATTTATTCTAGGGACAGAAAACTCTAGGTAGGGACAGTGTCAGTTTCTTTCACTCTGCAAGTCCTTGTTTCCAGGGACCTGGAAGGACAGTGAGTGAATTGTCCTTTTGCTATATTGTGATTAAAAAAAACATTTTTTTCTAGGGACAGAAAACTGTAGGTAGGGAGAGTATTTTTTTTCTTTCACTCTGCAAGTCCTTGTTTCCAGGGACCTGTAAGGACAGTGAGTTAATTTTCCTTGTGCTATATTGTGATTAAAAAAAACATTTATTCTAGGGACAGAAAACTCTAGGTAGGGACAGTGTCAGTTTCTTTCACTCTGCAAGTCCTTGTTTCCAGGGACCTGGAAGGACAGTGAGTGAATTGTCCTTTTGCTATATTGTGATTAAAAAAAACATTTATTCTAGGGACAGAAAACTCTAGGTAGGGACAGTGTCAGTTTCTTTCACTCTGCAAGTCCTTGTTTCCAGGGACCTGGAAGGACAGTGAGTGAATTGTCCTTTTGCTATATTGTGATTAAAAAAAACATTTTTTTCTAGGGACAGAAAACTGTAGGTAGGGAGAGTATTTTTTTTCTTTCACTCTGCAAGTCCTTGTTTCCAGGGACCTGTAAGGACAGTGAGTTAATTGTCCTTGTGCTATATTGTGCTGAAAAAAACATTTATTCCAGGGACAGAAAACTCTAGGTAGGGACAGTGTCAGTTTCTTTCACTCTGCAAGTCCTTGTTTCCAGGGACCTGGAAGGACAGTGAGTGAATTGTCCTTTTGCTATATTGTGATTAAAAAAAACATTTTTTTCTAGGGACAGAAAACTGTAGGTAGGGAGAGTGTTTTTTTTCTTTCACTCTGCAAGTCCTTGTTTCCAGGGACCTGTAAGGACAGTGAGTTAATTTTCCTTGTGCTATATTGTGATTAAAAAAAACATTTTTTCTAGGGACAGAAAACTGTAGGTAGGGAGAGTGTTTTTTTTCTTTCACTCTGCAAGTCCTTGTTTCCAGGGACAGAGAAGGACACCTGAAGGTAGCCCTTATTGCTTTTTTCCCATCTCCCTGCAGGCCATCTATTAGAATGTCTGGAAGGCAAACAAGGAGAGGCAGACAGTCAGGAGGCAATAAAAGAGGGCAAGCAGGCTCTGTGTCTGGGGGCAACAGTGCTGGTCGTGGACGCGGTGCATTGTCATCAGCACATGGCCATGGGACACGCTTGTCCTTCTTTTCGGCAGCTGGACATGTTGAGCCACATCATGCCGAAGACTTGGTAGAGTGGATGACCAAGCCCTCCTCCTCCTCCTCATCCTCTCTCACCCAGGCTCAGGGTACTGGAAAAGCAGCTGCCAAAGCGTCGTCTTCCCTGGTATCAATGTCAGACAAATCATCAGTCACTCCTTCCCTAGACCCACCATGTCCTCCTCCTGAGGAGTCCCCCGAACTGTTTCAGCACAGTGTTGGGTACATGCTCCAGGAGGATGCCCAGCGTTTCGAAGGGTCTGATGATGAAACCCAGCTAGAGGAAGGCAGTAGCGTGAGAGCAGACAGAGGGGATGCTCAAGAAGGACACCAATCTGGCAGTCATGTTCCAGCAGCTGCAGCATACTGCCAGATTGGCTCCAGTGATGAGGAGGGAGGGGATGATGAGGTCAATGACTCCACGTGGGTGCCTAATAGGAGAGAGGAGGAGGAGGAGGATGAGGAGGAGGCACATCTCCAACGAGGCAGGATGCCCTTTGGTGGCCAGCGTAAGGGCAGTACACCGACGGAATCACACCGCAGAGCTCCGCCTGTGCAGGGCGCTGCCTCTGCCCGTCATTCAAAAAGTTCTTTGGTGTGGGCCTTTTTTGAGGCTAGTGCATCAGATCGCACAGCTGCTGTTTGCAACATATGTCTCAAGCGTATATCGCGTGGCCAAAACATCAGCCGCTTGGGTACCACATGCCTGACCAGACATATGTTGACCTGCCATGCAGCTCGTTGGCAAGCCTACCTCAAAGACCCACACCAAAGAACAAAGCGGACCTCTCCTTGCACCGCATCAGCTGGGATCTCCAACCCCACTATAACTTCAGTCCTCTCTGAAACATGCACTGAGAGGAATGAAGGTGTAGAATTAGGTGTGTCACAGCCAAGTACTTGCGCCCACTCTGCTAGCAGTACACCGACGTCCGATTCTAGCAGGCAAATTTCCCTGCCCCAGCTGCTGGACCGTCGAAAGAAGTTCACTCCCAGCCATCCACATGCCCAGCGGTTGAATGCTAGCTTGGCTAAATTGCTAGCGCTTCAACTGCTGCCTTTTCAGTTGGTAGACTCGGCCCCCTTCCGTGAGTTTGTGCAATGTGCGGTTCCTCAGTGGCAGGTTCCCAAACGCCACTTTTTCTCACGGAAGGCTATTCCGGCTCTCTACCGGCATGTGGAAGGCAATGTCTTGGCCTCGCTGGACAGGGCGGTCAGCGGTAAGGTGCATATTACCGCTGACTCATGGTCCAGCAGGCATGGACAGGGACGTTACCTTTCTTTCACGGCCCATTGGGTCACTCTTTTGGCAGCTGGGAAGGATTCAGGACAAGGTGCAGTAGTGTTGGAGGTTGTCCCACCGCCACGCCTCCAAAATGCTACTACTGGTTGTGACACACCTCTCTCCTCCACCCCCTCCTCTTCTTCTTCCTCCATGGCCTCTTCCTGTGGTTTGTCCTATGAACCAGCGGTGCTCCGTAGCCGTTCACGGGGCTACGCAAGTACGCAGGCAAAAAGATGCCATGCCGTGCTTGCGCTGGTGTGTTTGGGGGACAGAAGCCACACTGGGGCAGAGGTCCTGTCTGCTCTGCAGGGCCAGGCCGAGAGGTGGTTGACGCCACGCCAGCTTAAGCCAGGAATGGTGGTTTGCGACAATGGCACCAACCTCCTCTCCGCCCTCCGACAGGGACAACTGACCCATGTGCCCTGTGTGGCTCACGTCCTTAACCTGGTGGTGCAGCGGTTCTTGGGCAGGTACCCGGGCTTACAGGATGTCCTGAGGCAGGCCAGGAAAGTCTGTGTGCATTTCCGCAGATCTTATAATGCCAGTGCTCGCCTGGCTGAGCTGCAAAAGGAGTTGAACCTGCCCAAGAACCGCCTTATATGTGACATGCCCACCAGGTGGAACTCAACGTTGGCCATGCTGCAGCGGCTGCACACGCAGCAGAGGGCCATCAATGAGTACCTGTGCGACTACGGCACCAGGACAGGGTCAGGGGAGCTTGGTTTTTTTTCTCCACGCCAGTGGGGCATGATCAGGGATGCATGCACTGTCCTGGCACCATTTGAGGAGGCCACGAGGATGGTGAGCAGTGACAGTGCATGCATCAGTGACACTGTACCTCTTGTCCACCTGTTGGAGCACACGCTGCGTGGAATAATGGACAGGGCACTTGAGGCAGAACAGAGGCAGGAAGAGGAGGACTTCCTTGCCTCTCAAGGCCCCCTTTACCCAGACAGTGTTCCTTCTGTCCCACCCATCGCACAGGAAGAGGAGGAGGAGGAGGAGGAGGAGGAGGATTGTGTCAGCATGGAGGTGGAGGCTGGCACTCAGCATCATCAGCAGCAGTCTTTTAGGGATGATTTACAGTCCCAAGAAACCAGTGGACTTGTACGTGGCTGGGAGGAGGTGGCTGCGGATCATGTCGTCCTTAGTGACCCAGAGGACTCCGGAGCGAATGCCTCAGCAAACCTACGCTGCATGGCCTCCCTGATCCTGCAAAGTCTGCGGAAGGATCCTCGTATTCTTCGGATCAAGGAGAGGGACCATTACTGGCTGGCCACTCTCCTTGATCCACGGTACAAGGGTAAGGTTGCGGACCTTATGTTACCGTCGCAGAGGGAGCAGAGGATGAGACAACTCCGGGAGGCCTTGCAGAAAGGTCTGTGCAACGCGTTCCCAGAGACTGGGAGGTTGCAAACTCCTGGTCCTGGACAACGAGTTGCTGAGGCTTCGGCCAGTCAAAGAAGGAGCGGTGGGGAAGGTGGCCGTCTGACCGATGCGTTCAGACAATTCTTTAGTCCGCAGCCCCAAAGTATGATTGGTTCCAGCAACCATCGCCAGCGTCTGATAAACATGGTGCAGGAATATCTAGGGGCAAGGTCAGACTTGGACACCTTCCCCACCGAAAATCCTCTGG
The DNA here is from genome assembly GCA_029206835.1 of Rana muscosa. Lineage (NCBI taxonomy): Eukaryota > Metazoa > Chordata > Amphibia > Anura > Ranidae > Rana > Rana muscosa. The sequence goes on from CM055121.1 coordinate 461,992,024, forward strand.
CTTACTGGGTCTTGAGGATGGATCACTGGCCAGAGCTTGCACAGTATGCAATTGAGCTACTGGCCTGTCCTGCATCCAGCGTTCTTTCGGAACGCACATTCAGTGCTGCTGGAGGATTTGTCACGGATCACAGGGTGCGCCTGTCCACCGACTCGGTTGATCGACTGACTTTCATCAAGATGAACCAGTCTTGGATCACCACCAGCTACCACACACCTGATGCTGATATAACAGACTAATTGATTTTAAAATGTCACATCCCTTCAAGACTGATGCTGATGCTGAGTGCCTGTGCTGTTATGTTGACTGCCTATCCTCCTCCTCCGAGTCCTCAATGATACGATTGATGATGATAGCTTGGAAGATCATTTTTGTTTATGGGTGCCGCCACCAGTGCCTAACGCCCAATTTTTCAGCCCCTGTTTAACAGGGGCGTGTAATTACAATTTTTGAAGCAATACTTTGCAACAGGGCTCATTGCTGTGCTCCAAGTACAGTATCTGTGAGGAGTTGCAGTGTTGTGCCACCAGTGCCTAAGGCCCAATTTTTCAGCCCCTGTTTAACAGGGGCGTGTCATTACAATTTTTGAAGCAATACTTTGCAACAGGGCTCATTGCTGTGCTCCAAGTACAGTATCTGTGAGGGGTTGCAGTGTTGTGCCACCAGTGCCTAAGGCCCAATTTTTCAGCCCCTGTTCAACAGGGGCATGTAATTACAATTCTTGATCTAATAATTCACAGCAGGGCCCATTGCTGCACCCACCAAGAGTAACTGTCAGGGCTTACAGTGTTGTGGCACCAGCACCACCATCAAAGGCCCAATTTTTACTACCACTGTTCAACAATTATATGTAATTAAAATTCCTGATATAATAGTTGACAGCAGGGCGTTCCAGCACCAACCAAGAGTAACTGTGAGTGCTTACAGTGTTGTGCCAACACCAACAACTAAGGGGCCTATTTCTGCAGAGTATATACGGCAGGTCCCTACTTTCAAACATCCAACTTACAAACGACTCCTACTTGCAAACGCAAGAAGACAACAGGAAGTGAGAGGAAATCTACCACTAGGAAGGAAAATTCTCTCCTGTAAGAATAAATATGGGAGAAAGGTGTCTCCTCTGTACTGATGCTTTATCAGCAATCCTTGTTTCAAGAAAAACACCACATTTCAAAAACAGTTGTCATTGGGACGGAAAGTGAGGTGAAATGTTCTGAACAGGGGCACAGACAGCAAAACAAATGTTACAGGGGTGATAACCCTTACCTATGTTTTCCAAAAAGTTTAAAAATAGATTTTTGGGCTGGAGCTACACTTCAACAATGTACCTGTTCAAAATTACAAACAGATTCTACATAAGAACAAACCTACAGTCCCTGTCTTGTATGCACCGCCTGTATACGGCTGTTCAGAGTATATAGGGCCTTTTTTATTTTATGTGCGGGGTTCCCCTTAATATCCATACAAGACCCAAAGGGGCTGGTAATGGGCTGGGGTAGGGGGGGGGGGTCATGGGGTAGCTATGCCATTTTTCTTAAAGAATTTCATCCATATTACCGGGACCAGACATTACATTAAAGCCGCAAGCAGTTTTAAATGGCTTTTTTTTCCTTTAGAAGTGTCATTTTGTGCAGGGACAGTTCTAAACACGGGAAACACGTGGCACTTCACAGGCATACTTTAGACACCCCCCAGGTACGATATTTAAAGGAATATTTGACTTTTTTTTTTTCACTTTATGCATCATTAAAATGACTGCTCCCGAAAAACGACCGTTTTTAAAACTTCTTTTTGCATTGATACATGTCCCCTGGTGCAGAACCCGGGTTCCCAAACCCTTTTTAGGACAATAACATGCATAATAGTTGTTATAATTAGCACTTTAGAATTCGAACGTTCGCATCCATTGTATTTAATAGGGTTCTAATGTTCGTTCGAACTTCCGGTCCGTTCGCGGGTTCTGGTGCGAACCGAACCCGGGGGTGTTCGGCTCATCACTAATCACAGTGTAGTGCGGCGTATATATCACAGTGTAGTGCGGTGTATATAATACAGAATAGTGCAGTGTGTATAACACAGTGTAGTGTAAATAACACAGTGTAGTGTAGTGTGAATAACACAGTGTTGTGGTCCTAATGAAGTGGTGGTGTGCACAACACTTCTGTGTTACCACTGTTCCCATTTTTGTTTTTCATCAATAATTATACATTTTTCCGCAGTATCAGGTTCTGTTGCTGCATTATTAGTACTCTCACTTCTGTGTCGCAGGTGTTATTCCTTCTGCGTCAGCACAGCAGTGGTATACTTTTTTTATTTGAATTTTTTTGTGGCAGTGCAGCAGCACTAAGAATATTTAGGGCATAATTGCTGTCCCTCCTCCTGCGTTGCAGGCGTTCCTCTTTCTGTGCCAGCAGTGGGGTTTTTTGTTTGTTTTTTTGAGCTTTTAGAATTTTTTTTTCTAGCAGCAGCAATAATATTTAGTAAAATTAAAAATTTTAATAAAATATATGTAAAAGGATCATGGAATGTCTCATCCAGGGTAAAGTGAGCCAACCACAAAATGAGAACAAACACAGATATACCCATGTACACCAGAAGCAGGTTGTGTTGCGAAAATTTGATTCATTTTAAAAGGTGACCCACCTCCCACCAAATCATGCGATATAAATCTCACTTCTTACTCATGCTGTCCCTTCTGGATTTCTTAATAATATTGTATATTTTTTATAGCTTTAATAATAGGAATTATTTGCCAAATGTAAAATCGTTACTAAGTCATTATTTCCATCTGTACATGTTGAATTTATTAGTACATATGCAAAATTAAGAAAATGGCTATGTACAGTATATGTAGAGGCAGGGGGTGCCCTGACTCCATTTAAAAGAAAAGTATGGCCACAGCTTGTTTGGCCATACTTCTCACGTGGGTCACAGCAGTACACTTACTTGTGACCCAGAATCACCCGAGAGAGGGCTAAAGTCCGCTGTGGACTGATGTCACAGACCAGCAACGGTCTTTGAGAGGATCCCAGGTCGAATCCACCTAGATTGCTGACTGGCAGCTGGCTCAGCCTCTCAGTACTCCAGTGAGCATTTGAGGGGCAGAGCAGAGAGCAGTGATTGACAGTCACCACTCCCTGCTCAGAGTGGACCTGAGAAGTGAGCAATCAGCAGTCACATGATAGCTCAGTTTTTCGAGCTTAGAGGCAGTGGGGGACAGTTGTCCCTCCTTCTGCGTTGCAGGCGTTCCTCTTTCTGCATCAGCAGTGGGGTTTTTTTTGTTTATTTTTTTTTAGCTTTTTGATTTATTTTTTTCTAGCAGCAGCAAAAAAAAAAAAAAAATTCTCCATAATTGCTGTTCCTTCTGAGTCACAGGTGGTCTCGCTTCTGTAATCACCACTATTTGTTTTTGTTAGTCTTTCTTCATTTTTTTTTACATTTATTTTATTTTTTATATTTTTGCAGCAGCAGTAAAAGAAATACTGCACAATTGCTGCACCCTTATTTTCTTTATTAAAAAAATATATAATATAACGGTTTATAGTGTACCAAGCACAAAAGTATTGCACCCAAGCACCATAGTTCCATCCCACACTCTATAATAAAAAGTTCAAAAAATTCCCCCCTACAAAATAAAAAACAATAAAAAAAAACAGTTTATAGTGCACCAAGCACAAAAGTATTGCACCCAAGCACCATATTTCCATCCAACACTATAATAAAAACTTATAAAAATCCCCCCAAAAAATCCTCATCATGTCCGAAAGGCCAACAAGGAGAGGCAGACGCTCACAGGCCACTAAAAGAGGGCAAGCAGTCTCTGTGTCTACAATAAAAATTGGTGGTCGCGGACATGGTGCATCCTCTGCAGGCGGGCGGGCACGCTTCTTTTTTTCCGGTGCTGGCCATGTTATTGAGCCACAACATGCAGGAGAACCCCAATTTTTCTGCATCTGTTTGACAGGTGCATGTAATTTCAACTTTTTTTCTCACTTTTAACAGCAGGGTGCATTCCTGCACCCAGCAAGAATAACTGTGGGGGGTTACAGTGTTCAGGCACCACCAACACCCAATTTTTCTGCACCTGTATGTAAATTTTAAAAAATTGGGGGAAAAAATGGCGTGGGGTGCACCCTTTGGGTCTGGTAAGGATTTTAACCACTTCCCTAAAATGACACCAGCAGGAACACTCCCGCCCCTGCAGCCCATTAGAGTATCCGAGTACCTATCTGCAGCCCATGCATCATAGAATATACGTTGGGGTATTTTCTTTTCAAAATGGGGCCATTTTGTGGGTAATTCCACTGTCCTGGTGCTCCGGGACCTTCAAAAGTGTGATATTCGAGGATGCAACCTGGCAGGCCAGGAAAGGGGGGGAAAAGCGAGCGACCCCACCCCTTCTGAACCATACCAGGTCGCTTGCCCCCAACATGGGGAGGGTGTTTTTGGGAGCTGGGGACAAGGACCTCTTCCCGACAACCCTCGGCTGTGGATGTCGGGGTCTGTGGGCGGGGAGCTTATCGAAATCTGGAAGCCCCCTTTAACAAGGGAACCCCCCATGTGAATGAGTATCAGTACATCGTACCCCTACCCATTTACCAAAAAAGTGTAAAAAAATAAGAAACACAGTAAACAGTTTTTGACAAGTGTTTTATTAAAAAAAAGAAAAAAAATAGTGTCCCTTGGTGTATCCATTGTCAATCACGCAGCCCGCAAAAAAAAAAGAAGCCAGCTGTCATCTTTTAGATGCCACCGGCCTTCTGCCTCCTCTCTGCTTTGACAGCTCTTATATAGGCAAGGGGCGGGCCACCCAGCTATGTCACCTGGTAGCGCCGCCCCCTTATGACATCACGTGACGTCATGTGATGTCAGAAGGGGGTGGTGCCACCAGGTGACATAACCGGGTGACCCCGCCCCTTGCCTAAAAAAGAGCTGTCAAAGCAGAGAGGAGGCAGATGGCCAGTGGCCTCCGAAGAAATGACAGCGGGCTTTTTTTTTCTATTTTTGCAGGCTGCGTGATTGACAATGGATACAACAAGGGACACTATTTTTTTTTTTAATAAAGCACTTGTCAAAATTGTTTACTGTGTTTCTTACATTTTGACACTTTTTTTGGGTGAATGGTTAGGGGTACGATGTACCAATACCAATTCACATGGGGGGGGTTCTCCTTTTTATTGTTTCACTTTAAGCATCATTAAAATCACTGCTCATGTTGTTTGCATTGATACATGTCCCCTGAGGCAGTACCCGGGTCCCCGTACACTTTTTTGGCAATAGCTTGCATATAAGCCTTTTTCATGTTCGTGTCCTGTAGACTTTAATAGAGTTTGCATGTTCGGAAGAACTTTTTTGCCTGTTTGAGATGTTCTGGTGCAAACCGAACCGGACGGGTGTTTGGCCCATCCCTACTATACCCATCCCTGGTGTACTGATGATGTATATATTTGTGTATGTGTCAGTGGCGGTGTGTCCATAAAGGGCTCAGGAGGGCCGCCCCCTCTCTCCTGCACCTGTCTATCACCATAGATAGATTCATGCATTGCATTAAACTATCTATGGTCGCCGCTGCTGCCCCTATTCAGCTGTCCGGCCCCTTGTCGGGTGCCGGGCACCTGAATTACACCTAGGGGGTATTTTTGGAAGCGCCTGATTAGAGTCGTGGGCTCTAATAGGTGTCCTGATTAGAGCCATAGGCTCTAATAGGCTTCCAAAATGGTAAACAGCGGGCGCAATGCTGTGCATTCGCTGTTTACTTAGTGTTGTGTTAGGGAAGCAAATAAATTACTTTCCTAACACTGACCCGCTTCTCAGCCAATCAGGTGCTCAGGTCTGGTTACCTGTCACCTGATTGGCTGAAGCAACAGGCGCTGTGATTGGACGCCTATCAGGCATCCTATCATAGCAGAGGACGGGAGAAGACATCAAGGACTCGGAGCTTGGAGGACAGCGCCGTGACCCGAGACAGGTAAGTGCGGGGGATGCACACTGGGGCAGAATTTGATGGAGCACAGTAGCGGCAATTGATGGGGCACAGTCGTGGCAATTGATGGGCACACTGGCAGCAATTAATGGGGCACAGTGGCAGCAATTGAGGCGGTACAGTAGCGGCAATTGATGGGCACACTGGCAGCAATTGATGGGTACAGTAGCTGCGTTTGATGGCACAGTGGCGGCAATTTATGGGTACAGTGGCTGCGTTTGACGGCACAGTGGCTGCGTTTGATGGGCACAGTGGCTGCGTTTGATGGGCACAGTGGCTGCGTTTGATGTTTTTTTTTCAGTTTGTTTGCACACACAATTTTTTTTTTGCACACACAAGGGCACATTGGGCTTTCCTCACCTGCTTCCCAATCGCTCCTCTGGTTTCTTTGCTAAAAAGAGTTTACATATATCCTTAGCCTCTGTAGTGAAGTTTGGATGGTTAAATGTAACCGGGTCCTCCAGTGTCTTCCGTTTCACCTCGTCCTTGTTTGGCTTCTCCTTTGGATCTCTATAAGGTGTTTGGGCTGCAATCATTTCATACACGCTACAACCCATTGCAAACCAATCCACAGGATAACTGTAATTCTCATCTTTCAGAATTTCAGGTGCCATGTAACCATTGGTCCCAGCCTAAGATACAGAAAGAGACAGCAGTGTTTTGCAGAATAATATTACTACCAGAAAGTGTGACAAATATATCCATTAAAGAAAGCTGAATACGAAAAAGGAAATATCAGATCTGTTGTGAGATCCTGGAAAGTGGCTTAAAGGTGAACTTACACTTTATTGAACACCTTCACATTGTTTTACCATAATATGCTAAAAGCTCTCCTTTTCAAAAAGTCCAGACCTAGAAAATGTAAGTTCTGAGTTTGGTTTGGTCCTACCAGATTATTCCATTTATTTTTTTTGGGCCTACCATTTTATTCCACAGTGCCAGCGTTAATTTTGATTTTGTTTTAGTCATAGTCTTTTGACTTAAAGGGGTTGTAAACCCTTGTTTGTTTGTTTTTTTAAATAACAAACATATCATACTTACTTTCACTGTGCAGTTCGTTTTGCACAGAGTGGCCCGGATCCTCCTCTTCTGGGGTCCTCCAACGGTGTTTGCGGCTCCTCCTCTCATCGGTAAACCTCTAGGAGAAGCATTCTCCCTGGGGGTTACCTTGCTGTCACACTCCCGAGTCCAGCATTTGCGTCCATAGACACAGAATGCCGGACTCAGCCCCGCCCCCTGGTGCCCACGTCATTGGATTTGATTGACAGCAGTGGGAGCCAATGGCTACGCTGCTATCAATCTATCCAATCAAGAGCCGAGAACCCCGGGCAGAGAGGTAGAGCGCATCTCCGCCGAGGGAACGTACGGGCTAAGGTGAGCAAAACGGGGGGCTAGGAGGCCGGTCAGTGTCAGAAGTTTTTTCACCTTAATGCATAGGATGCATTAAAGCGGGGTTCCACCCGCAATTTTTTTTTTAAAGTGAGCAGCTACAAACACTGTAGCTGCTGACTTTTAATAAGGACACTTACCTGTCCTACTCGCCTGCGATGTCAAAACACGAGGGTTTACAACCCCTTTAAATGCCATTTTAGTTTTAGTCATATTTTTAGTCACCTGAATTGTTTTAGTTTTAGTCAACTAAAATCTCCAGTACATTTTAGTTGACAAAATCGAATGGGTTTAGTTAAATTGTAATGCATTATTGAAGAATTTCTCTAGAATTGCCAAACTCAATATATACTCCTGGAGTAAAAATCTAATAACATGTTATTATTTATGGTAGGTTTGAACATGCACTAGAGACACAGATTTAGCCTTTGTGATATGAATTATATGAGTTTCATGAACAAACAAAAATTCTGCTTTTTGACAAACAGAAGCACAACTTTAAAATAATAAAAAAAAGTAAACTTTATTGGCTGTAATGCCATTGCACATATTACTTAAATATATTACCAACATTAATTATTAAGAAAATAAGAAAAGCCCTTCTTTCAGCAGCTTAGTACATGCCCCCTACTTATTCTTATGCGATAGTGCAATACATGTTTAAACTTTAATGTGCTATTTTAAGCTGGGGATAGTATTGTGTTGCTGATTTAGAAAAGGCCAGCAGAGGGCGCCAAAGAGATAGTGTGAATGAGTGTAATGTGTGTAACTGCATAGGAAAGGGAAATGATTGATGCGAGCCTCTGAGTCAATGCAGCTTGCAGATAGAGTCAGGGGATTGGGGCTTTAACAGACAGGCGATGCTCTGAGGAAAGCAGAAGTTCAGGTGGGTAAATGTTGCTTTTTCACATTTTCATTCCGTTTTCGTTCGTTGGTGAAAATTGGAATTGATTTTCGGCATAGTTTTCGTCAATTGATTTCATTCAAATTGTATTTTTGTTTAGTTTTCAGCACTGAAAACATGCATTTGACGAAAATATGATAAAAATATTTTTGGCAATGACATTAAATCTGCACAGTGCTTGTTATTATAGCCAAGTAAGACAAAAGTGTACACGGTCTTATTATTTTACAGACTTTTTACTGTAATCTTTCTGTTGGTGGGGGCAGTAATTATAGGTATGTTGGTCACTTTCAAAACACAGTATGGTGGTCTTTAAAGTAAATTTACTGTATAATAGTGCTGGGTCTGTTCTATTTTACTAACATTTTCCCTAACCTTAAAGCGATTGTAAGGAAAAATAGAAAAGCGCCTCTTAGCAAAACAGATTTATTATGCAGCAGACAATTTGTATCAAACACTTACATCATGGTAAGTTTCAGGTGTCATCCAGTAGGACCAATGTTTATATTGCGTCCAGGATCTCTGACGCTAGTCCACGGATTTCCCAGGTCCCGGTTATGGCGGCCGCAAGTAGCCGGGATGCAGGCTGGCTTGTCCGTGATAGGAGACAGCAGCGAAAGATGGCAACGGTCGGTCCGGAGAGGAGCGTCTGACGTCAGCTGGATGGTGCAGGGAACCACAACGCGTTTCAGAGCATGCGCAGCTCTCGTACAGGGCATGCGCGCTCCTTTCTCAAGTGATGTAAGTGTTTGATACAAATTGTCTGCTACATAATAAATCTGTTTTGCTAAGAGGCGCTTTTCTATTTTTCCTTTCATGTCATTTTCCTTGAGTCGGCTTCAACTTGGAGAAGAGCTGCCCTGGGCAACTGAGTTTTTATTAAAGACTTCCTATCCACAATTGTTACTATAGAGTTTTTCAAAACCTTATGCTACCTGCCATCCCTTGGTAACAATAATAACTTTATGTCCACCCGATTGGAATACTTTTTTTGTTTTTTGATTTTCAACCTTTGTATAATATCCTTTACACATTTAGGATTAATAGTGTTTGTCTGTGCAGGCTTCCCAAGCGCTTGCATTTGCTATTGTTTTTAAAGCGATTGTAAAGCTTTAATTTTTATTTTATTTTTTAAATAACAAATATGTCATACTGACCTCCACTGTGCAGTTTGTTTTGCACAGGGTGGCCCCAAACACCGACTTCTGGGGTCTCTCGGCGGCTCTCGCAGCTCCTCCCCGCATCAGATAACACCCTGGAGAAGCGCTCTCCTGGGGGGTTACCTTGCAGGCGTGCTTCCGAGTCCAGCATTCAGCGTCCATAGCTGCCGAATGTATGACTCGGCCTCGCCCCCAACGCCCGCGTCATTGGATTTGATTGACAGCAGCGGGATCCAATGGCTGCGCTGCTATCAATCTATCCAATCAAGAGCCGGAACCCCTTGGAGAGATGGACAGCGCGCCCCCGCCGAGAGAAATTCGGGACCTCAGGTAAGTAAAATGGGGGGCTGGGGGGCCGGTGATTGCCAGGTGTTTTTTCACCCTAATGCATAGGATAAATTAAGGTGAAAAAACAAGAGGGTTTACAACCCCTTTAGGCTGGGTTCACACTTGTGCATTGCGTTTTTGAGCTCGGAGTCTTTGCCAAGTTCGCAATCATTCGTTCAGCAGTTCCTTTGCGTTTTTAGCTGCGGACTTGCCGACCTGGGAGAGGAGAGGGAACTCCACGCCAAATTTTAAATAACAAAACGGCATGGGTTCCCCTCCAGGAGCATACCAGGCCCTTGGGTCTGGTATGGACTTTAACGGGAACCCCTACGCCGAAAAAAACGGCGTGGGGGTCCCCCCAAAATCCATAGCAGACCCTTATCCGAGCACGCAGCCTCGCCGGTCAGGAAAGGGGGTGGGGACGAGCGAGCGCCCCCTTCCTCCTGAACCGTACCAGGCCGCATGCCCTCAACATGGGGGGTGGGTGCTTTGGGGAAGGGGGGCGCCCTGCAGCCCCCCCACCCCAAAGCACCCTGCCCCCATGTTGATGAGGACAGGGCCTCTTCCCGGCAACCCTGGCCGTTGGTTGTCCGGGGGCTTTTCGGAATCCGGGAGCCCCCTTTAATAAGGGGGCCCCCAGATCCCAGCCCCCCACCCTATGTGAATGAGTATGGGGTACATCGTACCCCTACCCATTCACCTGGTGGAAAAAAATGTCAATAAAAACACTACACAGGTTTTTAAAGTAATTTATTAGGCAGCTCCGGGGGTCTTCTTCCGACTTCGGGGATCTTCTTCCGACTTAAATTTAAAAATTTGGTGTGGAGTTCCCCCTCAAGATCCCTGTTCAGAACGCAACACACGTGCGAATCAGATGCGTGCCCATAGAACATAATGGGCCTGAATTCGCACCTGAGCCGCACCGCAATGCCTAGAGAACGCACACGTTTTTTCGGCAATGCGCAGTGCGCATGCATCGCACATATGTGAACCAGCCTCATTGAAATCAATGTATTTTATAATGTTATGCAAATTGGGTGCAGTGTAATTCCTCTTTCCACCTTACATTTATCCAGTGAAGTAACTAGCCTCAGGTGATGCACAGTTGTGATACGTGATACGTGATACATGTTTATCTGCGGCCAATTCTTCACATCCATTTAAAGTGCTAAATTCATGCAGCTTTTCTCAGATTTTCTAGGCAGGGGGTGGGTGAGTGTAATTTGAGAAATGAGTGGAGGGAGGGGACACCACCTCCCCACACAGTCTAATAGAGAAACTTTTACAGCTGAGGATGTCAATCACAGGCTGTGTGCTGGAGCTCCCCTACAAAAGACAGTCACTGTGTGGGGGTGGATTGTTTGAGAAAGTAAGATCCAGTTCTAGCTACTGTAGAGTAGGGATGGGCAAACGGTTAGGCCCAAGCATAAGTTCGGGCCAAACTTTGGTTGTTCGGATGTTTGGCGAACAACAAACAATATGCAGAGTTCGGAAGTTCGAAAGCCGCGGAACCCCGTTAAAGTCTATGGGACACTAACATGAAAAACCAAAAGTGCTAATTATAAAGGCTTGTATGCAAGTTATTGTCATAAAAAGTGTTTGGGGACCTGGGTCCTGCCCCAGGGGACATGTATCAATGCAAAAAAAAAAAGTTTTAAAAACACCCCTTTTTTTCGGGAGCAGTGATTTTAATAATGCTTAAAGTGAAACAACAGACGAGATAGATAGATTTGGGTGTTGTCAGTATAGAGAAGGTATTGAAAACCAGGCAAGGTTATCAAACTGAAGAGGTTTAGATAGAGAACAGAAAGGGTTAGATGACAGAGCACTATGGGACCCCTACTGGAAGAGGAAGAGGAAAGGAGGAGGATTAGTTGTAGGTGCTCCTGAAGTAATGCTCAGATGGGTAGGAAAAGAAAGAGGAAATGAGAATGAATCTTGGAGGCAAAAGAAGTGGAGTTTATTTTCAAGAGGACCAGGTGGTCAACTGTTTTGAAGGCAACAGAAAGGTCCAATAGGAATGTGTAGGGCCGTTGATTTTAGGATGACTGGAGTAGTTGTGAGGGAATGTGATCAAGGGGGCAGGTGGTTAGTGTCAGAAAAGTTTAGGGCTCAAAAATAAAGGGGAGTGACAGTGTCAAAAGAGAAGAGTGTTGAAGGTGGTGGCACAGCTGGTATGTAATTTGGGGGAGATAACTGGACAGTGGCAATTACCTATTGAATCTATATTATTTTAAAAATGACTGCCAATGCCCTGGGCAGTGAATGAGATATGCTGGCCATATATGTATAGATTTTCAGATGAGAATATTCGTATGAAAATTCTTTGTACATTTGATGAATGGACAAATGTCGTTTAAACATTTCCCCTGCTTTTAACATTTGATTTGAAAATGAATGTAATTTCTGAAAGGAAAACCACATACACTTTAGGGCAACCCAATGCGCCAATCACTGGGAGCACTTGCAAAAACTCCTGCATAGGCTGAACTTGACACCATACAAACTCTCCAAATTTTCCTCAACCAATTTCCTTATTGTTGGAGAACATGTGGCTCCATTGGCTCTCTGTGCCATATTTTTTGGTACTTCTTTGAGCAAACAGTTATTTAGGCTGCTCTTTGATATCATAGACCGATCCCTGCAACCTTCTATAGAATTAGCTATGATCCATCTGAATAAAAGCGACTTTACTACACCTTCTAGAACAAAAAGAAAAAATTTTTACTCACAGCTAATCCCATATAGCATGTAATTGGAATTCATCTACCCCGCCAGTAGAAATCATTAGAGAAGTAAGATCAGTCTGTATATGTAGTAAAGCACGCTTGTTATACTCAATATGAAACCCAAGGGGTTAATCCTCCCCATTGTGTAAAAAGGCAGTTTGATCCTTTTTTCTCTGATCCTCCCTTTCTTTGGCAGTCCCCAATCTGTCTACTGATAGAACAGAGCCTTGGGGGCACTCTGCACATGCTCAGTTTGGTGTGTATTGCTAGAGAGTTTTTTTTTTTCTTGGGCGGGTGCATGTGATCAACACATGACCAATCAGCAATGTCCAGAAAGAGTGTCAGAGGCCCTGCAGCCTCATATGACAGTCAGAGGAGAATGAAAACTCCTCCTACAAGCTTTAACCAGACACTGATAGAAGTCACAAGACTGCTATATACTACGGATCAGAAAAGTTATTTAGCAGTTTATATTTACTTAAATAATTGCATTTCCATGTTCTATGTACTGTGGGAGACCAAATATAGTGAATGCAGGCTCCTGGGTTTAGTAACACTTAAATTTGCAATGTTCATTTGAACATATATTTGCATTCAAAAACAACTCTTACACTGACTTCTATTGTTGGCAACAATGGCTCAATCACCTTCTTTGCAACATATACCATTTTACATGCTGGATCCATTATATTCTATGGTCTTTTATAATATATCTGTTAACCCATTTATGCACAACCTAAATACTGGCCAATGCTATACTATACCTTTTCAGAGGTATCTTGTTGTTTTGTTCTTTGCAATATGTTTTGTTATCCAATTATCTTTTCAAACTTTGTTTTTATACTGTACTCACTCCTCATTTGGACGCTCATTTTTTATTTGTAATCTTTTGAGTACGGATATATAGTGAGAAAAAAAACTATTTGATCCCCTGCTGATTTTGTATGTTTGCCCATTGACAAAGAAAATGATCAGTCTATAATTTTAATGGTAGGTTTATATTAAAAGTGAGAGACAGAATAACAGCAAACAAATCCAGGAAAACGCATTTCAAAAAAGTTATAAATTAATTTGCATTTTATTGAGTGAAATAAGTATTTGACCCTTTCACAAAACATGACTTAGTACTTGGTGGCAAAACCCTTGCTGGCAATCACAGAGGTCAGACATTTCTTGTAGTTGACCAGCAGGTTTGCACACATCTCAGGAAGGATTTTGTCCCACTCCTCTTTGCAGATTCTCTCATTAAGGTTTTGAGGCTGACGTTTGGTAACTCAAACCTTTAGCTCCCTCCACATATTTTCTATGGCATTAAGGTCTGGAGACTGGCTAGGCCACTCCAGGACCTTAATGTGCTTCTTCTTGAGCCACTTCTTTGTTGCCTTGGTCGTGTGTTTTGGGTCCTTGTCATGCTAGAATACCCATCCACGACCCATTTTCAATGCCCTGGCTGAGGGAAGGAGATTCTCACCCAAGATTTAACGGTGCATGGCCCCGTTCATCATCCCTTTGATGCAAAGAAGTTGTCCTGTCCCCCAAAGCATAATGTTTCCACCTCCATGTTTGATGGTGGGTAGGGATGAGCCGAACACCCCTCCCGGTTCGGTTCGCACCAGAACCTTCGAACGGACCGAAAGTTCGCACGAACGTTCGAACTCTATGAAATACAATGGACGCAAACGTTCGAAATCTGAAGTGCTAATTATAATGACTAATATGCATGTTATTGTCCTAAAAAGGGTTTGGGGACCCGGGTTCTGCCCCAGGGGACATGTATCAATGCAAAACAAAGTTTTAAAAACTGACGTTTTTTCTGGAGCAGTCATTTTAATGATGCATAAAGTGAAAAAAAAAAAAGTGAAATATTCCTTTAAATATCGTACCTGGGGGGTGTCTAAAGTATGCCTGTGAAGTGGCATGTGTTTCCCGTGTTTAGAACTGTCCCTGTACAAAATGACATTTCTAATGGAAAAAAAGTCATTTAAAACTGCTTGCGGCTTTAATGTAATGTCTGGTCCCGGTAATATGGATGAAAATCTTTGAGAAAAATGGCATGGCTACCCCACCAGCACCCGCCCCCCCCCCCCCACCCCAGCCCATTACCAGCCCCTTTGGGTCTTGTATGCATATTAAGGAGAACCCCCCACACAAAATAAAAAAGGCCCTATATACTCTGAGCAGCAGTATACAGGCGGTGCAAACAAGACAGGGACTGTAGGTTTGTTCTTAAGTAGAATCTGTTTGTAATTTTGAACACGTACATTGTTTAAGTGTAGCTCCAGCCAAAAAATCTATTTTTAAGCTTTTTGGAAAGCATAGGGAAGGGTTATCACCCCTGTAACATTTGTTTTGCTTTCTGTGCCCCTTGTTCAGAACATTTCACCTCACTTTCCGTCCCAATGACAAATGTTTTTAAAAAGTGGGGTTTTTATTGAAACAAGGATTGGTGATAAAGCATCAGCAGAGAGGAGACACCTTTTTCCCATATTAACTCTTACAGGAGAGAATTTCCCTTCCTAGGGGTAGATTTCCTCTCACTTCCTGTTGTCTCCTTCCGTTTGCAAGTAGGAGTCGTTTGTAAGTTGGATGTTTGAAAGTAGGGGCCTGCCATATATACTCTGCTGAAATTTGCCCCTTACATGTTGGTGTTGCCACAACACTGTAAGCCCTCACAGTTATTCTTGGTGGGCGCTGGAACTCCCTGCTGTGAACTATTATATCAAGAATTGTATTTACATGCCATTGTTGAACAGTGGTAGGAAAAATTGGGCCTTTGGTGGTGGTGCTGGTGCCACAACACTGTAAGCCCTCACAGTTACTCTTGGGGGGCGCATGAATGGGCCCTGCTGTGAATTATTAGATCAAGAATTGTAATTGCATGGCCCTGTTGAACAGGGGCTGAAAAATTGGGCCTTTGGTGGTGGTGGTGGTGGTGTTGTCACAACAGTGTAAGCCCTCACAGTTACTCTTGGTGGGCGCATGAATGGGCCCTGCTGTGAATTATTAGATCAAGAATTGTATATACATGCCCCTGTTAAACAGGGGCAGAAAAATTGGGCCCTAGGCACTGGTGCCACAACACTGCAACCCCTCACAGATACTGTACTTGGAGCACAGCAATGAGCCCTGTTGCAAAGTATTGCATCAAAAATTGTAATTACACGCCCCTGTTAAACAGGGGCAGAAAAATTGGGCCTTAGGCACTGGTGCCACAACACTGCAACCCCTCACAGATACTGAACTTGGAGCACAGCAATGAGCCCTGTTGCAAAGTATTGCATCAAAAATTTTAATTACATGCCCCTGTTAAACAGGGGCAGAAAAATTGGGCTTTAGGCACTGGTGCTGGTGCCACGACACTGCAACCTCTTCCAGATACTCTAGTTGGAGTGCAGGAATGAGCCCTGCTGCAAAGCATTGCATCAAAAATTGTAATTACATGCCCCTGTTAAACAGGGGCTGAAAAATTGGGCCTTAGGCACTGGTGCTGGTGCCACGACACTGCAACCTCTCCCAGATACTCTAGTTGGAGTGCAGGAATGAGCCCTGCTGAAAAGCATTGCATCAAAAATTGTAATTACATGCCCCTGTTAAACAGGGGCTGAAAAATTGGGCCTTAGCCACTGGTGGCGGCACCCAGAAACAAAAAAGTTCTTCCAAGCTATCATCAAGAATCGGATCATTGAGGAGGAGGAGGATAGTCAGTCAACATAACAGGACAGTCACTCAACATCAGCATCAGTCTTGAAGGGATGTGACATTTGAAAATAAATTATTCTGTTATATCAGCTTCAGGTGCTTGGTAGCTGGTGGTGATCCAAGACTGGTTCATCTTTATGAAGGTCAGTCGATCAACCGAGTCGGTGGACAGGCGCACCCTGTGATCCGTGACAAAGCCTCCAGCAGCACTGAATGTGCGTTCCGAAAGAACGCTGGATGCAGGACAGGCCAGTAGCTCAATTGCATACTGTGCAAGCTCTGGCCAGTGATTCATCCTTAAGACCCAGTAAGCCAGAGGATTTTCGGTGGGAAAGGTGTCCAAGTCTGACCTTGCCCCTAGGTATTCCTGCACCATGTATATCAGACGCTGGCGATGGTTGCTGGAACCGATCATACCTTGGGGCTGCGGACTAAAAAATTGTCTGAACGCATCGGTCAGACGGCCACCTTCTCCACCGCTCCTTCTGCTACTGACCAAAGCCTCAGCAACTCGTTGTCCAGAACCAGGAGTTTGTAACCTCCCAGTCTCTGGGAATGCGTTGCACAGACCTTTCTGCAAGGCCTCCCGGAGATGTCTCATCCTCTGCTCCCTCTGCGACGGCAAGATAAGGTCCGCAACCTTACCCTTGTACCATGGATCAAGGAGAGTGGCCAGCCAGTAATGGTCCCTCTCCTTGATCCAAAGAATAAGAGGATCCTTCCACAGACTTTGCAGGATCAGGGAGGCCATGCAGCGTAGGTTAGCGGAGGCATTCGGTCCGGAGTCTTCTGGGTCACTAAGGACGTCATGATCCGCAGCCACCTCCTCCCAGCCACGTATAAGTCCACGGGTTTGTTGGGACTGTAAATCATCCCTAAAAGACTGCTGCTGTTGATGCTGAGTGCCATGTTCCACCTCCATGCTGACACAATCCTCCTCCTCCTCCTCATCCTCTTCCTGTGTGATGGGTGGGACACAAGGAACACTGTCTGGGTAAAGGGGGCCTTGAGAGGCAAGGAAGTCCTCCTCTTCCTGCCTCTGTTCTGCCTCAAGTGCCCTTTCCATTATTCCATGCAGCGTATGCTCCAACAGGTGGACAAGAGGTACAGTGTCACTGATGCATGCACTGTCACTGCTCACCATCCTCGTGGCCTCCTCAAATGGTGCCAGGACAGTGCATGCATCCCTGATAATGCCCCACTGGCGTGGTGAAAAAAACCCGAGCTCCCCTGACCCTGTCCTGGTGCCGTAGTCGCACAGGTACTCATTGATGGCCCTCTGCTGTGTGTGCAGCCGCTGCAGCATGGCCAACGTTGAGTTCCACCTGGTGAGCATGTCACATAAAAGGCGGTTCTTGGGCAGGTTCAACTCCTTTTGCAGCTCAGCCAGCTGAGCACTGGCATTATATGATCTGCGGAAATGCACACAGACTTTCCTGGCCTGCCTCAGGACATCCTGTAAGCCCGGGTACCTGCCCAAGAACCGCTGCACCACCAGGTTAAGGACGTGAGCCACACAGGGCACATGGGTCAGTTGTCCCTGTTGGAGGGCGGAGAGGAGGTTGGTGCCATTGTCGCAAACCACCATTCCTGCCTTAAGCTGGCGTGGCGTCAACCACCTCTCGGCCTGCCCCTGCAGAGCAGACAGAACCTCTGCCCCAGTGTGGCTCCTGTCCCCCAAACACACCAGCGCAAGCACGGCATGGCATCTTTTTGCCTGCGTACTTGCGTAGCCCCTTGAACGCCTACGGAGCACCGCTGGTTCTGAGGACAAAGCACAGGAAGAGGCCATGGAGGAAGAAGAGGAGGGGGTGGAGGAGAAAGGTGTGTCACAGCCAGTAGTAGCATTTTGGAGACGTGGCAGCGGAACAACCTCCAACACTACTGCACCTTGTCCTGCATCCTTCCCAGCTGCCAAAAGAGTGACCCAATGGGCCGTGAAAGAAAGGTAACGTCCCTGTCCATGCCTGCTGGACTATGAGTCAGCGGTAATATGCACCTTACCGCTGACCGCCCTGTCCAGCGAGGCATGTACATTGCCTTCCACATGCCGGTAGAGAGCCGGAATCGCCTTCCGTGAGAAAAAGTGGCGTTTGGGAACCTGCCACTGAGGAACCGCACATTGCACAAACTCACGGAAGGGGGCCGAGTCTACCAACTGAAAAGGCAGCAGTTGAATTGCTAGCAATTTAGCCAAGCTAGCATTCAACCGCTGGGCATGTGGATGGCTGGGAGTGAACTTCTTTCGACTGTCCAGCAGCTGGGGCAGGGAAATTTGCCTGCTAGAATCGGACGTATGTGTACTGCTAGCAAAGTGCCCGCAAGTACTTGGCTGTGACACACCTAATTCTACACCTTCATTCCTCTCAGTGTAGGTTTCAGAGAGAACTGAAGGTACAGTGGGGTTGGAGATCCCAGCTGATGAGGAGCAAGGAGAGGTCCGCTTTGTTCTTTGGTGTGGGTCTTTAAGATACGCTTGCCAACGAGCTGCATGGCAGGTCAACATATGTCTGGTCAAGCATGTGGTGCCCAAGCGGCTGATGTTTTAGCCACGCGAGATACGCTTCAGACATATGTTGCAAACAGCAGCGGTGCGATCTGATGCACTTGACTCAAAAAAGGCCCACACCAAAGAACTTTTGGAATAACGGGCGGAGGCAGCGCCCTGCACAGGCGGAGCTCTGCGGTGTGATTCAGTCGGTGTGCTGCCCTTACGCTGGCCCCCCGAGGGCATCCTGCCTCGTAGGAGATGTGCCTCCTCCTCATCCTCCTCTCTCCTATCAGGCACCCACGTGGAGTCAGTGACCTCATCATCCCCTCCCTCCTCATCACTGGAGCCAATCTGGCAGTATGCTGCAGCTGCTGGAACATGACTGCTAGATTGCTGTCCTTCTTGAGCATCCCCTCTCTCTGCTCTCACGCTACTGCCTTCCTCTAGCTGGGTATCATCATCAGACCCTTCGAAACGCTGGGCATCCTCCTGGAGCATGTACCCAACACTGTGCTCAAACAGTTCGGGGGACTCCTCAGGAGGACAGTGGGTCTAGGGAAGGAGTGACCGATGATGACATTGATACGAGGAAAGAGGACGCTTTGGCAGCTGCTTTGCCAGTACCCTGAGCCTGGGTGAGAGAGGATGAGGAGAGCTTGGTCATCCACTCTACCAAGTCTTCGGCATGATGCGGCTCAACACGTCCAGCTGCCGAAAATAAGGACAAGCGTGTCCCATGGCCACGTGCTTATGACGATGCACCGCGTCCACGACCAGCACTGTTGTCTCTAGACACAGAGCCTGCTTGCCCTCTTTTTTTGGCTCCTGACTGTCTGCCTCTCCTTGTTTGCCTTCCAGACATTCTAATGGCCTGCAGGGAGATGGGAAAACCAGCAATAAGGGGTAGCTTCAGGTGTATACTGTGCAGGAGGCACACTACGCCCACTGTAAGTGCTGCAGATGCCTGCCTGTGCTACACAACAGGAAAACACAGCAATAAGGGCTAGCTTCAGGTGTATATTTTGCAGGAAGCACACTACGCCCGCTGTAAGTGCTGCAGATGCCTGTTAGTGTAACACAAAAGAAAAAAAACACGAGCAATAAGGGCTAGCTTCAGGTGTATAATGTGCAGGAGGCACACTACGCCCGCTGTAAGTGCTGCAGATGCCTGTATTGTGTTACACAACAGGAAAACACAACAATAAGGGCTAGCTTCAGGTGTATAATGTGCAGGAGGCACACTACGCCCACTGTAAGTGCTGCAGATGCCTGTGAGTGTAACACAAGAAAAAAACCACGAGCAATAAGGGGTAGCTTCAGGTGTATAATGTGCAGGAGGCACACTACGCCCGCTGTAAGTGCTGCAGATGCCTGCCTGTGTTACACAACAGGAAAACACAGCAATAAGGGCTAGCTTCAGGTGTATATTTTGCAGGAAGCACACTACGCCCGCTATAAGTGCTGCAGATGCCTGTTGGTGTAACACAAAAGAAAAAAAACACGAGCAATAAGGGGTAGCTTCAGGTGTATAATGTGCAGGAGGCACACTACGCCCACTGTAAGTGCTGCAGATGCCTGCCTGTGTTACACAACAGGAAAACACAGCAATAAGGGCTAGCTTCAGGTGTATATTTTGCAGGAAGCACACTACGCCCGCTGTAAGTGCTGCAGATGCCTGTTAGTGTAACACAAAAGAAAAAAAACACAAGCAATAAGGGGTAGCTTCAGGTGTATAATGTGCAGGAGGCACACTACGCCCGCTGTAAGTGCTGCAGATGCCTGCCTGTGTTACACAACAGGAAAACACAGCAATAAGGGCTAGCTTCAGGTGTATGCTGTGCAGGAGGCTTAGCAAAAATGACACTGACACTGTCCCCTGCCTATCCTTCTCTCTCCCTGTACACAAGGTTTAGCAAAGAATATCACTGACACTGTCCCTGCCTATCCTTCTCTCTTCCAGCACACAAGTTAAATGAACAAATAGCACTGACACTGTCCCTGCCTATCCTTCTCTCTCCCTGAACCGGAACACACTACACACGGCCGCCGCGCTGGCGGCCTTTTATAGTGTGGGGCGTGTACTAAATCCCCCTGAGCTATAATTGGCCACAGGCATCCTGCCTGTGGCCAATTATGGCTCTCCTCGCTGCCGGCGCTGTGATTGGCCAAGCATGCAGGGTCACAGTGCATGCTTGGCCAATCACAGCGCCTGGATTGCACTGCAATGGCGTAGTGCATTGTGGGCCGTTCGCGTCACTCGAATTTGGCGCAAACGGCCCAAATAGTTCGATCTTCGTTGAACGAGCAAACAGCCGATGTTCGAGTCGAACGTATGTTCGACTCGAACACCGAGCTCATCCCTAATGGTGGGGAATGGTGTTCTTGTGGTGATAGGCAGCATTCCTCCTCCTCCAAACACGGCGAGTTGAGTTGATGCCAAAGAGCTCCATTTTTGTCTCATCTGACCACAACACTTTCACCCAGTTCTCTTCTAAATCAATCAGATGTTCATTAGAAAAATTCAGATGGGCCTGTACATGTGCTTTCTTGAGCAGGGGGACCTTGCGGTTGCTTAAGGATTTCAGTCCTCCACGGTGTAGTGTGTTACCAATTGTTTTCTTGGTGACTATGGTACCAGCTGCCTTGAGATCATTGACAAGATTCTCCCATGTAGTTCTGGGCTGATTCAGAGGCCGATCCTAGGGTCACAGACACCTAAAATACTTGCAGCGCCCCACATGGGCGTGTTCATCGTACTAACTCCTCCCCTTTACAAATGTTTCTATGGCAATGACACAAACACAAAGATGCTCCCCTAAAGGAGTCTTCGTTTACCCTGGGATCCTCCCACGATCTCTTAACAATAAACAAAATACAGGAAGAGAAGCAGAGAACTCTGAGACCTGGAGGGGGATCTCTCTAATGTACACAGAGAGGGCTTCTATTAGAGAGTCTGTTAGAAAGAGCCCCCAGACATACTGCAGACATGCTACAGGAGATGGTTAGAGACTGCATACATGATACAGGAGATGGTTAGAGACCACAGATATGATACAGGAGATGGTCAGAGACTGCAGACATCTTTGCAGATGACACTAAGCTATGCAGTGGAATAATGTCCTTACAAGATGTCTCCAATTTAAAAGCCGGCTTCAATGCACTAATTGGGCGACTATGTGGCAGATGAGATTTAATGTTGATAAATGTAAAGTTATACACTTGGGGGCTAAGAATATGCATGCATCATACATACTAAAGGGGAGTACAACTGGGGGAATCCGTAGTGGAGAAGGATCTGGGGGTTTTGGTAGATCATAAGCTCAATAATGGCATGCAATGCCAAGCTGCGGTTTCCAAAGCAAGCAAAGTCCTTTCTTTTATTAAGAGAAGTATGGACTCCAGAGAGATAGAAAGAATTGTGTCCCTGTTCAAATCATTAGTAAGACCGCATCTGGAATATGCAGTTCAGTTTTGGGCACCAGTTCTCAAAAAGGATATCGGGGAACTGGAGAAAGTGCAGAGAAGGGCAACCAAACTGATAAGAGGCATGGAGGAACTCAGCTATGAGGAAAGATTAGAGGAACTGAATTTATTCACTCTTGAGAAGAGGAGAATAAGGGGAGATATGATACACATGTACAAATATATGATGCCGCGTACACACGACCGAGTTTCTCGGCGGTGAAAACACTGCCGTGAAACCCGACGGGAAAAACGAGGACCAGCTTGGTCCCCTTTTCCCAGTCTACACACGGCCGTTTTTCACGACATGTTTTCTGTTGGTCGAGAAAACAGGCCGTGTGGAGGCTCCCTAGCAGTGTTTCCCTATGGGAAAACTGCCGAGGAATAAAATGCCACGATTCGCGACGAGAAAAATTAGTGCATGTTCTAATTTTTCTCGTCGTGATTCTCGGCGGTTTTCTCGTCGGGAAAACTGCTGGAGAGCCTACACACGGCCGTTTTTCTCGTCCAAGTGAAAAAATGACAGTTTTCCCGACGAGAAAAATGGTCGTGTGTACATAAGGGGTCCATATAGTGACCTTGGGGTTGAGTTATTCACTTTACGTCCAACACAAAGGACAAGGGGGCACCCTTTACGTCTAGAGGAAAAGAGATTTCATCTCCAAATATGGAAAGGTTTCTTCAGAGTAAGAGCTGTGAAAATGTGGAATAGACTCCCTCCAGAGGTGGTTCTGGCCAGCTCAGTAAATTGCTTAAACAAAGGCTTGGATACTTTCCTAAATGTACATAATATAACTGGGTACCAACATTTATAGGTAACGTTGATCCAGGGAAAATCCGATTGCCTCTCGGGGGATCAGGAGGGAATTTTTTCTCCTGCAGTAGCAAATTGAAACATGCTCTGCTGGGGTTTTTTGCCTTCCTTTGGATCAACTGTGGGTATAGAATTGGGTATATGGGATTGAACGATATTTTTTATTTTATTTATTTTTTGATATTTGAACTAGATGGACTTGGGTATTTTTTCAACCTGACTAACTATGTAACTATGTAACACAGGAGATGGTCAAAAACTGCAGACATGATACAAGAGATCAAATGCAGCCTTATCAGTGCCCACCAAATGCAGCCTTATCATTGCCCACCAAATGCAGCCTTATCATTGCTCACCAAATGCAGCCTTATCATTGCCCACCAAATGCAGCCTTATCATTGTCCACCAAATGCAGCCTCATCATTGTCCACCAAATGCAGCCTCATCATTGTCCACCAAATGCAGCCTCATCATTGTCCACCAAATGCAGCCTCATCATTGTCCACCAAATGCAGCCTCATCATTGTCCACCAAATGCAGCCTCATCATTGTCCACCAAATGCAGCCTCATCATTGTCCACCAAATGCAGCCTCATCATTGTCCACCAAATGCAGCCTCATCATTGTACACCAAATGCAGCCTTATCATTGTCCACCAAATGCAGCCTCATCAGTGCCCATCAAATGCAGCTCATTAGTGCCCATCAAATGCAGCTCATTAGTGCCCATCAAATGCAGCTCATTAGTGCCCATCAAATGCAGCTCATTAGTGCTCATCAAATGCAGCTCATTAGTGCTCATCAAATGCAGCTCATTAGTGCCCATCAAATGCAGCCTACCAGTGCCCATGGAACAGAGCGGCGATCTCCTGCTGTCATGGAGCTTGGATTTGAATCGTTCGGTCGGCCACTGTAACAAAGTCCCGCCTCCTAGACCGGCTCGCTGCTCCTATGGTACACGTCACACTGATTCAATTTCATGGAATTTAATCAACGTTCCGTTAATCACAGGAGTCGGTCTAGGAGGCGGGACTTTGTTACAGCGCCGCCGGGCACTTCAGACCAAATCCGTGCGGTGTGTGTGACATACACAAGGAGAGAAGGATGAAAGGGAGCACTCTGGCACTCAGGGCCAGTGCAAGGATATTTGAATCCGATTTTTGACTACCTAAGTTTTCCCTCTCACCAAGCTGCTTGACGATGGTCTTGTAGCCCATTTCAGCCTTGTGTAGGTCTACAATCTTGTCCCTGACATCCTTGGACAGCTCTTGGGTCTTAGCCATGGTGGAGAGATTGGAATCTGATTAATTGATTGCTTCTGTGGACAGTTGTCTTTTATACAGGTAACAAGCTGAGATTAGGATCACTCCCTTTAAGGCCTGGTTCACACTGGTCCGACAAACGCTCCGACATTGGGAGCTCATGTCGCATGACGTGTGAAAATCAATGTTTCCCTATGGGAGCCGTCTTAACTGGTCCGACACATGTCGGTCCGACTTTGAGAATGCTCCCTGTACTACTTTGGTTCGACTTTGATCCGACTTCAGCCCATTGACTATCATTGAAGTCGGATCAAAGTCGGACCGCAGACTTGCATGATCCGACTTTGGCATGCGACTTGTGCTCTGCTGCTCTTGAGGGGCAACTCCACACCAAATAAAAAAAAAAAAAACGGCATGGGTTCCCCCTCCAAGAGCATACCAGGCCCTTGGGTCTGGTCTGGATTTGAAGGGGAACCCCCTACGCCGAAAAAACGGCGTGGGGGTCCCCCCAAAATCCAAACCAGACCCTTATCCAATCACGCAACCTGGCAGGCCGCAGGGGAAGAGGGGGGGACGAGAGAGCGGCCCCCCTCCCTCCTGAACCGTACCAGGCCGCATGCCCTCAACATGGGGGGTTTGGTGCTCTGGGGCAGGGGGGCGACCTGCGGCCCCCCCACCCCAGAGCACCCTGCCCCCATGTTGATGAGGACAGGGCCTCTTCCCGACAACCCTGGCCATTGGTTGTCGGGGTCTGCGGGCGGGGGGCTTATCGGAATCCGGGAGCCCCCCCCTTGATAAGGGGGCCCCCAGATCCCGGCCCCCCACCTTATGTGAATGAGTATGGGGTACATCGTAC
This sequence comes from Rana muscosa, assembly GCA_029206835.1. Taxonomy (NCBI): domain Eukaryota; kingdom Metazoa; phylum Chordata; class Amphibia; order Anura; family Ranidae; genus Rana; species Rana muscosa. The sequence continues at coordinate 462,017,099 of CM055121.1, forward strand.
CCCTACCCATTCACCTGGTGGAAAAAAATGTCAAGAAAAAACACAACACAGCTTTTTAAATTAATTTATTGCACAGCTCCGGGTCTTCTTCCGACTTCGGGGGTCTCCGCGCTCTCCGGTTCTTTCTTCTGCCGGGCCTCCGCTATCTTCTTCCAGCTCTTTTGCTAGCGGAGGCCCACTCTTCCCATCGTCTCGTCCGGCTCTCCGTTGTCCTTCTGCCGGCCCCTCCACTAACTTCTTGGTAGCTCTTTTGCTAGTGGAGGGGCCGGTCTTCCCGTCGCCGTCTTCTTCTCTCTTCTCCTCCTCGATGTTGACGCATCGCTTCCTTTCGCTGTAATACTGGCTGTTCACTCCGCTCCGCATTAATATAGGTTTCTCATGACGTCACAGTCACATGCTCCGTGGCCCCGGCGCATGTGACTGTGACGTCATGGGAGCATGTGACTGTGACGTCATGAGAAGCCTATATTAATGCGGAGCGGAGCGAACACCCAGCATTACAGCGGGAGGAAGCAACGCGTCAACATCGAGGAGGAGAAGAGAGAAGAAGACAGCGACGGGAAGACCGGCCCCTCCACTAGCAAAAGAGCTACCAAGAAGTTAGTGGAGGGGCCGTCAGAAGGACAACGGAGAGCCGGACGAGACAACGGGAAGACCGGGCCTCCGCTAGCAAAAGAGCTGGAAGAAGATAGCGGAGGCCCGGCGGAAGAAAGAACCGGAGAGCGGGAGAAGAAGAAGGTGACGGAGAAGACCGGGCCCCGCTAGCAAAAGAGCTGGAAGAAGTTAACGGAGGCCCGGCAGAAGAAAGAACCGGAGAGCGCGGAGACCCCCGAAGTCGGAAGAAGACCCCGGAGCTGTGCAATAAATTAATTTAAAAAGCTGTGGTGTGTTTTTTCTTGACATTTTTTTTTCCACCAGGTGAATGGGTAGGGGTACGATGTACCCCATACTCATTCACATAGGGTGGGGGGGCTGGGATCTGGGGGCCCCCTTATCAAGGGGGGCTCCCGGATTCCGATAAGCCCCCCGCCCGCAGACCCCGACAACCAACGGCCAGGGTTGTCGGGAAGAGGCCCTGTCCTCATCAACATGGGGGCAGGGTGCTCTGGGGTGGGGGGCCGCAGGTCGCCCCCCTGCCCCAGAGAACCAAACCCCCTATGTTGAGGGCATGCGGCCTGGTACGGTTCAGGAGGGAGGGGGGCCGCTCTCTCATCCCCCCTCTTCCCCTGCGGCCTGCCAGGTTGCGTGCTCGGATAAGGGTCTGGTTTGGATTTTGGGGGGGACCCCCACGCCGTTTTTTCGGCGTAGGGGGTTCCCCTTCAAATCCAGACCAGACCCAAGGGCCTGGTATGCTCTTGGAGGGGGAACCCATGCCGGTTTTTTATTTAAAATTTGGCCTGGAGTTCCCCCTCAAGATTTATACCAAACACAGTGCCTGCTATTGGCGGGGATCCAAGTCGGATCCCCGTTCATTGAAAGTCGGACATATGTCGGCTTCATGTCGCAGGGCAAAGTCGGATCCAAAGTAGGACAGATGTCGTGTCGCACTCAGGGGCGGATCCAGAGTCTTTTCTCGGGAGGGGCACTGTTAAAAATATGTTTTTTTGTGGGAAATTTATCGGGGAAATGGCTGGTGTCGGCGCTTCAATCATCCCGGCACCATGGTTGTTGTGGTATCAGGATGATTGAAGCGCATTATTTCTATTATTACATTGTAATATAAAATTAAATAGTTCAATGCAGAATCAGTGGGAACCCCGAGTGTGTCACTTGGCACCGTCGCCTGCAATTAGTGGGAGCCCTGAGCATGTCACTTGCCACACGTTGCGGATTGTCACTTGCCACGTCACCTGCCACATCTTGTGGATTGTCACTTGCCACATCACTTGCCACACCTTGCGGATTGTCACTTGCCACTCACCTGCCACACTTTGCTGATTGTCACTTACCTGCCACCAGATGCAGATTGTCATTTGCCACGTCACCTGACACAATTTGCGGATTGTCACTAACTTGCCTGCTAAGGTGTAGTTTTGGTTGTCTCTTGCTGTGTCCCAGACTCCCAGAGTCAGGCAGCAGAGAGATAATGTAATCTCTCTGCTGCCTGCACAGTGAGGGCGGAAGTCACTGCAGGAATGCAGGGCAGGCACGGGCGGTGAGAGATGAGCCTGCTCTCTCACTCTCACCTGCGCTGCCAACACACTGAGCAGCACGGTCTGCCCACGAACCGCGCCGCCCGCCCGCGAACCGGAGCCGCACGCTTTCTTACCCGTCTGTGGAGCCGCACGCTATCGCACCTGCCTGCAGAGCGGCCCGACGTGACTCACTGACGTCACTTGTTGCTAGACGCCAAGCGGCCCAGGCGTTAGCAACGAGTGCAGGGAAGAGGCTCCACCCACCTCCTCCTCCGCTCCTGGTATCGTGTCAGTGCGCCGCGTAACTACATTAGACGAGTCTCTCTCTCGACGCCGCTGATCGGCTGATGTGAGAAACAGAGAGAGACTCAGAGAGGCAGCGGCAGCCGCAGAACAAGTACTGTATTTATTTGAGTATAAGCCGAACCGAATATAAGCCGAGGCACCTAATTTTACCCCAAAAAACTGGGAAAACGTATTGACTCGAGTATAAGCCTAGGGTGTCCATCTGCATGCCTCACTGTGCCCATGCTTCACTGTGCCCATGACTAGACTGATGTTTAACATGGGAGTCTATGGAAGGAGTGCCCGGGTTTGAAAAATCGGTTCTCCCCGGCCGTAGGTCTCCCAGACACCAAACTTTGCACACTTGCAGAGGAGACATGGGGCTACATGTGTGCCAAGGTTGGCGTCCAGGGCCCTACGAGAGGCCGGTACCGGGTCCGCAAAGTCACCGGAGAAATGACCATTTAACATTGGAGTCTATGGAAGGAGTGCCCGGGTTTGAAAAATCGGTTCTCCCCGGCCGTAGGTCTCCCAGACACCAAACTGTGCACACTTGTAGAGGAGACATGGGGCTACATGTGTGCCAAGGTTGGCGTCCAGGGGACCTACGAGAGGCCGGTACCGGGTCCGCAAAGTCACCGGAGAAATGACCATTTAACATTGGAGTCTATGGAAGGAGTGCCCGGCCTTGAAAAATCGGTTCTCCCCGGCCGTAGGTCTCCCAGACACCAAACTTTGCACACTTGTAGAGGAGACATTGGGCTACATGTGTGCCAAGTTTGGGGTCTAGAGGACCTATGGTCGGCCAGGTCCCCGAATTCTGGGAGATGAGGCACAAAAAAAAAAAAAACCTGAGGAAGCAAGTGAGTGTGACAGATGGTCTCGGGGGGCAATTGTCCTGTTGCCCCCCCCCTGGATCCGCCCCTGGTCGCACTAGTGTGAACCCAGCCTAAGAGAGTGCTCCTAATCTCAGCTCATTACCGGTATAGAAGACACCTGGGAGCCAGAAATTTTGGTGATTGATAAGGGATCAAATACTTATTTCACTCATTTAAATGCAAATCAATTTATAACTTTTTTGAAATGCAATTCTCTGGATATTTTTGTTGTTATTCTGTCTCTCACTGTTAAAATAAACCTATAATTAAAATTATAGACTGATCATTTCTTTGTCAGTGGGAAAAAAACTTACAAAATCAGCAGGGGATCAAATATGTTTTTCCCTCACTTGTAATAAAGAACTATTGAAACCAAATTCAAGACTGTGTATTTGTAATCCCTTGAAGTTTACCCTATTGACACCTTATGCACGACAACGGAGCTATCAATTTCAGTTTAGGCTGATTACAGCCTGGCAGAACTAAATTTAAAGAGTCATTTCTGCATAAGACAGGGTGGCTACATCTGTAAAAGTTAGAGAATGAATATAAGGATATTTACATAACTTATACATTTATAATATATCATGTATACATTTTCAGCATAAATGCTAGTTCTGCTGTATTACATGTTATTTTCTTCATGGCTACAAATTTATCTTTAAATAAACCAGTTTATGAAACTTGTTTGATTTATGATTGCTGGAGCATTAATAAGGTGTTGCAAGCTCCATTGTGTAACCCAGTGTTTCTCAACTCCAGTCCTCAAGGCGCCCCAACAGGTCATGTTTTCAGGATTTCCCTCAGATGAAAGGGCTGTGGCAATTACTAAGGCAGTTAAACCACCTGAAATCACCTGTGCAAAATAATGTTAAGCATGAAAACATGACCTGTTGGGGCGCCTTGAGGCCTGGAGTTGAGAAACACTGGTGTAACCAACCAGTATTGAATGTATTGAGGTTGGATAAGTGAAAGATGTAATCTGACTGGTTGTTAAAGGTTACTACATATTGCCCATTATACTTTCCATGCCTAAAATGCTAGCAGAATGTCAGTTGGTGCACAGTTTTTGATGATAGCAGTGACTATGCATGTTCTGATATCAGCTTTTGTCAATAGGAGGCACTTTTATATTGGCAATTTACCAAGGAACTCACTGTTGAACAGTGTCCCTCAGGACTAAGGCAACAGTGAAGTCTAATACGCATACAATTATGATCTTATTGATATCTGGCACAGCGTTTCTTGGCTGGAACTTTTCACAAAAAAATACAATGCTCTGTTGCCAAGTATAGTAATGTTGGAGCAATTAGTAAACATTTGAGAGAAAAGCTATTACTGAAAAAGAACACTGGGGATCAATACTCTGCAAACTACAGAGTTTAAATGAGGATGAATGTTGTTTGAGCCAATATTGCTCATACAACTAAAATGCTGAACAGATCCTAAGGCTATATCACTTTGGATATAGGATATAAGGAGAGACAATAAGAAATACCTCACAGATGTTCTAATACCTTTCCTCTCTATCCAATTATAGAAAAAATGTCTTTAGTTATACTTTAACATCACAAGAAGTGACACTGATAGAAAAATTATTTAAAATAATGATCACACAATGTGGTTAGCCTAAGAAAAACATAGCTTTGGAAAGTTTCCCTAACTTTTCTCTACAAGCAATGAGCTGCATCTTCATTATCCTGCTTTTTCGGGAAAAAAAAAATGTATGCTTGTCTTTAGCTTTGACATGAATTGGATTTTGGGGAAGTACTATTTACAATGTGTTTCTATTAAGGGCTGGTTAGGTCCTCTTCTGGTGGAGTCTAACCCTTGTTACCTAATAGGGATGAGCCGAACACCCCCCGGTTCGGTTTGCGCAAACTTTCGAACACCGTTAAAGTCTATGGGACTCGAACGGAAGAAATCAAAAGTGCGACTTTTAAAGGCTAATATGCAAGTTATTGTCCTAAAAAGGGTTTGGGAACCCGGGTCCTGCCCCAGGGGGCATGTCTCAATGCAAAAAAAAGTTTTAAAAACTGCAGTTTTTTCGGGAGCAGTGATTTTAATGATGCTTAAAGTGAAAAAATAAAAATGAAATATTCCTTTAAATATCGTGCCTGGGGGGTGTCTATAGTATGCCTGTAAAGTGGCATGTGTTTCTCGTGTTTAGGACTGTCCCTGCACAAAATGACATTTCTAAAGGAATAAAAGTCATTTAAAACTGCTTGCGGCTTTAATGTAATGTAATGTCTGGTCCCGGCAATATGGATGAAAATCATTGAGAACAATGGTACGGTATGGTATGGGTAACCCCCCCCCCCCCCCCCCAGCCCATTACCAGCCCCTTTGGGTCTTGTATGGATATTAAGGGGAACCCTGCACCCAAATTAAAAAAAGGAAAGGCGTGGGGCCCCCAGGCCCTATATACTCTGAACAGCAGTATACAGGTGGTGCAAACAAGACCGGGACTGTAGGTTTGTTCTTAAGTAGTATCTGTTTGTAATTTTGAACTGGTACATTTTTAAAAACATAGGGAAGGGTTATCACCCCTGTAACATTTGTTGTGCTGTCTGTGCACCTGTTCAGAAGATTTCACCTCACTTTCTGTCCCAATGACAATAGGATTTAGAAAATATGGGGTTTTTAGGGAAACAAGGATTGGTGATAAAGCATCAGTGGAGAGGAGACACCTTTTCCCCATATTAACTCTTATAGGAGAGAATTTCCCTTCCTAGGGGTAGATTTTCTCTCACTTCCTGTTGTCTCCTTCCGTTTGTAAGTAGGAGTCGTTTGTAAGTCGGATGTTTGAAAGTAGGGGCCTGCCCTATATACTCTGCAGAAATTTGGGCCTTAGGTGTTGGTGTTGCCACAACACTGTAAGCCCTCACAGTTACTCTTGGTGGCGCAGGAACGGGCCCTGTTGTGTAATATTAGATCAAGAAGTGTAATTACATGGCCCTGTTGAACAGGGTCAGAAAAATTGGGCCTTTGGTGGTGGTGTTGCTACAACACTGTAAGCCCTCACAGATACTCTAGTTGGAGCGCAGGAATGAGCCCTGCTGCAAAGTATTACAGCAAAAATTGTAATTACACGCCCCTGTTAAACAGGGGCAGAAAAATTGGGCCTTAGGCACTGGTGCCACAACACTGCAACCCCTCACAGATACTCTAGTTGGAGTGCAGGAACGAGCCCTGCTGCAAAGTATTACAGCAAAAACTGCAATTACACTCCCCTGTTAAACAGGGGCAGAAAAATTGGGCCTTAGCCACTGATGGTGGTGCCCAGAACCAAAAAAGTTCTTACAAGCTATCAACATAAACAAACATTCAGGAGGAAGAGGATAGTCACTCAGCATAACAGGATAGTCACTCAGCATCAGCATAGGCAGTCTTGAAGGGATCTCACATTTCATAAAAAAATATTTGGTTACATCAGCATCAGGTGCTTGGTAGCTGGTGATCCAAGACTGATTAATTTTTTTATGAAGGTGAGCCGATCGACCGAGGCGCACCCTGTGATCGGTTACAAAGCCTCCAGCAGCACTGAATGTGAGTTCCGAAAGAACGCTGGATGCAGGACAGGCCAGTAGCTCAATTACATACTGTGCAAGCTCTGGCCAGTGATCCATCCTCAAGATCCAGTAACCCAGAGGATTGTCGGTTGGAAAGGTGTCCAAGTCTGACCTTGCCCCTAGGTATTCCTGCACCATGTAAATCAGACGCTGGCAATGGTTGCTGGAACCAATAAGACCACCGCTCCTTCTGTGACTGACCGAAGCCTCAGCAACACATTGTCCAGGACCAGGAAATTTTAACCTCCCAGGCTCTGGAAACGCGTTGCACAAACCTTTCTGCAAGGCCTCCCGAAGATGTTTCGTCCTCTGCGATGGCAGGATAAGTTCCGCAACATTACCCTTGTAACATGGATCAAGAAGGGTTGCCAGCCAGTAATGATCCCTCTCCTTGATCACACGAATCTGAGGGTCCTTTCGCAGGCTTTGCAGGATCAGGGAGGCCATGCAGCATAGGTTTGCTGAGGCACTCGGTCCGGAGTCCTCTGGGTTACTAAGGACGACATGATCCGCAGCCACCTCCTCCCAGCCACGTACAAGTCCATGGGTTTCTGGGGACTTAAAACGATCCCTTGAAGACTGCTGCTGATGCTGAGTGCTAGGCTCCACCTCCATGCTGACACAATACTCCTCCTCCTCCTCCTCCTCTTTCTGTGTGATCGGCTAGCCCGCAGGAACACTGTCTGGATAAAGGGGGCCTTGAGAGGTAAGGAAGTCCTCCTCTCCCTCCGTCTGTTCTGCCTCAGGTGACCTGTCCATTATTCCACGCAGCGTGTGCTCAAACAGGTACACAAGGGGGACAGTATCACTGATGCATGCACTGTTACTGCTCACCATCCTCGTGGCCTCCTCAAATGGTGACATGACAGTGCATGCATTCTTGATCATGAGCCACTGGCGTGGCGAAAAAAAGACAAGCTCCCCTGACCCTGTCCTGGTGCCATAGTCGACCAGGTACACATTGATGGCCCTCTGCTGAGTGTGCAGCCGCTGCAGCATGGCCACGTTGAGTTCCATCTGGTGGGCATATCACAGATTAGGTGGTTCTTGGCCAGGTTGTATTCCTTTTGGAGGTCAGCCAGCTGAGCACTGGCATTATATGACCGGCGGAAATGCACACAGACTTTCCTGGCCTGCCTCAGGAGAACCTTTAAGCCCGGGTAGCTGCACAAGAACCACTGCACCACTAAGTTAAGAACGTGAGCCAAACAGGGCACATGGGTCAGGTGTCCCTGTCGGAGGGCGGAGAGGAGGTTGGTGCCATTGTCGCAAACCACCATTCCATGTTGAAGCTGGCATGGCGACAACCACCTCCGAGCCTGCCCCTGCAGAGCTGACAGAATCTCTGCCCTACTGTGGCTCCTGTCCCTGAAGCACACCAGCTCAAGCACTGCATGGCATCTCTTTGCCTGAGTGCTTGCATAGCCCCTTGAACACCTACGAAGCACCGTTGGTTTTGAGGACAAATCAGCAGAGGAAGAGGCCATGGAGGAAGAAGAAGAAGAGGGGGTGGAGGAGAGAGGTGTGGCAGAATCACCACTAGTAGCATTTTGGAGGCGTGGTGGCAGAACAAGCTCCAACAAGACTGCACCCTGTCCTGCATCCTTCCCAGCTGCCAGCAGAGTCACCCAGTGCGCCGTGAAAGATAGGTAACGTCCCTGTCCATGCCTGCTGGACCATGAGTCAGCGGTAATATGCACCTTACCACTGACCACCCTGTCCAGCGAGGCCAAGACATTGCCTTCCACATGCCAGTAGAGAGCCGGAATCGGCTTCCGCGAAAAAAGTGGCGTTTGGGAACCTGCCACTGAGGTACCGCACATTCCACAAACTCACGAAAGGGGACAGAGTCTACCAGCTGAAAAGGCAGCAGTTGCAGTGCTAGCAATTTAGCCAAGCTAGCATTCAACCGCTGGGCATGTGGATAGCTGGGAGCGAATTTCTTTTTTCGCCGGTTTAGCAACTGGGGTAGTTGGTGTAGCAATAGCAGATTGCCCGCAAGTACTTGCCACATCTAATTCTACACCTTCATTCCTCTCAGTGCGGTTTTCTGAGAGAAATTAAGGCATAGTGGGGTTGGAGATCCCAGCTGATGAGGAGCAAGGAGAGGTCCCTCTTTTTCTTTGGTGTGGGAATTTTAAGTATACTTGCCAACAGACTGCATGGGAGTTCGACATATGTCTGGTCAAGCATGTGGTGCCCAAGCGGCTGGTGTTTTGGCCACGCTTGATACACTTCAGACATATGTTGCAAATAGCAATGGTGCGATCTGCTGCACACGTCTCAAAAAAGTCCCATACCAAAGAACTTTTTGAAAAACGTGCAGAGTCAGCAGCGCCCTGCACATGCGGAGCTTTGCGGTGTGATGCAGTCGGTTGGCTGCCCTTAAGCAATGTATTAATGTATGTTGTCAGATGTCCCCCCAATGTCAGTTTTGCTGTAATGCACTCATCTGAGCGTATTTGCACATACAGACGTTGGTGGAAGATCGGTGGTGGGAAAATCTTCCTATGGAAACAGCGATGTTTGCTCCATTTAGAGATGTTGTTTTACGCCTCGTCGGGGGACTGGCCACCTCCTGACGGGGGGCGTTAAATGACTCCGAGCGCACAGATCTGTGTCCACAAGAACAGTAGCATAACTGTACGACACAGTTGTGGTCCATTGGAGGCATAATTGTCGTATAGTTCCCGTCATTGGTAGCAGTGAGGTTGGTTTGCACACGGCTTTGTACAAAGCCATGCTTTCTACTGTTCACAGAGAGCATGACCCCTGTACACAGCCGTTTGCACACCTCACTGCTAGGATTATATTTGAATTTAAACATGTCTGTGATTGGTTCTTTTGAAAATATACAAAATGTCCGAATGGCTGTCTTGTGAAGCCAACACCTTCTTTTGTTGCCCATGTTGACTATAAATAAAGAGAGCTGGCTATCCCAGGGGCACTCTGCTTTGGTATGACTTGATGATAAGACCTGTGATGATGGTGTTTTCCTTGAATGAATGATGGAATGAACGGTGAGTGGAACTTAGCTAAAGATAGCATTATTGCAAAAAGATGAATCTGAAGTGTGCTTAGGTAAGCACAGGAAATATAGGCTGTGTGCTCTGTACACAACAGCCTATAATTCCACAACAGTTAATGGCGGGCCAGGACCTTTGGGAATAGATGGAGTCCCTCTGGACATCGGATCGAAATGGGGGGGAGAGTGGATCTACTTTCCGATGTGTGGGGGCTCTACTCTGTAAAAGAACACATTTTTTTGTCTTTTTGAAATAATGCTGTTTGCAGTATGAGAGATGTGTGTGTGTGTGTGTGTGATTTTGTTGGGAGAGAGATCGTAGGCCTGTGAATCCGATCATGTGGGCCTGTGTCCGTGAATCCGATCGTATGTGTGTGATTTTGTCATGGATCGTATGCCTATGAATTTGATTGTGTGTGCCTGTGTGGGTATGCCTGCATGTGCCTGGGTGTTTGTGTGGGTAAGCTGTTTACTGTAAGAGTGTTTGGCTGCATTGAGCCATAAGCCATGTGCTTTAGTGGGGGAGGGCAGGCAGCATGGCTATCACTGCCAACATGTTTGAAAGTTGTGTATATCTGACTTTCCAATTTTCAGAACAAAGTTGTGTGTAGTGTTTGAGCCTGTGTGAATGCTGATGGAAACTGTATATTGTGTATGAAATGAAGGCATAGCTGTGATTATTTAGTGCAGCCTGCACTGAGAAGTTTGTAAATGGATGATTGTTTGTGAGCCATGTGCTTGAATGGGGGACGGGCTTGCCCACTGCTTTGTGTTGCTGGGGCTATGCCCTGAGGGAAGGAAACTGAGCAGACACGCAGGCAACATTGTACTGTATGTGTGTGGTGAATATCTCAGAGTATATTAACTTAGAGAAATGAATATGTTTTTAATATTGTTTATGTAACGAACATTTATTAAATGTGCTGTTTAGTGGCCAAAGTGTCTTAAAATGTTTTTGTGGTCATGTGGTGTCTCAGGTGTGTGGCTTTGTGGAGATGGCATGAGCCTTGTAGAGTGTAGCTGACTCCAGACACATTTTTCAGTGGATTTTGATGATCATTTAGAAAAGTTTCAATGGTGTAGTCAGTCTTTGTGGAGAAAAAACATTTTTAGTTCTCTAGTAAAGAGATCCTGGTTTTGGCGGCAAAAACTGCATGTGGTGGCCATCTTGTGGTCTGCCATGCTGTCATGGTCGTCGGCAGCCATCTTGAGAGATGCAGTTTCTCCTTAGCCCGTGGGCAATCCTATAAGGGGAACGCACAGCCACCTTTCCTTTGGGTGTGATACCATGTGACCGTGCTGTGGCATTCGTCTGCTATCTTGCTGGTGGAGTTTCGCGGCCTTTGGAGCAGATTTTGATGTTTGGTGCGAATTTAGTGCGGTCTTTTCTGCGTTGGAATCTGGAGGCCATTTTTGTTTTCCTTTGTGTGGGGGAACCCATGTGGTGTTCATTGTGATGTCCCATGCTGGTTTTGGCGGGAAAAATTGCATGCGTTAATGGCGCCATTTTTGTTGTCCATGAGACTTGCTTTGCTTCATCCACCATTCATGGACTTGCCTCTGGTAAGCTGCTACCTTACTATGGAGGAGGGCACCTTTGTTTGCTGATGTCACTGCGTGTTGCATAATCATCTACTGATCTCAGCTTGTGATTTTTCAGGATTTATGCCTTTGCAATAGGACTATTAATCCATCATTTAGTTCTATAATTCAGTATTGTGGTCTAATTTTTTGGGGTTTTCTATTGCATCATCTGGGCATTCATCTGGACTTTTATCATTAAGTGTTTTCAAATCATTGGACATTATTTTTTGGTATTTAGTGGCTGGTGCCTTTGCTGAGTGTGCACTGCTTTTTGCACATCAGCCCCTGGATGCTATATTAACATTTGTTGATTGGCGCAGTTTTCTTCTGTTCTATGCATTTACAGTTTGACCTGTGCACTGCTGGGGAGAGTAGTGAGACACCAGGGTGACATACTGAGAGGCGGTTTTTGTTTAATGATGAATTCGCTGGTTTAAATTGTTTTTCTAAGCATCGCCTTTTGAGGTGAGTAGAGTGGCATCTTGATATAGCGCGGTCTTACCCCGAGGGGCCACGACGCGCTTGCGGACACACGCACATGCTGGGGCCTATTTATGGATGGGATCTGGCTGACCTACCAGCATTTGGAGTGTGGGGGGAGGCCAACGCAGAGACAGGGAGAACAGGCAAACTCCATGCAGATGGTGTTAGGATGGGGATTTCTCCGTTTTCATTTAAGTGAATGTAAGCTATTGCAGGGTTAGCTGACTTTGCAGTATATGAGCGGCGGTTTTTGTATCGGATTTCGTTTTTAAGTGAAAGCTCTACTTTACACTGAATTTTGATAGATTGTAAGACTAACAGAGTTTTTGTACACAGTGTGTGTGTTGTTTTTATGTTTAAATATTTGGGAGTTTCCCAGAAGGCAATTCATTTTTTGAGGCTTGTATTGTATAGCCTGTAAAGGAGGAGTGGGGGTTTGGGCGAAACTCCTAGAGCCATCTTTTTGCAGGAGTTTTGTATTTGAGTCTCAACTTGTGGTTTGACTTCTAGGGGATGTGGGGGTCAGGGGGCGATTCCCTCCCATTTGCAAAAGGGGGGTTTATTCCATCGTAGCCTTGACAAAGGTTTTTTTTTATGGTTGAAATATATATGATGTTTAGCCATGGATTTTTTGGAGTCTGGATAGACAAGGCGATTGGGGCTAGGCTCCCCCCTCCCCCTCCCTCTTCCTGAACAATGGATATGTAAATAAACCAGTTTTTTTTTTTTTTGAGAGCTGAGCATGTAACCGGAAGTTTCTTTTCAGCATTTATTTATCAGCAGAAAGTTGGTGGGAGGAGCTTGGGGTTGTCTGAAAGGTTGGCCAATGAGATTTGTGTTTGGAAGGAAAATGGAAAGCATTTTTGCGTTTAAAAGTGTTTTATATTTTGTTCCAGTTTTGTGAAGTTTTGTACTGTAATACAGTTTTGGGTAGAGAGCAAACAGGGGGGCATCACCGTTATTGTAACATCTAGATGCAGGTAGAAAGAAGCCATAATATTGTTTTGAATAGTGGAGGATTTCATGGTGCTTTGCAGCTCGTCTGACAAACACGTTTATCGTGAGACAGGTCGGGCCGTGTAGAATAATCGGAATTCCTGTGATTAGCATAAACGTGAGGAGTAGTACGCTAACAGCCCTGCTCAGGCCGTGTAGAATAATCGGGATGCAGGGGTCGATTATGGTAATAAAGCCGCAAACCATAACCGCTCCGAAAATAAAGCGCAGGGTTCTCTGGACGCAGAGTTAGCCAAAAAAAAAAAGTGATTTGAATCATCATGGACAATGTGCCGTCCATGCAGTGCACCAGTCAGACAGCTGCACCGCACATGAGGTCTGGGTTTGGGGCTCCGGACATGAGACCTAGGGATGAGCTTCGTGTTCGAGTCGAACATACGTTCGACTCGAACATTGGCTGTTCGATCGTTCGACGAAGATCGAACGATTTGGGCCGTTCGCGCCAAATTCGAGTGACGCGAACGGCCCACAATGCACTACGCCATCGCAGTGTCATCCAGGCGCTGTGATTGGCCAAGCATGCACTGTGACCCCGCATGCTTGGCCAATCACAGCGCCGGCAGCGAGGAGAGCAATGATTGGCCACAGGCAGGATGCCTGTGGCCAATTATTGCTGAGGGTGTTTAGTACACGCCCCACACTATAAAAGGCCGCCAGCACGGCGGCCTAGTGTAGTGTGTTCCGGAGCAGGGATAGAGTAGCATAGGCAGGGACAGTGACTGTTATTTCTTTCTTGCTTAACCTGGATTCCTTTAGTTTAGGGAAAGAGAAGGATAGGTAGGGAGAGTGTCAGTGTGTTTTGTGCTTCTGCTATAGTGTGCTTAAAAAAAAACATTTATTCTAGGGACAGAAAACTCTAGGTAGGGACAGTGTCAGTTTCTTTCACTCTGCAAGTCCTTGTTTCCAGGGACCTGGAAGGACAGTGAGTGAATTGTCCTTTTGCTATATTGTGATTAAAAAAAACATTTATTCTAGGGACAGAAAACTCTAGGTAGGGACAGTGTCAGTTTCTTTCACTCTGCAAGTCCTTGTTTCCAGGGACCTGGAAGGACAGTGAGTGAATTGTCCTTTTGCTATATTGTGATTAAAAAAAACATTTATTCTAGGGACAGAAAACTCTAGGTAGGGACAGTGTCAGTTTCTTTCACTCTGCAAGTCCTTGTTTCCAGGGACCTGGAAGGACAGTGAGTGAATTGTCCTTTTGCTATATTGTGATTAAAAAAAACATTTATTCTAGGGACAGAAAACTCTAGGTAGGGACAGTGTCAGTTTCTTTCACTCTGCAAGTCCTTGTTTCCAGGGACCTGGAAGGACAGTGAGTGAATTGTCCTTTTGCTATATTGTGATTAAAAAAAACATTTATTCTAGGGACAGAAAACTCTAGGTAGGGACAGTGTCAGTTTCTTTCACTCTGCAAGTCCTTGTTTCCAGGGACCTGGAAGGACAGTGAGTGAATTGTCCTTTTGCTATATTGTGATTAAAAAAAACATTTTTTTCTAGGGACAGAAAACTGTAGGTAGGGAGAGTGTTTTTTTTCTTTCACTCTGCAAGTCCTTGTTTCCAGGGACCTGTAAGGACAGTGAGTTAATTTTCCTTGTGCTATATTGTGCTTAAAAAAAACATTTATTCTAGGGACAGAAAACTCTAGGTAGGGACAGTGTCAGTTTCTTTCACTCTGCAAGTCCTTGTTTCCAGGGACCTGGAAGGACAGTGAGTGAATTGTCCTTTTGCTATATTGTGATTAAAAAAAACATTTATTCTAGGGACAGAAAACTCTAGGTAGGGACAGTGTCAGTTTCTTTCACTCTGCAAGTCCTTGTTTCCAGGGACCTGGAAGGACAGTGAGTGAATTGTCCTTTTGCTATATTGTGATTAAAAAAAACATTTATTCTAGGGACAGAAAACTCTAGGTAGGGACAGTGTCAGTTTCTTTCACTCTGCAAGTCCTTGTTTCCAGGGACCTGGAAGGACAGTGAGTGAATTGTCCTTTTGCTATATTGTGATTAAAAAAAACATTTATTCTAGGGACAGAAAACTCTAGGTAGGGACAGTGTCAGTTTCTTTCACTCTGCAAGTCCTTGTTTCCAGGGACCTGGAAGGACAGTGAGTGAATTGTCCTTTTGCTATATTGTGATTAAAAAAAACATTTATTCTAGGGACAGAAAACTCTAGGTAGGGACAGTGTCAGTTTCTTTCACTCTGCAAGTCCTTGTTTCCAGGGACCTGGAAGGACAGTGAGTGAATTGTCCTTTTGCTATATTGTGATTAAAAAAAACATTTATTCTAGGGACAGAAAACTCTAGGTAGGGACAGTGTCAGTTTCTTTCACTCTGCAAGTCCTTGTTTCCAGGGACCTGGAAGGACAGTGAGTGAATTGTCCTTTTGCTATATTGTGATTAAAAAAAACATTTATTCTAGGGACAGAAAACTCTAGGTAGGGACAGTGTCAGTTTCTTTCACTCTGCAAGTCCTTGTTTCCAGGGACCTGGAAGGACAGTGAGTGAATTGTCCTTTTGCTATATTGTGATTAAAAAAAACATTTTTTTCTAGGGACAGAAAACTGTAGGTAGGGAGAGTGTTTTTTTTCTTTCACTCTGCAAGTCCTTGTTTCCAGGGACCTGTAAGGACAGTGAGTTAATTTTCCTTGTGCTATATTGTGCTTAAAAAAAACATTTATTCTAGGGACAGAAAACTCTAGGTAGGGACAGTGTCAGTTTCTTTCACTCTGCAAGTCCTTGTTTCCAGGGACCTGGAAGGACAGTGAGTGAATTGTCCTTTTGCTATATTGTGATTAAAAAAAACATTTATTCTAGGGACAGAAAACTCTAGGTAGGGACAGTGTCAGTTTCTTTCACTCTGCAAGTCCTTGTTTCCAGGGACCTGGAAGGACAGTGAGTGAATTGTCCTTTTGCTATATTGTGATTAAAAAAAACATTTATTCTAGGGACAGAAAACTCTAGGTAGGGACAGTGTCAGTTTCTTTCACTCTGCAAGTCCTTGTTTCCAGGGACCTGGAAGGACAGTGAGTGAATTGTCCTTTTGCTATATTGTGATTAAAAAAAACATTTATTCTAGGGACAGAAAACTCTAGGTAGGGACAGTGTCAGTTTCTTTCACTCTGCAAGTCCTTGTTTCCAGGGACCTGGAAGGACAGTGAGTGAATTGTCCTTTTGCTATATTGTGATTAAAAAAAACATTTATTCTAGGGACAGAAAACTCTAGGTAGGGACAGTGTCAGTTTCTTTCACTCTGCAAGTCCTTGTTTCCAGGGACCTGGAAGGACAGTGAGTGAATTGTCCTTTTGCTATATTGTGATTAAAAAAAACATTTATTCTAGGGACAGAAAACTCTAGGTAGGGACAGTGTCAGTTTCTTTCACTCTGCAAGTCCTTGTTTCCAGGGACCTGGAAGGACAGTGAGTGAATTGTCCTTTTGCTATATTGTGATTAAAAAAAACATTTTTTTCTAGGGACAGAAAACTGTAGGTAGGGAGAGTATTTTTTTTCTTTCACTCTGCAAGTCCTTGTTTCCAGGGACCTGTAAGGACAGTGAGTTAATTGTCCTTGTGCTATATTGTGCTGAAAAAAACATTTATTCCAGGGACAGAAAACTCTAGGTAGGGACAGTGTCAGTTTCTTTCACTCTGCAAGTCCTTGTTTCCAGGGACCTGGAAGGACAGTGAGTGAATTGTCCTTTTGCTATATTGTGATTAAAAAAAACATTTTTTTCTAGGGACAGAAAACTGTAGGTAGGGAGAGTGTTTTTTTTCTTTCACTCTGCAAGTCCTTGTTTCCAGGGACCTGTAAGGACAGTGAGTTAATTTTCCTTGTGCTATATTGTGATTAAAAAAAAACATTTATTCTAGGGACAGAAAACTCTAGGTAGGGACAGTGTCAGTTTCTTTCACTCTGCAAGTCCTTGTTTCCAGGGACCTGGAAGGACAGTGAGTGAATTGTCCTTTTGCTATATTGTGATTAAAAAAAACATTTATTCTAGGGACAGAAAACTCT
Organism: Rana muscosa; assembly: GCA_029206835.1. NCBI lineage: Eukaryota > Metazoa > Chordata > Amphibia > Anura > Ranidae > Rana > Rana muscosa. The sequence goes on from CM055121.1 coordinate 462,034,088, forward strand.
AGGTAGGGACAGTGTCAGTTTCTTTCACTCTGCAAGTCCTTGTTTCCAGGGACCTGGAAGGACAGTGAGTGAATTGTCCTTTTGCTATATTGTGATTAAAAAAAACATTTATTCTAGGGACAGAAAACTCTAGGTAGGGACAGTGTCAGTTTCTTTCACTCTGCAAGTCCTTGTTTCCAGGGACCTGGAAGGACAGTGAGTGAATTGTCCTTTTGCTATATTGTGATTAAAAAAAACATTTATTCTAGGGACAGAAAACTCTAGGTAGGGACAGTGTCAGTTTCTTTCACTCTGCAAGTCCTTGTTTCCAGGGACCTGGAAGGACAGTGAGTGAATTGTCCTTTTGCTATATTGTGATTAAAAAAAAAAATTATTCTAGGGACAGAAAACTCTAGGTAGGGACAGTGTCAGTTTCTTTCACTCTGCAAGTCCTTGTTTCCAGGGACCTGGAAGGACAGTGAGTGAATTGTCCTTTTGCTATATTGTGATTAAAAAAAACATTTATTCTAGGGACAGAAAACTCTAGGTAGGGACAGTGTCAGTTTCTTTCACTCTGCAAGTCCTTGTTTCCAGGGACCTGGAAGGACAGTGAGTGAATTGTCCTTTTGCTATATTGTGATTAAAAAAAACATTTTTTTCTAGGGACAGAAAACTGTAGGTAGGGAGAGTATTTTTTTTCTTTCACTCTGCAAGTCCTTGTTTCCAGGGACCTGTAAGGACAGTGAGTTAATTGTCCTTGTGCTATATTGTGCTGAAAAAAACATTTATTCCAGGGACAGAAAACTCTAGGTAGGGACAGTGTCAGTTTCTTTCACTCTGCAAGTCCTTGTTTCCAGGGACCTGGAAGGACAGTGAGTGAATTGTCCTTTTGCTATATTGTGATTAAAAAAAACATTTTTTTCTAGGGACAGAAAACTGTAGGTAGGGAGAGTGTTTTTTTTCTTTCACTCTGCAAGTCCTTGTTTCCAGGGACCTGTAAGGACAGTGAGTTAATTTTCCTTGTGCTATATTGTGATTAAAAAAAACATTTATTCTAGGGACAGAAAACTCTAGGTAGGGACAGTGTCAGTTTCTTTCACTCTGCAAGTCCTTGTTTCCAGGGACCTGGAAGGACAGTGAGTGAATTGTCCTTTTGCTATATTGTGATTAAAAAAAACATTTTTTTCTAGGGACAGAAAACTGTAGGTAGGGAGAGTATTTTTTTTCTTTCACTCTGCAAGTCCTTGTTTCCAGGGACCTGTAAGGACAGTGAGTTAATTGTCCTTGTGCTATATTGTGCTGAAAAAAACATTTATTCCAGGGACAGAAAACTCTAGGTAGGGACAGTGTCAGTTTCTTTCACTCTGCAAGTCCTTGTTTCCAGGGACCTGGAAGGACAGTGAGTGAATTGTCCTTTTGCTATATTGTGATTAAAAAAAACATTTTTTTCTAGGGACAGAAAACTGTAGGTAGGGAGAGTGTTTTTTTTCTTTCACTCTGCAAGTCCTTGTTTCCAGGGACCTGTAAGGACAGTGAGTTAATTTTCCTTGTGCTATATTGTGATTAAAAAAAACATTTATTCTAGGGACAGAAAACTCTAGGTAGGGAGAGTGTTTTTTTTCTTTCACTCTGCAAGTCCTTGTTTCCAGGGACAGAGAAGGACACCTGAAGGTAGCCCTTATTGCTTTTTTCCCATCTCCCTGCAGGCCATCTATTAGAATGTCTGGAAGGCAAACAAGGAGAGGCAGACAGTCAGGAGGCAATAAAAGAGGGCAAGCAGGCTCTGTGTCTGGGGGCAACAGTGCTGGTCGTGGACGCGGTGCATTGTCATCAGCACATGGCCATGGGACACGCTTGTCCTTCTTTTCGGCAGCTGGACATGTTGAGCCACATCATGCCGAAGACTTGGTAGAGTGGATGACCAAGCCCTCCTCCTCCTCCTCATCCTCTCTCACCCAGGCTCAGGGTACTGGAAAAGCAGCTGCCAAAGCGTCGTCTTCCCTGGTATCAATGTCAGACAAATCATCAGTCACTCCTTCCCTAGACCCACCATGTCCTCCTCCTGAGGAGTCCCCCGAACTGTTTCAGCACAGTGTTGGGTACATGCTCCAGGAGGATGCCCAGCGTTTCGAAGGGTCTGATGATGAAACCCAGCTAGAGGAAGGCAGTAGCGTGAGAGCAGACAGAGGGGATGCTCAAGAAGGACACCAATCTGGCAGTCATGTTCCAGCAGCTGCAGCATACTGCCAGATTGGCTCCAGTGATGAGGAGGGAGGGGATGATGAGGTCAATGACTCCACGTGGGTGCCTAATAGGAGAGAGGAGGAGGAGGAGGATGAGGAGGAGGCACATCTCCAACGAGGCAGGATGCCCTTTGGTGGCCAGCGTAAGGGCAGTACACCGACGGAATCACACCGCAGAGCTCCGCCTGTGCAGGGCGCTGCCTCTGCCCGTCATTCAAAAAGTTCTTTGGTGTGGGCCTTTTTTGAGGCTAGTGCATCAGATCGCACAGCTGCTGTTTGCAACATATGTCTCAAGCGTATATCGCGTGGCCAAAACATCAGCCGCTTGGGTACCACATGCCTGACCAGACATATGTTGACCTGCCATGCAGCTCGTTGGCAAGCCTACCTCAAAGACCCACACCAAAGAACAAAGCGGACCTCTCCTTGCACCGCATCAGCTGGGATCTCCAACCCCACTATAACTTCAGTCCTCTCTGAAACATGCACTGAGAGGAATGAAGGTGTAGAATTAGGTGTGTCACAGCCAAGTACTTGCGCCCACTCTGCTAGCAGTACACCGACGTCCGATTCTAGCAGGCAAATTTCCCTGCCCCAGCTGCTGGACCGTCGAAAGAAGTTCACTCCCAGCCATCCACATGCCCAGCGGTTGAATGCTAGCTTGGCTAAATTGCTAGCGCTTCAACTGCTGCCTTTTCAGTTGGTAGACTCGGCCCCCTTCCGTGAGTTTGTGCAATGTGCGGTTCCTCAGTGGCAGGTTCCCAAACGCCACTTTTTCTCACGGAAGGCTATTCCGGCTCTCTACCGGCATGTGGAAGGCAATGTCTTGGCCTCGCTGGACAGGGCGGTCAGCGGTAAGGTGCATATTACCGCTGACTCATGGTCCAGCAGGCATGGACAGGGACGTTACCTTTCTTTCACGGCCCATTGGGTCACTCTTTTGGCAGCTGGGAAGGATTCAGGACAAGGTGCAGTAGTGTTGGAGGTTGTCCCACCGCCACGCCTCCAAAATGCTACTACTGGTTGTGACACACCTCTCTCCTCCACCCCCTCCTCTTCTTCTTCCTCCATGGCCTCTTCCTGTGGTTTGTCCTATGAACCAGCGGTGCTCCGTAGCCGTTCACGGGGCTACGCAAGTACGCAGGCAAAAAGATGCCATGCCGTGCTTGCGCTGGTGTGTTTGGGGGACAGAAGCCACACTGGGGCAGAGGTCCTGTCTGCTCTGCAGGGCCAGGCCGAGAGGTGGTTGACGCCACGCCAGCTTAAGCCAGGAATGGTGGTTTGCGACAATGGCACCAACCTCCTCTCCGCCCTCCGACAGGGACAACTGACCCATGTGCCCTGTGTGGCTCACGTCCTTAACCTGGTGGTGCAGCGGTTCTTGGGCAGGTACCCGGGCTTACAGGATGTCCTGAGGCAGGCCAGGAAAGTCTGTGTGCATTTCCGCAGATCTTATAATGCCAGTGCTCGCCTGGCTGAGCTGCAAAAGGAGTTGAACCTGCCCAAGAACCGCCTTATATGTGACATGCCCACCAGGTGGAACTCAACGTTGGCCATGCTGCAGCGGCTGCACACGCAGCAGAGGGCCATCAATGAGTACCTGTGCGACTACGGCACCAGGACAGGGTCAGGGGAGCTTGGTTTTTTTTCTCCACGCCAGTGGGGCATGATCAGGGATGCATGCACTGTCCTGGCACCATTTGAGGAGGCCACGAGGATGGTGAGCAGTGACAGTGCATGCATCAGTGACACTGTACCTCTTGTCCACCTGTTGGAGCACACGCTGCGTGGAATAATGGACAGGGCACTTGAGGCAGAACAGAGGCAGGAAGAGGAGGACTTCCTTGCCTCTCAAGGCCCCCTTTACCCAGACAGTGTTCCTTCTGTCCCACCCATCGCACAGGAAGAGGAGGAGGAGGAGGAGGAGGATTGTGTCAGCATGGAGGTGGAGGCTGGCACTCAGCATCATCAGCAGCAGTCTTTTAGGGATGATTTACAGTCCCAAGAAACCAGTGGACTTGTACGTGGCTGGGAGGAGGTGGCTGCGGATCATGTCGTCCTTAGTGACCCAGAGGACTCCGGAGCGAATGCCTCAGCAAACCTACGCTGCATGGCCTCCCTGATCCTGCAAAGTCTGCGGAAGGATCCTCGTATTCTTCGGATCAAGGAGAGGGACCATTACTGGCTGGCCACTCTCCTTGATCCACGGTACAAGGGTAAGGTTGCGGACCTTATGTTACCGTCGCAGAGGGAGCAGAGGATGAGACAACTCCGGGAGGCCTTGCAGAAAGGTCTGTGCAACGCGTTCCCAGAGACTGGGAGGTTGCAAACTCCTGGTCCTGGACAACGAGTTGCTGAGGCTTCGGCCAGTCAAAGAAGGAGCGGTGGGGAAGGTGGCCGTCTGACCGATGCGTTCAGACAATTCTTTAGTCCGCAGCCCCAAAGTATGATTGGTTCCAGCAACCATCGCCAGCGTCTGATAAACATGGTGCAGGAATATCTAGGGGCAAGGTCAGACTTGGACACCTTCCCCACCGAAAATCCTCTGGCTTACTGGGTCTTGAGGATGGATCACTGGCCAGAGCTTGCACAGTATGCAATTGAGCTACTGGCCTGTCCTGCATCCAGCGTTCTTTCGGAACGCACATTCAGTGCTGCTGGAGGATTTGTCACGGATCACAGGGTGCGCCTGTCCACCGACTCGGTTGATCGACTGACTTTCATCAAGATGAACCAGTCTTGGATCACCACCAGCTACCACACACCTGATGCTGATATAACAGACTAATTGATTTTAAAATGTCACATCCCTTCAAGACTGATGCTGATGCTGAGTGCCTGTGCTGTTATGTTGACTGGCTATCCTCCTCCTCCGAGTCCTCAATGATACGATTGATGATGATAGCTTGGAAGATCATTTTTGTTTATGGGTGCCGCCACCAGTGCCTAACGCCCAATTTTTCAGCCCCTGTTTAACAGGGGCGTGTAATTACAATTTTTGAAGCAATACTTTGCAACAGGGCTCATTGCTGTGCTCCAAGTACAGTATCTGTGAGGAGTTGCAGTGTTGTGCCACCAGTGCCTAAGGCCCAATTTTTCAGCCCCTGTTTAACAGGGGCGTGTCATTACAATTTTTGAAGCAATACTTTGCAACAGGGCTCATTGCTGTGCTCCAAGTACAGTATCTGTGAGGGGTTGCAGTGTTGTGCCACCAGTGCCTAAGGCCCAATTTTTCAGCCCCTGTTCAACAGGGGCATGTAATTACAATTCTTGATCTAATAATTCACAGCAGGGCCCATTGCTGCACCCACCAAGAGTAACTGTCAGGGCTTACAGTGTTGTGGCACCAGCACCACCATCAAAGGCCCAATTTTTACTACCACTGTTCAACAATTATATGTAATTAAAATTCCTGATATAATAGTTGACAGCAGGGCGTTCCAGCACCAACCAAGAGTAACTGTGAGTGCTTACAGTGTTGTGCCAACACCAACAACTAAGGGGCCTATTTCTGCAGAGTATATACGGCAGGTCCCTACTTTCAAACATCCAACTTACAAACGACTCCTACTTGCAAACGCAAGAAGACAACAGGAAGTGAGAGGAAATCTACCACTAGGAAGGAAAATTCTCTCCTGTAAGAATAAATATGGGAGAAAGGTGTCTCCTCTGTACTGATGCTTTATCAGCAATCCTTGTTTCAAGAAAAACACCACATTTCAAAAACAGTTGTCATTGGGACGGAAAGTGAGGTGAAATGTTCTGAACAGGGGCACAGACAGCAAAACAAATGTTACAGGGGTGATAACCCTTACCTATGTTTTCCAAAAAGTTTAAAAATAGATTTTTGGGCTGGAGCTACACTTCAACAATGTACCTGTTCAAAATTACAAACAGATTCTACATAAGAACAAACCTACAGTCCCTGTCTTGTATGCACCGCCTGTATACGGCTGTTCAGAGTATATAGGGCCTTTTTTATTTTATGTGCGGGGTTCCCCTTAATATCCATACAAGACCCAAAGGGGCTGGTAATGGGCTGGGGTAGGGGGGGGGGGGTCATGGGGTAGCTATGCCATTTTTCTTAAAGAATTTCATCCATATTACCGGGACCAGACATTACATTAAAGCCGCAAGCAGTTTTAAATGGCTTTTTTTTCCTTTAGAAGTGTCATTTTGTGCAGGGACAGTTCTAAACACGGGAAACACGTGGCACTTCACAGGCATACTTTAGACACCCCCCAGGTACGATATTTAAAGGAATATTTGACTTTTTTTTTTTCACTTTATGCATCATTAAAATGACTGCTCCCGAAAAACGACCGTTTTTAAAACTTCTTTTTGCATTGATACATGTCCCCTGGTGCAGAACCCGGGTTCCCAAACCCTTTTTAGGACAATAACATGCATAATAGTTGTTATAATTAGCACTTTAGAATTCGAACGTTCGCATCCATTGTATTTAATAGGGTTCTAATGTTCGTTCGAACTTCCGGTCCGTTCGCGGGTTCTGGTGCGAACCGAACCCGGGGGTGTTCGGCTCATCACTAATGAGACCCCTTAAAGGATGACATATCTGGTCAGAGGGTACAGTAAGGTGTACTCCCTTTGGAAGGTACTTTTGCTGGAGGTACGAGACCTCAGAATAAAGGTACCTTGGATGTAGTTGAGCTGTGGCTTCAGAAATCTGTAATGATGAGTGTGTTGATGGAGGTTAAATTCTCATGCCCGTTTGTTTGAACTTTGTATGGCTGGTCCATGCAAGGTTCTCGAGCTGCTCTCATGTTTGTCCCATTGTATTTTTTTCTATTGCTGAAAGAGTAAAGGGAGAATTCTGGCTGTTTTTGTTTTTTTCATTTTTGGTTTTGGAAACTATGAAGTATCTCCCCCACATTTGTATCTGAAAGTTTGTATGTAGTAACGTGAATATGTTCGAACTTACCGCGGCGATCCTTCGATGCGTCGCGGCTGTTGTATTTTTGTAGGAACGGGAAAAGTAAGGGTTACGGAGGGTTTTGTTTGAATTGGTTTTGAAAGAATGTCATTGACAATTTACCAATATACAGGAATGTCATTATTGTTTACCATTCTTTGCAGGTTAAATATGAAGGATAAAGTAATGATTTTGCTTATAAGTATTTTTCAGGTCCAAGGAGTTTGTACACAGAGAACAGGTGTATGTAGACAGCTGTACATATGGATAAATACGAGTCTAAGGAGGTAAAAGTATCATAGGCCATTTAATTGTTTCTTTTTTCCTGCACCACTCATTTCTTCCTTCAGTCTGTAATGAGGAAGAAAATGGGGGGAGAAGTGATAAATGTAAGAATGACAGTTTTTTTCAAACAAATAATAATAACCTCTGTAATTCTAACCAAGTTTGTGCCAAGACTGTCTTTCTTTGATAGAATTTGAATCGGCAAGCAGCAGTCTGGTGAAGTAGGTTCCCATCCCAGATGCTAAGAACCTTTTGTCAATGGTTCCAGGTATTGTAAGCCACGCACAGGTTATGCAGTGACCACAGTCCCGATGTCTGGGTTATTGTCATATGAGGGTTGTTTGGAGGTCAATCAAAACCAGAGTCGGACTTTCCTCATTAGCTGTCACTTATATTCTCGGCTGATGGGGGAGGTGCGATCGCTGTGACATGAACTTCAAAATGTCCACCACAGGGTTCACGAGTCCCTCCTGGACCCTGACACAATAATCAGTTTACATTCTTTCCAACCAGGTGACTGGGTCGTTGTAAAGAAGCTTGAGGGATGAGACCACGCCAGCCACTGCAAGAAGCGGCTCAACCACACGAAAGAATTAGGAGTATCTTTGTTTATTTATATTTTTGTTGTTTAGTAAATTTTAGCAAGGGTAACGATGAAAAGCATTCCAAGTTATTATTTAAAGTGTATTACCTGACTAGTTCAGAAAGCGAACAGGACCAATTGCTGGGTCTGTTCTGAGTCTTCACCGAGTTTTAGTCCCCAGCGATGACAGCGGTACATGCCATTTATGATGTTATTATGGGTATGAGGAGTTTTGACAGACTGGTGAAGACTCCGAACAGACACTTGTCAATGGAATCTAACGATGCATTTTTAGAGGGTAAAATTGTTTAGTTTTAATGGCTCTGCCTCTTGTCGGTTTGGGTATCTAGGCAGCCCACAAGTGTGTTTGAACTTTAGTTTGGTGCTACTGTGGATCTGCAGCTTATAAGGTAATTCCCCCAAAGCAAGAGGTTCATGCGTGATGGTGAAGCTGTCCCAGCACCTTATCTCGTGGCCGATTGTGAGGATCTGATGGCGCAGGAAATTAAGAATGGCAGGGACAGCTAGAAGGGATTTGTTCACCAACCCGACCAGGTCTGGGCATGGGGTCCTGCATGTACAAGGTGGGGGGGGGGGCTCGAGCTTGGGATACGATTGAACAATTCTCATCCGTTAAGGATAGGATTCTTCATGTAACTGTTGAAGCCAGAGCTGTAGCTAAGTGAAGGTTGGGAGTCCTTTTTAAGGGTCTGGGGATCTTTGGGGATCTAATTTTTATTTTACAGCGGATCGTGGTTAAAGGAAGTGGGAATATATATACTCATGTCGTTTTTATTTCTATTCTTTCTATGTCGTGACGAGGTGCTCCTGTTGCCTGATTTGACGCGTGACCAGAGTTTCCTTGATGAGACGCCCCGAAGCCGGACCCACATACAAGACACAGAGGATCACAGACGGATCGGCGATTACTACAGCTCACCATGTCGTGTCCTCCTTTATAAGTCATGCCCCTGAAGAGTAGAGTCTACATGTCAAGCTGTGTTTTTTCCTTTTTACGGACTAAGGACTGATTCATTTCCAGTTGTAAGAAGCAGATCAAGTTTCATCGATGGACACATGGGGTGCATATGACAAAAAAGGGAGGACTGTTGTGGAAAAATGTATTAATGTATGTTGTCAGATGTCCCCCCAATGTCAGTTTTGCTGTAATGCGCTCATCTGAGCGTATTTGGACATACAGACGTTGCTGGAAGATCGGTGGTGGGAAAATCTTCCTATGGAAACAGCGATGTTTGCTCCATTTAGAGATGTTGTTTTACGCCTCGTCGGGGGACTGGCCACCTCCTGACAGGTGGCGTTAAATGACTCAGAGCGCACAGATCTGTGTCCACAAGAACAGTAGCATAACTGTACGACAGTTGTGGTACATTGAGGCATATTTTTCGTATAGTTCCCGTCATTGGTAGCAGTGAGGTTGGTTTGCACACGGCTTTGTACAAAGCCATGCTTTCTACTGTTCACAGAGAGCATGGCCCCTGTACACAGCCGTTTGCACACCTCACTGCTAGGATTATATTTGAATTTAAACATGTCTGTGTTTCGTTCTTTTGAAAATATACAAAATGTCTGAATGGCTGTCTTGTGAAGCCAACACCTTCTTTTGTTGCCCATGTTGACTATAAATAAAGAGAGCTGGCTATCCCAGGGACACTCTGCTTTGGGATGACTTGATGATAAGACCTGTGATGATGGTGTTTTCCTTGAATGAATGATGGAATGAACGGTGAGTGGAACTTAGCTAAAGATAGCATTATTGCAAAAAGATGAATCTGAAGTGTGCTTAGGTAAGCACAGGAAATATAGGCTGTGTGCTCTGTACAAAACAGCCTATAATTCCACAACACCTGGCAGTATACTGCAGCTGGGGGGACATGACTGCCAGTTTGTTGTCCTTCTTGGGCACCCCCTCTCCCGGGGCTCACGTTACTGCCTTCATCCTCAACCTGGGTACCATCATCAGAGCCTTCAAAACACTGCGCATCCTCCTGCAGCATGTACCCCACACTGTGGTCGAACAGTTCGGGGGACTCCTCCGGGCATGATGGTGGGGCTAGGGAAGGGGTAACTGATGACCTTGAGCCAATGGAATAGGCCACTTTGGCACCTTCATTGGCAGCCAAGGAACTCTGAGCCTGGGTGACAAAGGATGAGGAGGATGAGGATGGCTTGGTCATCCACTCTACCAACTCTTCTGCATGTTGTGGCTCAACACGGCCAGCTACCGGAAAAAAGGACAAGCGTGCCCCACGGCCACGTGCTGAGGATGCACCGTGTCTATGACCAGCATTGTTGGCTCCAGACACAGAGCCTGCTTGCCCTCTTTTAGTGGCCTGTGTGTGTCTACCTCTGCCTCTCCTTGGTGGCCTTCCAGACATACTGTATTTGATGTATTTGAATAGGTACACCAGGAATGGCCTGGAGTGAGATGTAGCTGCACAAAGCTGGGATGTGTATAATATATATATATATATAACGAATATACTGCAGCTACCAGAATCAACTGCCTGCCTGTAGTATATTAGGAAGAGAACAACAGGAACGCTTTACAGTGAGGTTTAGCTGCACACTGTGCCCAGGATACAGTATACTGACCAAATATACTGCAGCTACCTGAATCAACTGCCTTCCTGTAGCATATTAGGAAGAGAACAACAGGAACGCTCCGCAGTGAGGTTTAGCTGCACACTGTGCACAGGATACAGTATACTGACTGAATATACTGCAGCTACCTGAATCAACTGCCTGGCTGTAGTATATTAGGAAAAGAACAACAGGAACGCTCTGCACTGATCTAGTTGCACAGGATACAGTATACTGACTGAATATACTGGAGCTAACTGAATCAACTGCCTGCCTGTAGTATATTAGGAACAGTACACCAGGAACGCTCTGCAGTGAGATCTAGCTAAAAACTGTATACAAAAAAAATATATATATATATATATATATATATATATATATATATATATATACACACACACACACACACACATATATACATACACATACACACACACAAAAAGCCTGGAATGCATATATATATATATATATATATATATATATACTAAATATACTGATCTAACTGAATCTACTGCCTGCTCAATCTAGCTAACTGAAATAAAATGACTCTCTCTATCTCTGAACGCCGCAACACACTACACAAGGCCGACGCACAGGCAGCCTTATATAGTGTGGAGCGTGTACCTAATCCCCTGAGCCATGATTGGCCAAAGGCACCCTGCCTTTGGCCAATCATGGCTCTCTGTGCTGATGGCGCTGTGATTGGCCAAAGCATGCGGGTCATAGTGCATGCTTGGCCAATCATCAGCCAGCAATGCACTGCGATGACGCAGTGCATTATGGGCCGTGACACGCCGCTCGAATTTGGCGCAAACGCCCCATAAAGTTCGATCTTCGTCGAACGATCGAACAGCTGATGTTCGAGTCGAACTCGAAGCTCATCCCTATTACCTGATTGGCCCAGTCAGGCCCCAGTGCGAGAGTCCACCTGGAGAGCTGTAACCCCTACTAACCATTTTTGGGTGATTATGAAGCTAACTTCCCTACTGGTTCTTGTACTTTATGTCCTATCTCTTTTTTCATGGCCTCTTGCTTTCCTTTTTTCACTATCTCAATATACTTTGCAGTCTAAAATAATGTCTTTTTCTATCACTCGAATACATCCAGTTCTTTGACTTAATTGCAATATGGGCATTCATTAATTATACTCTCATTTAAATATCACTTTCAGTCGGTACTACTCTTCCATCATCTCCAACATCATAACATTTTAACATTTCAACTAATATGCTAGAACATGTCTTCATTCTACCATGGTTTAAACTTTGGAACAATGTTCATTAAACAACGAACAGGCTGGCACCACACCTAATTTTGCTGAATCCTGTTGCCTGACCCACCAACATCTGTTCTAGCTTCTCTAATGCTTCTCTTCTCTGTCAGTCCCTCCACTGGCTGCCTTTTACACAAAGAACTTATGACTCTGTCCTACAAGGCTCTCTCCACTCTAGCTCTACCATACTTTTTTGTTTATTTTCAGATACGATACCAAAGTTAATCTCCACGCTCCATTTTCATAATTTCATTAGTTTCCAAGCCTTCTCATAAACCTGTCTACTTCTCTTGAATTCCCTTCCACATGTCACTCAGCACTCTGTAATCCTTTAAACTTCTTAAAATATCTTTAGACAAGTGAGCTAAGTCTCTTCATTGTAGAGCTCTGCTTCTTCCTCCATAATCTGTATAACTGGACTTGTTTATACTTCTGATGACCCACTCTGAGAATAGCTATCAGCAGCCTCCCAAGTCCCAACACATGAAAAGTGTGAGAATCTCTGTGCCCGCAAAAAAAAAAGACAGCATTACAGGTGCAGCATGACTACATTCTGCGCAAAGCAGGATAATATAATAATCTCACATCTAGGCCTGCCACTCTCCTGCAAATATCAGTATTATGGAACAGAAAATGAAAGCCTCGTACACACAGCCTTTTTCTCGGCAAGAAAACTGCTGGGAGAGCTTTTTGCAGAGAAAACCGGTCGTGTGTATGGTTTCTCGTCGGGAAAACTGCTGGGAATCTCAACGAGAAAAATAGAGAACCTGCTCTCTATTTTCTCGTTGGGATTCGCGTCGGCATGTTTCCCGGCGAGAAAACTGTGCATGTGTATGCTTACCTGTCTCCAGGAAAACCCGCGCATGCTCGATGAGACTTCGATGCATGCGCGGTAGCTTACAAGGGTAGTGTAGGGTGAAGCAAGATGGCGGCGATGGCATCGAATGTGACAAGCTCATGCTCATCATAGTCGATGATGTCACAGCATTCTTGCCATTCAAAAGAACGGCGGTTCTTTTGAATATGCCGTGTGTACACTCGGCGAGCAAGAAAAGCTTGCCAGGAATCCCGTCAGGAAAACCAACTTTTTTTTCCTGACGGGATTCCCGACTGTGTGTACAGGGCTTTACAGTTACAAACCATTACCATCAGAGGTGTTCTAGCATAAATGTCTCATATATTATGTAAACTGGCAGCTAAGTAGTTCTCAAATGGTTAATTGGCAAAATCTTCTTACCATCTGCCTTTAAAATTAAATAGCCACATAAGGTCTTTAGCGAAGGCCAAATCCAAAGGAATTAAGACTTGCTCTTATAATACGAAGGAAAATAGATCTTCATCAGGAAAGGCATGTCAGTAGCCAGAGAGAATTGTTACCTACCCTGCTAGTGATGGGTTGTCCTTCCTTCACCTTAACAGCAAGTCCCAAATCAGAAAGACGACAGTTGCCATTGTCATCTAGAAGAACATTTTCTGGCTTCATGTCCCGGTATAGGATATTCAGAGAGTGAAGGTGCAGGATGCCACAGCAAATCTGGGCTGAATAAAATATCACCCGCTTAATCTCTAGTCCCTTCTCTCCTACATTGTAGATGTGATATTTGAGGTCTCCGCCATTCATAATGGTCATCACTAGGCACAAGTGAGTTTTAGTCTCATATGCATAGGCCAAAGAGACAATGAAAGGGCTGTGAACCTTCTCTAGGATCTCTTTCTCCAGCAAGGCCATTTTCTCCCCATTTTTCTTCTTTAGACGCTTCTTGTCCAGCTTTTTACAAGCATACATCTGACCTGTGTTCTTCACTTGTATAGCACACACCTGCAAACACACAACAACAATGTTTGAAGAACTTCAAATATAAAGAATTTTCCAATATCTATCTATCTATCTATCTATTGTATATACCAGCCTTTCTCAACCAGGGCTAGGACGGAGCATAGTTCCATCTTACCCTCAATGTAAAGGGGTACTTTCCCAGTAACCACAAATGGCCACCATTGAGCACTCAGATTCACACCAAGCTGAACAGGGCCTAAAGTTTGGTCATCATTATGAGTGGGGCCTACAGAAGGCTACCTATGCACAGGAATGGCCTGTGATGCCTATCAATAATTTAAACCATGACCACAATTGAAACAGATTCTATTGAGCTCCTGTGCATAAAAAGAGTTTGGACTGGGAACCCATCAGAACACTAATTTGTCAGCACAGTTTTGTTCTTTAATTCTGTTCCTTGGCATGTTTTTCCACTCTCTGTGCCATATACACCAGTCATCTGCCTTGCCACGTTCAGCACCTACTAAGCTACTAATTTGTCAGCACCATCTTGCATGTACACTCTAGTACTGAGAGCCCTCTCTCCACTTTTCTTTTGATTACTACAAGTCTGATCTGACCCTCTTATCCTTTGGGACCCCTGTGCCACATCAAAAGACTTCACTGTCATATCTACAGTGGTACCTGGAGGGTGTTGATCATACAGAATATGTTTTTGTAGTAGTTATACCATATGAAACTCCTGCAATGGCCAGATTTCAGGGCAAAGGTGTTTTGTGCTCTAAATGCGAAGTCAGAGTTCACATACACACTTTCTGAAGCTAGCATTATTATGTAGTTAATTATATGAAAAAATTTATACTGTACTAAACCGAGACGATGAATATAAAATGCAGAGTTAAGCTTTTATATCTCTGCAGCAGTGATTTTTTTTTTTTGCAATGTAAGTAAAACATATCTACTTTGTGGTAGCTGTAGCTTTCAGCTGGGCCTGTTATTGCCATTTGGAACTAACAACTCTCCATCATGTGCCACTTGGCTTTTGAAACAGCCCCCTGTCTCTTCCTTGCCTATGCATCCTTCTTTTTAAGAAATTACTTGGCATGGTCACTGGAGCCTTCACAACTTTTGAAAGCATAATTAAAGTGTTACTAAACTCACATTATTAAAATAACAAACATGTTATACTTGCCTGCTCTGTGCAGTGGTATTGCTCAGAGCGGCCCGATCCTCCTCTTCGGAGGTCCCCCGACTGCGATCTTGGCTCCTCCTCTTTTTCTGCAGGACTACCATAGCCAGCTGCTGGCTATGGGGAGAGAAAGTCCCCACACTCCTGAACTGTATGTCTACGGAGCCGCGCTCCATAGACTTGCACAGCAGGACTTAGGCTCACCCCCACTTCCTCTGTTTGACAGCAACAAGAGCCAATGGCTGTGTAAAGAGGAAGTAAGGGGAGAAAAGATGCAGCCCTGCACAGCGCTGATCTCTTCTCCCCTCTCTTCCCCTTCGCACAAGCAAAGCATTAAGGTACAAAAAGTTTTTAGGTTTAGTAACACTTTAACCTCCCTGGCGGTATGATTCTGTCTGGAATTACGTACCAAAAGCGGTACAATTATTTTGCATGGAAATTTGGTGTTATGTATTGTAGGCCTGCAATTCTTAGTAATTACTTACTTAAACCTGACCAAACAAGAGTCTAGTAGACATCCCGGGTATGATAAAGTTTGAAACACAAAATCATAAATTATAATATAATAAATAACTATAAATAATTATAACAAATAGTAATGTAATTATAATAAAAATTATTCAATAATGTAATCAAATCAAAAATACTGAAATTTGCTCAGTTGCAGAATTGTCACTGTCATTATATTTAGTGTTTGATGACGAATTTCCCCACAAATCGCTATCGCTCAATTCTGCAAGTGATTCTAATTTATTATCGCTGTTTTCTAGCTGGTCTAAAACCACTTTTGACATAAAGGGACACTTTTTGGTTGCTATGGACAATCTCCAGTTTCCAGGCAGAAAGAAAAGTATTTATAATATAAAACTGCATGCAGGACACTGGACAGACCACTAGGGACAAGGGGGATGTGTAATTATTTGATACAGTACTGTAATCTGTAAGATTACACTATACTGTATGTATACTGTGTGTTTCACTTTTTGAATTTGGCGCCGAACTCTGTCCCCGTGCGTCGCAACGTCGCAGGGAACGGAGCTCGGCACTCGGCAGTGTGGATCGAGCGAGGAGACAGCTCGCACACACTGCGGGAGGACATCGCAGGATCCAGGGAACAAGGTAAGTAACTTCCCTGTATCCTGCAATGCAATGCCGAGTCTGGCTCAGGGTTACCGCTCTTAGCATGGAAAACTCACCCCGAGCCAGACTCTGGATTACCGCCAGGGAGGTTAAGCCCAAAATCAAAAATGTACTATATCGCGTACCAATTCTTAAATGTGAAAAAATGTATATAGCCTCTATAACCATAAATGCGATAAAAAGAGTATGGAGGGTTGTACCATCATCCAGAAATGAGAAATATAGGAATCGGGAGGTTGGTCCCCAACCAAACCTCTCTAGAGAACAGGGGCAGTTGGACTATCACAGTACAGGTTGAATTAAGATGAATTCAAGTTGTATGAACAAATGTATGAAAAAATATATAAAGTTTTATTAATACAAAACCAATAAAAAAGATAACATATAGTCAAATACAGATTAAAAAGCATGGTAACAATCCATGTATATCACCAGTATAATGGTCCCCAGAGGGGGAGGATTACAATGGGATAGTTGATCACGGATAGCATATCTCAACTAGTTTGAATGAGCTGCTGTACCTACGGGAAATGCAGGGAAAAGGCCCCTGACCCTTTTCTAAACCCGCAGCCACACTGAAACTGCATGGTGCCATGTGTTCCTGTGCACAGGAAAACGTGCCACATTTTCCATATGCTGAACAGCAGCACGCTTTTGCTACAGATGCTGGAACGCTTGTGATTTACAGGCCTTCCTGCATTTTCACACTGAGCAGCGTTAGCAGTAAAGCGCTGCTAGTTTTAGCGGCACTTAACCGCTGTTTTAGCAACGCTATTCAGGCAACTAGCGGAGTTCTTTTAACCCCCACTAGCGGCCGAAGAAAGGGTTAAATGCACCCGTGTAGCGCTGCTGCCAAAGCGCTTTAGCAGCAGTGCCCATTCATTTCAATAGGCAGGAGTGGTTTAGGAGCGGTGTATACACCGCCCCAAAGATCCTGCTTGCAGGACTTTTTTTAATGTCCTGCCAGCGCAGCGCCCCAGTGCGAAAGCACTCGGGCTTTCACATTGGGGTGGCAGGGGAGGCCTTTTTCAGATGCTTTACGGGTGCTATTTTTAGCCCTTTAGCACATGAAAAACACCTCAGTCTGAAAGGGGTCTTGGAGCAACATTTATTTTTTTTCATTTTTGGATAAAGGTTTTAAATAAATGAATGAAAGCAGTACATTGTAAGTACTTTTGGTTTAACCCCTTTGCACTGGCGCCTCCCGGCCGTTAAGGGGTTTAGGATGCTGGGAAACAGGGTCTTATAGTTTTAAAGGAAATCATAAAATTAATTGAATGAAACACAGTTCAGTTGGCATTAAAACTCCCACTGCAGCCATAATTACAGCTGCATTGCCAAAATTGGTACATATATACGCAAGCAGAACCAGATGTAATACTGTGCAGAGGCACACTTCTAGATTACTTCTTTACCCAGTGTAATTCTTAACAACTTGTCCATACTTGGATATACTGGTGCTAGCCCAAAAACATCCAACCAAGGAGCCCAAAATTTTTCATATTTATTCAGGCATCCTCTGTGCTGATGTACATACACTATATTACCAAAAGTATTGGGATGCCTGCATTTACACGCACATGACCTTTTTTTTTTTTTTAATCAAATATTCTTTATTTCCTTTTTCTTTTTTATATGAACATTCTGATTATACATATCTCTATATCCATATGCATATTTGATCCACCACATATCTCATATAAACACAAACATTAATGGCATACCCTCCTCCCCTCCTCCCACCCCCCTCTCCTCTCCTCTCCCCCTCCCTCCCCCCCTCTTATTCCCACATTCTGCCCCACACTCTCTACTGTGCCTCCACCTCTAGCCAGTGTTTCCATATGTTCATAAATTTCTTCCTATTTCCCCTCTTATCATATATAAATTCTTCTTTTCTGATAGTATTATCTATTACTTTCCTCCATTCTGTCCCTGTTGGGGGGTCTTTTGCTTGCCACCTTTGCGCTATAAGCTTCCTACCTTGGAACAAGCACCTTAATATTGCCGTTTGTGTGTCTACTGGTATTCCCCTGTCTTCTATCAATCCTAGCACACACAATTTAGCTTCTGGTTGGAAAGATGTCCCAAATACAAAGTTTATTCTATCTATTATCTCTTTCCAGTACCAGTACAGTTTGGGACATCTCCACATCATGTGCACTAAGTCTCCCTCCTCTATTCTACATCTCTGGCATTTTGCATCTTTCCTACCACCAAGCTGGTACATTCTTCGAGGTGTATAATATGCTCTATGTACTAGACATGTGCACACTGAAATATTTCGTTTCGGAATTTCGTTTTCGTTTGAAAAATAAATTTATTTAGTTACTCCCGAAAATCGTTTTTATTTATTTCGTTTTTCGTTAAAAATTGCATTCGTCCGAAAATCCGAAATAATTTAGGTCGAATCTGTCATTGAAGGCTTATATGGTGTGTGTGTGTTCTAAGAAGATTCGACGGAGCAGCTAAACTATTCGACGCAGCAATCGTACATTTTCGGTCGAATGTTCCGCCTACAAGCTAGCTATAGTAGAATTCTAATGTTGTATGACTAGTAATAATTATATTTATTAATTATTATTACTAGTCATTCAACATTAGAATTTTTCTATAGCCCATGAGCGGATGCATTTAACCGGAAATGTACGATTGCAGGAAGCATCGTACAGTGAGTTTAACTGCACCGTCGAATCAACTTAGAACTTTTGACAGACACCATAAGCCACAGATTCGACGTTTGTATTTTTTTCGATGCTGTGTCGAATCTTCGTCGAATCTTCGTCGTTCATGTGGAATGGATGGTCTATCCCAACAGTCAGCTAACTACTTTCACATTCGTTTGTGCACGTCCTCTGACGTTGTGTCAGTGTCGGATAATATGGAGACCCATTTCGACGACATGGAGGACGTTCCTGGGCCTTCTATGGAGGAAGCAGCAGCAACATCCCATTCCCCATCATCCAAAAAGCGTCGCTTGGGGACACAAGCTGCAACCAGCAGGAAGCGTAACCTTATGTGGACTCACATTGAGTCCCAGGTCCTTGTAAAGGAAACGCTTCCTTACTGGATACAGCTGTGTGGCCCCCGCTCCAGGGATACCACTCAGGAGTGGAAGCGTGAGAAGTGGGAGGAGATCTCCAAAAAAGTTGAGGGGATGTATCGCCATCGGCGTGACCCGACTGCCTGTCGGAAAAAATTCAGCGACATTAAGCGGTAAGTAACATGTCTGATTATTATTTTTTTTACATTTTAACCACTTCAGCCCCGGAGGATTTGGCTGCCAAATGACCAGGCCACTTTTTGCGATTCGGCACTGCGTTCTTTTTTTCCCCACAAATAGAGATTTCTTTTGGTGGTATTTGATAATCTCTGCGTTTTTTTTTTTTGCGCTATAAACAAAAAAAGAGCGACAATTGTGAAAAAAAACACAATTTTTTTTTACTTTTTGCTATAATAAATATCCCCAAAAAATATATAAAAAAACAAATTATTTCCTCAGTTTAGGCCGATACGTATTCTTCTACATATTTTTGGTAACAAAAATTGCAATAAGCGTTTATTGATTGGTTTGCGCAAAAGTTATAGCGTCTACAAAATAGGGATAGTTTTATAGCATTTTTATTATTATTATTTTTTACTAGTAATGGCGGCGATAAGCTATTTTTTTTTTTTTTCCTAAATTTTTTATTGTATAGTCACATATACAGGTTACATAACAGGTACAGTAAGGTATACAAGAATTCCACGATAAGTCAAGCACAGCGATATAAAGTACATAGTTCACTCGTAGAATATACCAACAACATTGATCAAACTAATACAGGCAATGTTTGTTATTAACTCTGTTACACCAGAGAAGGGTGGTGTCTTCCGAAACCCTCCCCTCACTTTACTAGCAATATATGCTCTACTCTAAGGGTTGTGGGAGGTGATCAAGTTCCCATTTGAGGGGGATATTCAGGGCAGGTTGAAGTGGCTAGGTGGTCTTTCATCAGTGGGATCATTCCCGCCCGCGCACCCCAAACAGGGTACTTGCTGTACGCGGGCAGGGATTCTTGTCAGACCCCAAGGGGTCAGGTCGTGTCTGGGCCAATAGTACAGTAATCTCTCCCTAACAGTTCGAGGGATGGTTTCGGATCAGATGAATACCCTTGTGCAACTTTCATAGGTGAACGTAGGTACAGAATGGCGTTCAGATAGTGTCACAATGTAGGAATATGTAATCTATATATTTCTGAGATGTAGGGGAAGGGAGGGAGAGTAGGGGGGAGGGTAGAGACGGAAGTTTCATGTTTCTGTGGCCAGAGTGGTCTCGTGATTCCCTGCACGCCCCCTCGGCGATCAGCGATTTTTATCGTGACTGCGACATTATGGCGGACACATCGGACACTTTTGATGCCATTTTGTGACCATTGTCATTTATACAACAATCAGTGCTCTAAAAATGTACTATTTTACACCATACACAGTTCAAACAAGCGCATAATTAGAAAGGTGGACTGGACATCTATATTTTATCAGCACAATCCCAATCCTTTCTTTTATATTTTATTGCACACCAAAAAAGCATACGTTTTTCTTAAAATAAATTTGGTTAATAAAAAAAATGTGCAAATCTTGTGCTACGTGAAAAAATGCGCCTAATCCAAAAATTCCATTTGCATTGTTTCATTCTACGGGTTCATTCTACATTTGTTTCATGTGTTGATGTAATTTTCAGATTACTATTGTAGTTTAATTATGGAACCTGTTTCTCTTCTCTTTTTGTTTTGCAGTTCCATAGCGCGTAAACGCAGGCAGACGGGGCGCAGAGGGAAGCAGGTGCCTCTCCTCACCCATGAGGCAGAGCTGTTAGCTGGTATAGGGGAGGATGAGATCACCCATCTCCTGGCTCATCAGGGTTGGTGTCAGCATTGCATTGTGCAGGACATTTTTTTTGTCAAGCATCCGTCATTTACCATATTGTGTTTGATTTTATTTAAAGATCGCATCCAGTCCCAGCGCCGCCGGAGGAGGAGGGCGGAGGAGCAGGAGTCCTCCACGTCATCAACGCCCAGTAAGTAGTGTAGTAGTGACACTAATACAGTGGGTCCTTTTCCATTTGTCTAGCCTTCCATTGTCGATTCCAGTGTCATTGCTTCTCGCTCAAGCAGTGACAGGTAGAGCCTCTGCAACCTTCTGTCAGGTAACGCAACCGCTTGCGTAACTTACGCAATCTGACAGAACGTCGCTGCTCTGAACTGAGGCACCTAATCAGTGGCGGTGCACCTAGCACTCGCCGCTGGAACCAGGACAGGTAAGTGCCTCTTTTTTTTTTTAGAGAGATTTTTTCTAAATGGTTGAATGCATGTCCCTGCCTTGTAGATAAACGTTAGTGACCTGACCTGTATTGCCATGCTAATGGATAATTAATTTTATCTATATACAGTATTTATTTATAGTAATTTGAAGCTTGAACATTGTAACGTTCATCATTTCTCCTTTATATTAAATAGGTGTCATCCAATCAGAGTGGGAGACTCAGGAGGAGGAGGCTGAGGCGGCAACGCCCACATGTAAGTTAGTATAATCTTGCTGGTGTCTGCTGAGTGATCATACATGTTTCAATGTTCTTGTACTAATGTGTGAGATTGTTGTACACTGCAGATTGTAATGTTCTTTTCTATATTAATCATAATCAACAGCTGCTGAGGCTGAGCAGGAGGTGGAGGAGACCTGCACTGTAGAGGCTGCTGGGGATGCGGAAGCTGGTGAACAGCCAGACGCGGCAGATCCAGGGAGTAAGTATAACTTTTTTTGTATTTTCCAGGCAAATATAGTATTTTAAATATGAAATGCTGATGGCAAACCTTGTCTAGAAATGGTTGTGATTTATTCTCCAAGGCTTCGGTTTAGCTGGAATTATTAATTATTAGTCCCCCTTTGCAGCTGATTCCAGTCTTCCCGTTAGCGTGACCTGTGCTTGTTATTTCCTCAATGTCACTTCCCTGTTCACGCCAGCTTCTTGCTGCAGTTCAGGTTCCCAGTCTGAGCCAATCACTGTTAATCATCGTGAATAACACAGCAGGCTGGAAGGGGTGTGTCAGACAAGAATCTCCAGCTATTGCCTGGCAGTCCCTGGACATGGTCAATCTCCGGCATGCCCCTAATTCATGCATTAACACTTTCCTCATGATGTCTGGTGCCTCCTCTTTGGCATCATCTAAAGCAGGGGTCTCCAAACTGCAGCCCGAGGGCCAGATGTGGCCCTTTGGTAGCTTTTATCCGGCCCTTGGGGCACTAATTCTCCCACTCACACCAACAATGGGGCATTTTTTTCTTCTATGTATACTAATGATGGGATACTATTCCTCCTACTAATAGGGGCACCACTCCTATTGACCACCAACCCTGAGGCCATATTTATTCTCACTGATGATGGGCCCATGACATTTTCTGTCCCTGTTGGCCACAATCCGGCCCCCCTAGAGTCTGAAGGAAAATAAACTGGCCCTTTTTTTGAAAAGTTTGGAGACCCCTGATATAAAGCAAAAAATTGTAAATGACCTCGTAGATCTTTGTGCAGGCAAATATCTATAAGAAGTTGAGTCTTGCATAGGTCTTGAAGGCTCAGGGAGAGACCAGACCACTGCAGTAGCAGAGGGGAGCAGATGAAGCACCGGATATCGAAGGTTCAGTAATTGTAAATTCTCTGTTATACCTCCTAGCCTAGACCAGGAGTGAGTAACCTACCTAGCCTAGAACAGAAGTGGGGCTTATTCAATCAGTGGCTATATAAAATTATCAACTTTAAAAAGTAGCCTGCTATATTTTATTAAACAACTTTTTGTTAGGTCATCCCTAATGCAATGGCTTGAATGGCTTCTCTTTGGTGAGTGTAATGTTAATAGCTGGTATAGCTGATATGTTTTTCTGCAAGTGCAACTGATCTTCCATATTTGCGACAGTCAATCAGTCTGGATGAGGTAGAGTAGTTAGTGGTCAGTGTGACGGATCTCAGATACCCCAGGTGGGAACATCTGCCAGACCTGTGTCTCCTGTCCTCCAAATGCACATGCAGCCTGCAGATTCACCATAACCAGCCCTTAACCCCTCAATCACGAGACAATCCACACAGGTGTTCAGGGTTAAACATGCAGAGCATCAACAGTTTATTAAATCCAAAACATACACTTTTACACACAGTTATGGACACTCCCCTTAGCCTTGTCATAGAGGGGGGGGGTAGGGGACAAGGAAGAACCAATGGGAACTGAACATTGAAACAGAGACTACAGTTAAACATAAAGGGATTATGGTAAGCAGGCAGCCCTTCAATACACATCCCCTGCGGAGAGATGTCTGCAGTCCAGACCATTGTCTATGTGCCATGAACCAACACAATTAAGCACAGCAACAAGAGGGGGGAATCGGGGGGGGGGGGAGAAGGGATGTAGCATTACATTACATTTTCTCAATACCAGCTTTCCCCAAGTCTCTCAGTGTCTTCTGGGCCATAATCTGTGGGTAAGAGGCCAGCCCTCAGTCCCTTCCAAAACACACAGTGACAGTGGGTTCTGTCACAGTCAGCACTTAGGCATCCATTACACCTTAAGATTTTCTCAAGCCGGCCGTGCGACCAAGCGGATAAAATCTTTGGGAGATTCTCCTTTACACTGCTCGATGTGTAGAGGGGAATCCCTTTTTTACTCTGGCCGGGGAGGACACTCAGCTCCGCCCCGGTAAGAGTACAGTAAAGTACTACACCTTCCTGCACAGCTCAGCAAACCTGGGATGACGCAGCAAATTGACACAGACACCACTATCTCCTACACACAAATAGATTAGGTGCATCTCACTGAATATCAAAAATGGAAAACTGGTATGTAGAAGTGAAAACATCTCAAGATGTTACATGATTGTCTACAAGCGTTTTGAGATAATTGTCTTTATATAATGTTAGGGTGAAGAAGTCATGTGTATTGTATTATCTATCTAATGTATTTTCTTTTCTTCACAGGTGAAGTCTTCATCCTTCACCTCCACCCGGTGGACGAAGGCCTGTACCTGCCCGCGTCTGGTGATTGTCCTTCCTCCCCAGCGGTTTCTACGGCGCATGTTATCCTCCACCCTTCACTATCCCCCCACCTGGACACACCCATTACTGCCTCCTCCCCAGTGCGTCCTGGTGAGGATTCTCCAGCCGCTACAGTACACATCTCCCCTCCAGAGCCACATGTGAATGTGTATCTGCGACGCATTGTGGAGGTCCAAGAGAGACAATATGCCGAAACCAGGAGGCTATGTCACTCTTTGGCCCTCCACAATCGCCGGCAGCTCCGTCACTATGTGGCTCTGGAGAGGTACCAACGCAGCCTTAGGAGCCAACTGGAGGCTACTAGGTACCTCGGTGAACAAATGGCTGGCATAAATATGTCCCTACAGCGACTGGTCACCAGGTTGGGGGAGAATCTTTTTTCCTAATTTTAATTTTTTTATTTTTTTTTATGTTAAAAATAAAAATGTTTTTGTTCAGAACTAATTGTTTTCTTGAATCTTGCTTTCCTTGTTAGGTTCATTAATCATTATGTGATGTTTATCTAAATGAACTAGTCCATTTATTGTTACTAACTTACTAGAGGCCTTATAATTGTCTTTTCTACATTTAACCATCAGGCTGAACTTCGAAAATTTAAGAGATTTCTTTCTACACTATTTCAATGTGCAAAGGGTAATTCCATTTATCTTGTGTCCAGTCACGCCGTTCAGCTTTCCCCCCACCAGAATACTAGGGATGAGCCGAACACCCCCCGGTTCGGTTCGCACCAGAACCCGCGAACGGACCGAAAGTTCGCACGAACGTTAGAACCCTATTAAATACAATGGATGCGAATGTTCTAAATCTAAAGTGCTAATTATAATGACTAATATGCATGTTATTGTCCTAAAAAGGGGTTGGGAACCCGGGTTCTCCCCCAGGGGACATGTATCAATGGAAAACGAAGTTTTAAAAACGGCCGTTTTTCGGGAGCAGTCATTTTAATGATGCATAAAGTGAGAATAACAAAGTCAAATATTCCTTTATATATCGTACCTGGGGGGTGTCTAAAGTATGCCTGTGAAGTGGCATGTGTTTCCCGTGTTTAGAACTGTCCCTGCACAAAATGACACTTCTAAAGGAAAAAAAAGCCATTTAAAACTGCTTGCGGCTTTAATGTAATGTCTGGTCCCGGTAATATGGATGAAAATCTTTAAGAAAAATGGCATGGCTACCCCATCACCCCCCCCTACCCCAGCCCATTACCAGCCCCTTTGGGTCTTGTATGGATATTAAGGGGAACCCCGCACACAAAATAAAAAAGGCCCTATATACTCTGAACAAGTAGAATCTGTTTGTAATTTTGAACAGTAATATTATAGAACAGCAATGACGGGTATATACAGGTGTATACTGTGCCACTAACTCCTGCAGATGCCTGTATTTGAGAACAGCAATGACGGATATACAGGTGTATACTGTGCAGAAGGCTCAGCAAAAATGACACTGACACTGTCCCCTGCCTATCCTTCTCTGTCCCTGTACCAACACACTGTAAATGCACAAGGTTTAGCAAAGAATATCACTGACACTGTCCCTGCCTATCCTTCTCTGTCCCTGTACCAACACACTGTAAATGCACAAGGTTTAGCAAAGAATATCACTGACACTGTCCCTGCCTATCCTTCTCTCTCCCTGCACGCCAACACACTACACAAGGCCGCCGCGCTGGCGGACTTTTATAGTGTGGGGCGTGTACTAAACCCCCCTGAGCTATAATTGGGCACAGGCATCCTGCCTGTGGCCAATTATGCCTCTCCTCACTGCCGGCGCTGTGATTGGCCAAGCATGCGGGGTCACAGTGCATGCTTGGCCAATCACAGCGCCGGGATTGCACTGCGATGGCGCAGTGTATTGTGGGCCGTTCGCGTCACTCGAATTTGTCGTGAACGGCCCAAAACGTTCTATCTTCGGCGAACGATCGAACAGCCGATGTTCGAGTAAAACGTATGTTCGACTCGAACACGAACCTCATCCCTTCAGAATACACAGCAGATAGTAACAGCAGGGGTTAACCATACAGTCCTCAACAGTTCACAGGGCATAGGTTGCAGGCTTGCAATCATGAGGGCAACAGTTAACCGGACAGAGGTTCCCAGGCGAGTGCAATCACAAGGGGCAACAGTTCAAAGGGCAGTCATCATTTCCAGGGCTTGAGTAACATGGCAGCAGGGTAGATTACTCACACTGGTGACTTCGGACAATTGCAGATGGTCATGAAACAGGTGGAGGATCAGAGAGGGCCCTGGTGTCCCCAGGGTCAGAGATGGCAAATGGGAGGGGTCCTGGGCATATGGATGCAGTTGAGCAGTGACCAACTAGTCTATCTTGCATAGAGTCACGTTTCCAGCTGTATGCTTCTTTGTTCTATGTTGTGTTGGTAACAAATTCTGATCCTTGAGTTGACAGTCTCTCCATCAAGAGGAACTGTCATGCTGTTGAGGTCATCTTTAATCATTGTCTCTTATTTCCAGACCATCATACAAAAATGGTTAAATTAGCACACGTTGCTATTTGTATTTACTAAGACAGCAACACGTGAGCAGTAGCGCCACGTCAAGGCTTCAACCCTTGCTACTGTCCATTCACACAACATTCATTCATACAATCACGCACGCTCTAGTCACTCTACACAACACTCATTACAAAAAAGGGTGATGGAAGGAATAAAGGGAAAAATTTGGATTGCTTAAAACAATATAATTCTATTTAAATCTTGGGGTCACACTAAAGACAACTGCTATTGTCAAGTGGTAAGAAAAAAAAAATGCATTTTCCTCAACATTTGGATGGTTCCTCTGAGTCCCATCTATCTTCACATGGTGATAATGATTCAGGTCTCACAAGTTAAGGGTAGGGTAACCAAGCTTGGGGAGGTTAAATTTCAGGAAAGTTATTTGTTCCATCAAATGGGGTGTCAGTTGTGCACGGTGTGGATTAAGGATGTTCCCAGTAATAGAGAAAACTCTCTCACTTTGCACAGTGGTTGGAGGACAGGATAGTAGTTGCTGGGCAACCAGACAAAGACCAGGCCACAAACTTTTCTTACTATCCCAATAGGTCAAAGGGTCCTCTGAAGGAAGCAAAGGTGCTTCATATAGGTAGGCCCTGACCATTTCAGAGGCACTGCTCTCTTCTCGATTACCTGCTGCTTGACCTGCATCCACCAGATTGTCAAGTGCCTCTACCCAACATGCAGATGCTCCACTTGGTTGTTTTTGAGTGATGGTGCCAGGTCTTGGAATAGCAGACATGGCAGGTGAATCTTCCAAACTGGCCTCATCCGGCATACATCTCTGTTGCTGCAAATTACGGACCCTTTCAATCAATTTTTCTTTCCAGTAGGAGAGGCTGTTGTCTCTGAGTGCCAGTTTACCTTTGATCCTGGGATCACATAGGGAAGCCAGCATGAGTTCAGGGCTTTTGCGGACACGATCATTCAGCCGATCTTTTAAGTTGGCTTGTAGTTTTCTGATGAAAGACGCTACATCGGCATGAAGTGGGCTGCCACAAAGAGGCTCACTGTTTTCTAGGAACGATCCCATCTTATCTATGAGATAGGTAAACAAGGGTATGACCTGTCCTAGGCTGGCATTGCTCTGACTCAAGTTTTCCGTCACATTCCGAAAGGGTTTTAAGACAGAAACGAGCTGCCCAATTATACACCAGTCATCACGTCCCAGTGTGGAATCAATCCCAATGCTGTGGCGGGATGATAGATTGTGGATGGCTGTCTTTTGCTCCAAAATGCGTTCCAGCATTTCCAGGGTATAGTTCCACCGGGTGCTGACATCTTGTTTCAGTCGATGTATGGGGAGCCCTGATTGTTCTTGCTCCTCCCTCAACAGTTGACTAGCCCGTACACTGCGGTGGAAATGCCCTGCAATCTTCCTGCAAAGGTCCAAGATTTGAGCAATCTTGTTGTTTTTCTCCACTGGGATTGCACCCTTGACCACTAAATGCAGTATGTGTGCAGAACAGCGGACACCGACAAAAGATCCATCTTGGAGCGCTTTAACCATGTTTGAACCTCCGTCTGTCACTATGAACCCAACAGAAACATTGGTGACTGCCAGCTCTCCAAACCAATTGGCCAACATTGATCTAATTGCTCGCAATATGTTGGCAGAGCTGTGTTTGTCATCACGGACTTCTGTGTGGAGCAGGAAAGCTTGATAACCCTGCTGGTCTTGCGCTGCAGACCGTCCTGATGAAGTTTGAACACTTACACTAGTGCCACCACCAACAGGCACAGTGGCCTGCCACCAGTGTGCAGTCAAAGACAGGAAAGCGTGTTGACCGCTGGGAGCTGTCCACAAATCAGTGGTCAAATGAATTGTCTGACCCTCGGCTTTGGCCATTCTTTCCTTTAATACTGCAACGCACGAATGGTATAGTGCTGGAATAATCTTTCTGCTGAAAGTTGTTCGTGCAGGAACAACGTATCGTGGAGCAAGGGCATGCATGAGCTGTTTAAACGGCTCCCCTTCAATCATGCGAAAAGAGGCTCCTCCAACAGCAATGAATTGGCCAATGAGGCGGGTGATCTTGTTGGCCTGCTGTTTTGACATGCCCTTGGAACTAAAGCCAACAAAACTATCTAGGGTAGGCTGATGATGTCCTTGGGAGGATGAGGAGCCTGATTGGGTCTGCAGTGGAACTACTGCACGTGTATGGCTTGTCTTAAACAAACCCTCTCTATTGGCTGTGCTCTGAGTAAGTGGTGTGGTTGAAGAGGTACCACCAGTACATTCAGAGTCCGTTATGCTGCTTCCTGCGCTACCATCTTCTTTTTCTGCCTCTGCCCGCAGTAAAGTAGAGTGGTGGTAATTTTTAATGTGTAGGTTCATACCAGCATTGGTTAAATGTCCCAACTTTTTACCCCTACTCACTTGCTTCCCACACAATTTGCACTTTGCAAAGAACCCGCCTTCCAATGTTTGAAAGTATTTCCAAACGTTGCTGCGGCGGGATGAAGCCCCTTGACCCTGTTGATCTCTAGTATGGGCTGATATAGCTGCAGCAGGTAGCACACCAGTGGTGGAAGCTGTTGCCACTACAGTTACACTTGGTGAACTAGTGCTAATGGCAGGGGTGCTGGGGAGGTCGGTGTTATCATCACAGGATTCTTCCTCTATAATAACAGAGGGAGAAGGGGAGTTAGCAGCAGATGAAAAAAGTGAACTGCTCCCTGTCCTACTCCTCACAGAAAATCCCTCTTGCACTTTCTCTAAGTCATGCTGTAACTCTTGTGGGGTAAGACTGTATAAAACGTCTGCAGTGGTTGGGGAAAGAGGAGCATCACATTCAAAATCATTCTCTTGGGGCAATGAAGAAAACGTCTCACACTCTGTCTCTGCTGATGTCTCCCTCAATTGCTTCTTTGGGGAGCTGGGCAGTGGCACTGGCACTGGCAGTGTCATTGGTGGTGGTGATTGTATCGGCAACTCCACTTGTTTTATAGTATGTTTCTTGCCTATCCCATAAAAATAGGAAGCCATGACAACTGTAGAAGAAGGCGCTGCACTGGCAGTGGAAGCGGCAGCAGATGTTGGTGGTCTGGCAGGAGGAAAACTAATAGTAGAACTGGTGGTGGTGGAACTAGCTTTGCTGGTGGCAGTGGTGGTGACATCCACTGTTGTGGATAGCATGTTTGTGGCGGCAGAAGTGTCAGAGACACTAGTAGCAGAGACCTTGCCACTTTTTTTAGCAAGGCGTCCACCACGACCGCGACCATTACCTCTACCTGCCTTCACTTTTCTCTTAGAATGGTACATTGCTGTTGCTGTATATAGTTCAAATAGAAAATGGACTGGTGATAGTGATCGCTAACAAGATAGGGTATATAGAACTTATATAGAATCTCAATCTATAATATAGAATCTATAATAATAAACCCCCTCCCCCTCCACAACACGGGCAGCCTCTGAGGCTATCACAATACTAGCAAGTTCACTAGTAGTTCACAACACTAACACAATAGCAGCAGATTATTATGAAAAAGTGAACTTGATCTGTAGCTTGTGCTTATGCTTAATTGCTAATAATTCAGGTTCTCTGAAAAACGGACCAGCAAGATTAACTGTCTTCTGAAATGATTCAGCGTGTGTGTCTCTCTCTGCTAGCAATCGTAAGTGAAAGTAAGTTGGCTGTACATGTGTACTTAGTTCCAGCTATTTTACTGCTCCTCCTCTTTGGTTACAATCAGCCAATAACATCATCATCATTATTTTTAGTTTACTTCCCCCACCCAATTCCAGCAGCAAATTATCTTTTTTCCCTATATCGAATCTATTCTCTCTACAATGTCGAATCTATTCTCTATAATGTCGAATCTATTCTCTCTATAATGTCGAATCCTTTCTCTCTATGTCGAATCTTTTCTCTCTATAATGTCGAATCTATTCTCTATAATGTTGAATCTATTCTCTCTATAATGTCGAATCCTTTCTCTCTATGTCGAATCTTTTCTCTCTATAATGTCGAATCTATTCTCTATAATGTTGAATCTATTCTCTCTATAATGTCGAATCCTTTCTCTCTATGTCGAATCTTTTCTCTCTATAATGTCGAATCTATTCTCTATAATGTCGAATCCTTTCTCTCTATGTCGAATCTTTTCTCTCTATGTCGAATCTTTTCTCTCTATGTAGATTAATCTTGGAAGTTAAGGTTAGGCACATTCGACCACAGTTTCGATAGATACAGATTGTTATTGTTAGCGTCGTGTCGAATCTCCTATCTATATCGAACTGTTGTCGCAACGAAAACGAAAATAAAGCATTTGTTTATGTCGGATCTTTCGGTTTTCGTATTCTGTGCTTTCGTTTTCGTTTGTTAAAACGATAACGAAAATACCTGAAAATCGGACGAAAATGCATTCGGACGAAAACGAATGCACATGTCTACTATGTACTAAGTATAATTGTGAGGCCATTTGGGAGGGGCAAAGTGTAACTCTCGGCCCTGCCTCTAGTATCCTTTTCCACTGGTCTTGTGTTATTGGGCCCAGGTCTCTTTCCCATTTTCCCTTGTTTTCCAGTCTCTCTTCTTGATCTACCTCACTTATACATTTATACATCTCCGATATCGTCCCTCTAGCTAAATCCGCGGTTACTAACCTCCTGAGTTGGGTCATTTCGTTCCATACTGGTATTACCTGCCCGAATTGTGCATTCAAAGCATGTCTTACCTGTAGGTATCTATAAAATGATTTATTGGGGATTGGGTACTCCTCTCTTAGCTCTTGGAATGTTTTTATTCTTCCCTCTTTAAAAAGCTGTGTCAGGAGATGCACTCCACATATATCCCATTCCTCAACTTTTCCCATCTTTTTAAGCTCTTCTAGGTTACTATTGTCCCAGATGGGGGAGAATTCTGAGAATCCTCTGTAACCCAATATCTGCTTGACCGTCTTCCAACATTTTACTATTAGTTTTTCTGTTGGACATCTGGAGCAGAAAGAGTCAGCCTCCACTGCCTCTACCTCTGTGTCATGACTTGTGTCATTCAGTAGTAGATTCTTTCCCCCTTCCTTACTCCCCGGTAGGTTACTTCCCCTCATATGCTGCATTTGTGCAGCTAGAAAATAATGTCTCGGGTTAGGCAATGCCAGTCCCCCCCTTTCTCTAGGTTGCTGTAGGGTGCAAAGACGGACTCTTACTGCTCCATTTCTCCATATCAGTTCCCTGAATACACTGTCTATTCTTTTGAACCAGTATTTTGGAATCCATACTGGGGAGTTATGCATTATATATAGGATCTGAGGCATCCAAACCATTTTGACAAGGTTGCAACGTCCAACTACCGAAAGTGGGAGTCTATTCCACACGCGACACTTCTGTTTCAACCTAGTCATCAGTGGTACTAGGTTATTAGCTATGTAATGTCCTGGTTCTTTTGTTACGTTTATTCCCAAGTACCTCATCTGACTCACAACCTTAACTTGGGTTATCTGCTGTGTTATTGGGTCTATCGGCAAAAGCGCAGATTTTTCTCAATTAATCCTCAGGCCTGAGATTTTCCCATATTCTCCAATTATCCCCATTGCTGTATCCAGTGAGGTCTGTATATCTCCCAGGAAGAGCAAGATGTCGTCTGCATACATGGCAATTTTTTCTTCCCCAAGTTTTCTCTTAAATCCATGTATCTCTGGGGATGCCCTTATTGCTATAGCCAGCGGTTCCACTGCGAGGGCGAACAGCAGGGGCGACAGCGGGCACCCCTGTCTTGTCCCTCTTGCCAACTGGAACCACTCTGAACACTCTCCATTTATTCTTATTTTTGCTCTTGGACCCTCATACAGTGTTTTAACCCATTGGATGAATCTCGGACCAAACTGGAACTCAGCGAGTACCTTCCACAAAAAGTGCCACTCTAGGCTGTCAAACGCCTTGGCTGCGTCTAGGGACAGAATGGCTCTTGTCCCTTCATTCTCTATTGGCAATTGGATGTTTAAATATGTCCTTCTTATATTGATACTTGTAGATCTATCTGGGATAAATCCAGTCTGGTCCGAGTGCACCAATTTTGCGACTATCCTGTTGAGTCTTGTTGCCAGTACCTTAGCCAGTATCTTCACATCTGAACATAGGAGAGATATCGGCCTATATGATGCTACATCAAGCTGACTTTTCCCCTTCTTTGGAAGCACTATAATTGTTGCCTCTGTCATAGACAGTGGCAGCTTCCCCTCTACAGCTGCCCAGTTGAATACATCCAGAAGTTTTGGAAGCAGTACCTTGCTGTAAGTCTTATATATTTCTATTGGCAAACCATCCGGTCCCAGTGCCTTCTGGTTTGCCATATCTGCTGTTGCTTTTTGTAATTCTTCCAGCGTCAGTGGTGCCTCCAATCCTTCTCTATCTTCCCTTGATAGTTGGGGGACCTGTAGCCCTTCGAAGAAGGTTCCCATCTCCCTTTCTATATTATCTGATGGGATACTGCTATACAGATTTTGGTAGTAGTTTTTAAAAACCTCTGTTATTTTATTAGTACCTCTCCTAATCTCCCCTTCTTTATCACGTATAGCCGATATAACCGAAGAGGGGGTGTTAGCCCTAGTAATCAGGGACAGCATCCTTCCCACTCTCTCTCCCTCCCCAAAGAAGGTCTGTTTTTGAAACAGCATTTTATTTTCTCCTTTTTTTAATAGCAAGTTTTTATATTCTTCCTGACTTTTTACCCACTCTTTATGTTTCTCTAGTGTTGGATTTTCCACGTATTTTACTTCAGACCTTCTCACCTTTTCCCTTGCTGTTACTTCCTTAGCTTGTGTTTTTTTTTTTATATGATATTTTTTGTATTAAGACTCCCCGAAGGAAAGCCTTCAGGGCATCCCAAATAGTTCCTTTAGATGAAGAGCCTTCATTTAATTTTATAAATTCTTCCAGGTTGGCATTGACTCCCCCCACATCATTAATTATTCCTAGCCAGAATGGGTTCAACTGCCAATCCCCTTTACTAAGTTTCCTACTTGTATTTATTTCAAAAATTACTGCAGCATGGTCTGAAATACTTCTCGGTTCATACTTCACTTCCCCCACTTCCCTCAGGGCATCTTCACTACACAGCACCATATCTATTCTGGACAAGGTCGCGTGCGTTTTAGAGTGACAAGAAAACTGTTTCTCCTCCGGGTGCCTCGCCCTCCACACGTCCACCAGTCCCGTCTCTCCGCAAAATTGGAGGAGGGGGCTGCCAGGCGTGCCACTGGGGGAGACCCCGGGGGGAAACCTATCCACCTTTTTATTCATAGTCATGTTAAAATCTCCTGTCACTATAACTGGCACCCCTTCCCTGTTCATGGAAAACTTTATTAGCTCCTCTAAAATTTCGGTACTAAAGGGTGGTGGGATATAGACGTTAGCCAGCACATATTCCCTTGCCTCTATCTGACAGAAAAGAAATATAAATCGCCCTTTATCATCCACTCTACTCTGCCTGCAGGTGAACACTATTCCAGGATCAACCAGCACACTGACACCCCTTGAATATGAGGTATGAGTGGCATGGTATTGTATTTGATATTTTCTATGTTTTAATGTACTGATGGTTTCCTTTTCCAGGTGCGTCTCCTGCAGACATAGTATCCCAATATTATCCAACGCTGCCATTGAGTAAATTATGCTTCTTTTAGCTGGTTCTCTTACCCCCCAGACATTCCAGGAACATACCCTTATACTTTTAGTCTGTCCTAGGAATACCCCTTGATCCTGTCTATTAACTACCATTATTCAAATTTTATCAGTGTACTTCCCATATTGTGATTCTGTGTCTCAAACATTTGTGCCTCAAACATACGTTTCTTTTAATTTTTATGTCTTTGTTTTTAGTTCCTTTCCAAAAATCGTGTTTTATATTTAGTGGATTCACCCAATCATACTCCTCACTCATATCTTTATCCCACTCTTGCTCCCTCTCCCCTCCCCTTCCCTGCCCTCCATTGGGCCTGTATTGAGAGCTTCTAAAGTGACCGCATATTCCCCTTAAGGTGCTTAGTGCTATTTTGTCTGTTGCTGTGTTTCCCCCTATTCTCAATTTTTCCAATTTCAACCATTTATGTTTATATTCTACCTTTTCCCCTTCACACATAGTACCAAAAAATAACCAAAACACATGCACATTTCAAATTGGCCATTTTACAACACTTCCCCGCTCCACCCCCTTCCTCACTTCCCCGTATCCTAACCGATAAAAGAGAGAGAAAAAAAAAAAAAAAAAAAGG
The DNA here is from genome assembly GCA_029206835.1 of Rana muscosa. Taxonomy (NCBI): domain Eukaryota; kingdom Metazoa; phylum Chordata; class Amphibia; order Anura; family Ranidae; genus Rana; species Rana muscosa. Next base: position 462,068,894 of record CM055121.1, read on the forward strand.
AGGGGAAGGGAAAAAAGAAAAAAAAAAAAGGAAAGAAGGAGGGAGGGGGAGGAGAAAAAAGATAAACCAAGGCGATGGGTGGGAGGGGGGACAGATACTTTATCCTTTACCCTCCTGTTCCTTCTGTCCCCTACCCCCCCCTCCACCCCGTTCCCTCCCATCCAGCCACAGTGTCACTTCTGCAGGTGTGGAAAAAAAGGTATGTTCCCCCTTGTCCGTTATCCTTAGGCGAGCTGGGTAAAACATTGCGTATTTCAGTTTATTATGTTGCAGCCTGCGTTTACAGTCCATAAATTTTGCCCTTTGTCTCTGTAGTTCCGGGGAAAAATCCGGATAGATTGAAATTCTCACGCCTTTATATTGTATCTCCCCCATTTCTCTTGCCCTTCACAGGATTGCAACCTTGTCCCTAAAATGAAGCAGTTTAATGAGGAGGGGCCTAGGCTGGCCTCCAGTAGCAAGATTCCTAGATGGCACTCTGTGGGCTCGTTCAATTGTAAAGAATTTTGACAGGCAATCTTTTTTTTTTTATAAATTGTTTTTATTGAATTTTCTAACACGTACAAAACATACAGCTTAAGCACCTACAGTCATAAAAAAAGAACATGTACAGATGAGAATACAATTGCAATGTGAACCCAACGATACAATGCACAGCCATGGAAGGGTACAGCAGCACCGCCCAAATAGATCAAGTAGGGCACCCAATATGGTAAGACCCACTAGTCAATGAACACATATCAGAGGTCATCGGAGGAAGAGGGAGGTAGAAGAGCAAGGCAAAACCTTGACACGATGATCTGGTTCACCCCCAACTCCCTAGGCTGTTTCGGGCTCATCTAACCAATTGCGCCAGACCTTGTCATATTTCAGTGGGCAGCCCCGATTGGCATAGGTATCTTTGTATAAAGGAAGGCTGCCATTTACCAAGTGTTTCCATTGCGCCAAAGTGGGGGGGGGGTAGGCCTCTTCCACTGCATAGCAATATTCTTTCGGGCATAAAAGAGCAGCAAGGAAATTAGCGTGCGTTTGGCAGAGGATGGTACAATGGTCTCAATGAGCCCCAAAAGGCACACCTCCATTGCCAAAGGCACAGCGACTGAAGCAACTCTGTTAGTTAGATCCAGCACCATTTCCCAATACTGTTGGACCCCTGAACACCGCCAGAAGATATGGGAGAAGTCGCCTGGTGAGGCGCCGCATCTCCAACACCCCGAGGAGTGGGCCGGGTCCATCCTATGCAGTCTGTGTGGGGTAAAATAAGCTCTATGAACTATTTTGTACTGTACTAATCTGTCTCGGATGGAAACTAAGGAGTTGAAGGGGAGGTCCCACACATCGTCCCAGTCATCCCTATCTAATGTGGGGATATCAGTCTGCCATTTATTCCAGAGTTTATCCAGAGGTGGAAGAGACACAAAGATCAAGAACGAATAAAGATGTGAGGTGGGTTTGTCTTCACAGCTAAATCTAAGTGTCCTCTCTAGTTCCGACTGGGCCACAATGCACGAAGATTGTGGAAATTGCGCCGTAAATGCGTGGGACAGTTGCAGATATCTAAATAGGAAATGGTCGGGTAAGTTGTATTGGAAGGAAAGGTGCGAGAAGGGGAGTAGGGAGTTTTGAGATATTATGTGAGACACAAGTTTGATGCCGTATTTTGTCCACGCGTAAGGGTCAGGGATCTTGTAGATGTGAGATAGACTAGGGTTCAGCCAGATAGGGGCATTGGGGGAGATTTCAGACTGTTTACATTTCTCAATAGCTAATCCTGTCCGCCATGCCCGCAGGGTGGTAAGCATAGAAGGGGTCAGAGGATACGGGGCACGAGGGCCCCTAAAAAGTAGTAATTGAAGAGCTTCCCACGAACCGACCACCGTTGCTTCCAGCACAGTCGACGAGTTCGTTCTGTCTGGCTGCAGCCACCACGCCGCAGTCACCAACTGCACGGAGAGGTAATACTTATGACAGTCCGGGAATGCCATGCCACCCTGCGTTCGTGGCCTCATTAGAGTAGTCAACCTATATCTGGGAGGAGAGGGGCCCCATAAGAAGGAAGAAAAGATGCAGTTTAATTTTTAAAAAAAAGGACTTGGGCACCCATTGTGGGGAGTGGCGGAAAAGATATGTCAGTTTGGGAATAATCTTCATTTTTATGAGATTAACTCGCCCCCATAATGACAGGGGCAGATTACTCCAGGATTTGAGCTTCGCCTGGGACTCCAACAGTACCGGGGCTAGATTTAAGGATATATAATCTGAGGCTGAACCAGAGACATGTACCCCCAAGTATGTAAAGGAGTCTACCCACAGGAGGGGGCTATCAGGAGGGGATGTGGACCTAGCCGCTGGATCAATTGGGAACAGGAGGGATTTAGACCAATTTACCCTAAGACCGGTGACCTCTGCAAAGGTGTCCAAAATATTTAGCGCTCCCTGCAAGGACGGGCCGGCATCATTTAGGAAGAGTAGCATGTCATCGGCGTACAGGGCCACCCTCTCCTCCAGCAACCCGAGTCGGAGACCCCTAATGTGCGGTGAGGTGCGAAGTGCCTCCGCCACCGGTTCGATAGCGAGGGCAAACAAAGCCGGCGAGAGAGGGCAGCCCTGCCTCGTTCCCCTGGTAAGCCCGAAGGGGGCCGATAGTCCACCCCCCAAGCACACCGAGGAAGTGGGGCACTTGTAGATCACCTGGAGCCACCTGATAAACTGCAAAGGAAACCCCATCCTGCGCAAAGTTTCCCACAAGAAGGGCCACTCGACCGTATCAAAGGCCTTTTCCACGTCCAGAGAGGCCACAGTACGAGATCCCTTATTGAGGTGGTGAGCGTGTATGTTGGTGAATAGTCTTCTGAGATTCACATCCGTGGACCTACGGGGCATGAAACCTGTCTGGTCTGGGTCTATCACTGAGGGTAGCATGGGGTATAACCGAAGGGCCAGAAGCTTAGTCAGAATTTTAAAGTCAGAATTAAGCAATGCAATAGGACGATATGAAGCACAGGAAGTGGGGTCCTTGGGAGCCTTATATATCAGTGTCAAGTATGCGTGATACATTGAAACAGGCAGACTACCGTCTGCCAGGCATACAGTATACAGTTGTGCCAGCAGGGGTGCTAGAAGTTCCACATGAGCCCTATAAAAGTCTATTGGAAGCCCATCCGGCCCCGGCGCCTTGCCGGGGGGGAAGGATCGGATAGCCTTTACGACCTCCGAGACCGCAAAAGGTTGGACCAAAATCTCTTTCGTGGTCCGAGAGCCAGCCAAGCGCCAACGGGTCTAACAGACCATTCAGCGCCTCCGGCCGAAACTCTGAGGACAGACCGGACGAGTATAACTTGCCATAAAAGGAGTTAAACGTCTGTAGAATATCAGAGGGGGAGGACACCGTCCCGTCCCCCGGGGTCTGCAGGGTGGATACAAGTGTAAGGGGTTGGTCGTGTTGTGCCATCATGGCTAGTAGGCGGCCATTCCGGTCACCCTGTTCAAAGGCCCTCTGTTTACCTCTATACGACTCGAGTCGCGTGACCTCAGCCAGGTGCAACTGCAGTTCCCTCCGAGCCACCATTAGTAGGTCAAAGTGAACTGGGGTGGGGTCATTGCTATACTTAGCAGTGTGATCTTCAACAGCCTTCTGCAGCGCCAGCGCTGCAGCCGATTGTTGTTTTTTGATGCTAGCAATAGAAGAAATATACTGTCCCCTCGTGAAAGCTTTAAAGGCATCCCATACAATATCGGGAGAAGAGGAGTCTTTATTATTTTCCCAGAACTCAGACAGCAGGGGCGGCAGCTGGCCAGCGAGGTCAGGATGAGAGACCCATTGTGTGCCCAACCTCCAGAGCGAAGCGCTCCGGGAAGCCGGGGAGCGAAGCACCACCACTAAGGGATTATGATCGGACAGACTGCTAGGCAGATAGGACGTCTCCAGAACATCCGCTAACAGTGCAGGGTTGGAGAAGGCTAGGTCTATCCGCGACGCAGTCTTATATGATGCCGAAAAACATGAATAGGCCCTTGTGGTAGGGTGCTTCCACCTCCAGATCTCCACCAGCCCCACCGCCTGAGCCCAGGCAGAGAGGTCCATACACTGTTTCTTAGTCGGGGCAGGTCTATCTAGCTCAGGTGATAAGATGGCATTAAAGTCGCCCATTACCAGAACCTTCCCCGGGCAGAAAGGTGAAATTTTTTCTAGAACCTCATATAATAATGCGGAGGAAAACGGGGGAGGGATGTATACATTAAGAACAATATACCTGACAGACCATAGCGTGAACACCACTATCACAAATTTCCCCTGGGGATCAGTACGGATCTCCTCAATTACACAGGGGAAATTCTTATGGACAAGAACCGATACACCTCTGGCGTATGTAGAATAGGTGGCATGTATCGCTCGCTGTATCCACGGTTTCTTGAGAGTCAAAATCTTGCTGCCCGTGAGGTGAGTCTCCTGAAGCAGAATAATCTGGGGGGAGTGAGATTTTAAGTATTTGAATAAAAGGGCTCGCTTAAATTTGGAGTTAAGACCCCTGACATTCCAGGAGAGAACGGTGAAGGAGTCTACTACTTGACTAGCCATTGGATGAAGGGGAAAAACAATTAAGGAGATACTCTAGAGGGCATGTACCGGTGCACCCCACAGGCAGCAAGATCCCGGTCACACTGCATAAAATGCTGACAGTACTTAAGCGTAACACAAAACAAAAGCATACAGATAAGAAATATAAAACCATAAGAACAAGGGATGACTAAATCCCTAATCAACTTCCCAGGCACGGTGCCTATCCTACTATACCCAGCCTACCTCCTAACAGGGGGGGAAAGTCTGGGAACAGTTTTTACCCAAACAAAAAACTTTTATAAAGAGTGTTAGTGAACCCTTACACTGGGGGCCCTACACTTCTTGTAGCAGTTCATCCACTCTGTCGACGGACAGTGTCGCATCCGTCACGTACGAACAAGAAGCAGAGGGACGTGGGATATCTATCCCATAAACCTGTATCCTCAAAGTCAGCGGAAAATAAAGTCCGTGCTCTAAGAGGAAAAACAAAAAACAAAACCAAAAGCGAAAACAAGGGCAATCTAAAGCCTCGTGGGGGTCTCGTGTAAAAGTACATTTGAAGTAACTCCGGTGGTTGAAGAAGGTGTAATAGGATATATCGAACAAGGAAGTGGAATATCCGTGCATCAAAGGTGACCGTGAGAAGATCTCATCAACGCAGGTTGGTCAGCCAGTCGTCAGCATCCGCTGGGTTATCAAAGAAGCGGACCGTCCCCTCATGTTGGACTCGTAGGCGGCTTGGGTAAAGCATGCTATATTTAATGTCCTTATCTCTAAGTCGTTTGCGGACATCGTTGAAGGTTTTCCTCCTTCTCTGCAAGTCCGCCGAAAAGTCAGGGAAGAGGAGGACAGAGGAGTTACAATATTTGAGCGTGGGATGTTGGCGGGCTTCCGACAGAATCTTGTCCCTGTCCCGATAGTTAAGAAAACGGACTAAGAAGGGCCTGGGGGGTTTCCCCGGGGTGGCTCGGCCCGCGGGCACCCGGTGGGCCCTCTCCACCACGTAGGTAGGGGGAACATCTGTAAGGCCCAGGAGATTTTTAAAGAACTCCTCCGCAAATATAGCAGGGTGGTCTCCCTCTTCTCCCTCAGGCAAACCTAGGACTCTGACATTATTGCGCCTCAGCCTGTTCTCGGCATCATCTGACTTTGCGACGAGGGACTGCACTGTGCGCTGCAGCTCGGTAATGGAGGCGGTATGGGAGGCCGTAAGATCTTCAGTGGTCGACACTCTGGATTCAGTTTCCGCCATTCTACCCCTCATTTTGTCAAGGTCGTTTCGTATGAGGTTACATTCTTCAGCGAGGTGGTCAATATGCACCAAAAGCGAGGTCCTACTCTGCTCGATCGCAGCGAGGATCACTGCTGTACCATCTTTAGCCAGTGGGGCTGGCCCCTCTGTCGGCGGAGCTTCAATGGGATCCATTTCTAAGCCAGCCAGCAAGGCCCGAAGCCGACCCAGAAGTATGGGATCAGGTTGGGGGAAGATGGCGGTGGCAGCATGAGTGGTACGTTGGTCTTTGCGGCTTTCGAGGACCTGTTCCCTTTTTTGGAGGAGGAGGACATCTGACAATTCGACAGGGGGGGCCCACTCTCAGGAGATTTGACGGTGTTCAGACGAGCACCCAGGAGGTAGGTAAGGGGCGACCCAGGCCACAGCAGGTGTCTCGGGAGGGATTATGTCAGGTGCCGCTGCAGGTACCAGGCAACGACAGCGGTCACCAGCCGCCCCCCACCCCACAGTAGACAAAGAAGTAGGGACAGGGTGATAAGGATGAGAAGCTGGGACCAGCGCAGCAAGGCTGAGGCAGAAGGGTGGCGGAGGACCGGAGAAGCTGGGCTCCAGGGGCAACGCAGCCGCTCCAAATTAGGCAAGTTCAGTGCCACAGCACCCCAGGCCTAGGCAGGGATGACAGGGCGTGAGAAGGCAGGCGATCCGCGTTGTTGCGCTCGGCGATGTCGGCCGCGGTGCACTTCCGGCGGGGCGGCGGTCTAGGAAAGACCGGTGCTTCGTAGGCCGCACTAGGCCGCACCGGGTCGCGGCCTCCACTGATCCGGAGGTCCGCTGGGCCGAAAAAGGGATCGGGCCAGGAAGGTGGATGGGCAGGCAGATGTGGCCGGATGACAGTCCCTTACCTGCAGGCAAGCTGGGATCAGGTCCTTGCAGTGCAGCACCGTAGCAGGCCGGGAGGTTTGGCGGCGGCCTCAGGTGAGTGGAGGATTCAGGCGTGCAGGCGATCCGGGCAGAGAGTCTCCACAATTTTGTCCCAGGATGAGACAGGGGACACAGGGGAACAGGCTGGAGTGAGTTGTTTCTCTTTTAAATCGATGGAAATGCACGGATGGCAAAGGATTCATACAGGATAGCCGGAGCTCTTCAAAAACACGTCCTCTGGCTCTCACATCCGGACACGCCCCCCTTGACAGGCAATCTTTACCGAGCGTTTCTCCAAGCCAGTCTTCCTTAAACTCTGTGGGGTTGTTACCTTCGCTTTTTTCGGGGAGACCTAGTACCCTAATATTTTTCCTGCGTATCCTATTCTCCATGTCATCCATCTTATTCATGCATGTATTTAGCTGTTCCCGCATTACTTTTATCTCATTTTTTAATGGGTCCACATCGTCTTCTACCTGGCTAAGTCTCCCCTCTAGTACAGATGTCCGTTCCCCAATCCCCTGCACATCTTGCTTAAGCGCTGACATGTCTTCTCTTATGACTTTTAGTTGACCAAATATATCAGTTAGTGAGGACTTGCAATTATTCACTGCTTGGAGAATCTCTCTCATAGATGGTTCCCCCTCTTTCGTCTGTTCTACAGTCAATTCTACGTTTTCCTTCTGTGTCTTATTCTTTGCCCCCCGTGTTGCCAACCGCAGCTGCTAATGTATCCATTGTTAATGTCTTTCCCTGACTTCTCCTCTGAGAGGTGGGTTGTTGCTCCCCCTGTGTTTTTTTGGATGTCTGGCTCGGTGTATGGCCTGCCGTATGCGCAAATCTCTCCAACTTTGCCGCTGCAGCCGCCGCTGCGGCCTGGCTTGCCTTAGTTCCTCGCGTTGTATGTGTCTGTAGCTGTGGCTGTGTCTGAGAATTCATCTGTTCCCTGCCACCTGAGCTGGTTCTTTCCTGAGAAGTGACTTCCACACTTTTTTTTTTGTCATTACTGACAGAATATCCAGCGCTATCCTCCGGTTTTTGTTAGAACTGTAGAGTTTATGGGGCTGTGTAGTTCTATTTTTTATTTTTTTTTCCGTAGTTCCAAGTCAAACGTTCTTGTTCCTACCGTTCTCCCGGCACCCAGGCCGTACAGCTATTTAACTCTGTCCCCTTATCTCCTTTACCCCAAATCTCCGGAGGCAGGGTGTACATTTTATATTTTAGGGTGAAAGTGCAAGGTGCAAGATACCAGTGTAGCAGATCCCTGTGGGAGATCTATACCATGTATAGTATATCCAAGGGGTCTTTATATTATCTCTCCCTGTCTCCATGTCCATATCATTATTCCACCAGCCCCTGCCGCAACCTCACTGCAAAATGGCATACGGGGTGTCTATAAGCACAGGGTCTGCACAGAGTTTATGCTTTCCACTGAATCTGAGCCCTGTTCATAGTGCTCCACAGTGCCCCGCACTACCCCCACGGTTCTTCCTTGTAGTGTCCCTGTAGTGTCCCAGGTACACCATACGCCATACACCCTGTAGCGTGGCCAACACCAGCCTTGTGTTCACCACCTCCACCTCAGACCTCAGCTGTCCATTCCTACATACCAATGGCGGTCTTCAAAAAAGTAGTCTGTGCAGTCTGTTTTTTTTTAATAAAAAGAAAGGGAAATGTGTATTGCTTCCACTGCGTGTGTTGCCTTACCATGTGTGTTATAAGGCTATCCTGTAAGGCTATCCTGCTGTCCTGTAAGGTGTCCACCCTTGGGCTTACCCTTCTCCTCCTCCATGCAGGGCGTCCTCCTCCATGCAGGGCGGCTCAGCTGTTGCCGGCGGTGTGCGCCGTTTGCTGCATTTGAAATGTTGCAGGATTGCGGTGTTGCGGCGGCTGGACGTCCGGATTTTACAATCCTCCTGCCTCCTCCATAGGGCAGCTGCGGCAGCTCAGGCAGCTCAGCGGCGGCAGCGCCAGGGGCTCAGGGGGCTCGAGTCAGTTCCGGGGTCGCTGGATCTCCGGCATCTCCTCCCTCAGTTCTCCCTCCTCCTCCATAGAAAGCAATAGAATCGGCTCAGACAGTGAGTGACATGGGAGCGGGTTTGCGGTCCGTGCTGCTACGGCCTCTCACCTCACCTCTCCCCTCTACATCCGGTCACGCCCCCCAACCCTTCACTGTGCTTCTAGGCCACGCACATGAACTTTAATGGCATCCCAGTCTTAGTCCGTAGGGTTCAATATTGAGTTGGCCCACCCTTTGCAGCTACAGTGCCTTGCAAAAGTATTCACCCCCCTTGGCATTTTTCGTGTTTTGTTGCCTCACAACCTGAAATTAACATGGATTGTTTGGGGATTTGCATCATTTAATTTACAGAACATGCCCACACAACTTTGAAGATTTTTTTTTTTTTATTGTGAAGCAAACAAATAGGACAAAATAACAGAAAAAGTCAATCTGCATAACTATTCACCCCCCTAAATTCAATACTTTGTAGAGCCACCTTTTGCGGCTATCACAGCTCCAAGTCGCTTTGGATAAGTCGCTATGAGCTTGCCACATCTTTTTTTGCCAATTCCTCCTTGCAAAACTGCTCCAGCTCCTTCAAGTTGGATGGTTTGCGCTTGTGAGCAGCAATCTTTAAGTCTGACCACAGATTTTCTATTGGATTTAGGTCTGGGCTTTGACTAGGCCATTCCAACACATTTACATGTTTCCCCTTAACCACTTAAGCCCCGGACCATTTCGGGCCATTAGGACCAAGCCTGTTTTTGGGATTCGGCACTGCGCTGCTTTAACTGTAAATTGTGCGGACATGCAATGTTGTACCCAAATGAAATTTGCGTCCTTTTCTTCCCACAAATAGAGCTTTCTTTTAATGGTATTTGATTGCCTCTGCGATTTTTATTTTTTGCGATATAAACAGAAAAAGACCGAAAATTTTGAAAAAAAATGATATTTTCTACTTTTTGTTATAAGAAAAATCGAATAAACTCAATTTTAGTCATACATTTAGGCCAAAATGTATTCAGCCACATGTCTTTAGTAAAAAAAATGTCAATAAGCGTATATTTATTGGTTTGCGCAAAAGTTATAGCGTTTACAAACTAGGGTACATTTTCTGAAATTTACACAGCTTTAAATTTATGACTGCCTATCTCATTTCTTGAGGTGCTAAAATGGCAGGGCAGTACAAAACCCCCCCAAATGACCCCATTTTGGAAAGTAGACACCCCAAGGAAATTGCTGAGAGGCATGTTGAGCCCATTGAATATTTTTTTTTTGTCCCAAGTGATTGAATAATGACAAAAAAAAAAAAAAAATTACAAAAAGTTGTCACTAAATGATATATTGCTCACACATGCCATGGTTAAATGTGGAATTGCACCCCAAAATACATTCTGCTGCTTCTCCTGAGTACGGGGATACCACATGTGTGGGACTTTTTAGGAGCCTAGCCACGTACGGGACCCCGGAAACCAAGCACCGCCTTCAGGATTTCTAAGGGCGCAAATTTTTGATTTCACTCCCTATCACAGTTTCGAAGGCCATAAAATGCCAAAATAGCACAAAACCCCCCCAAATGACCCCATTTTGGAAAGTAGACACCCCAAGCTATTTACTGAGAGGCATGTTCAGTCCATGGAATATTTTATATTTTGCCACAAGTTGCGGGAATATGACAAACTTTTTTTTTTTTGCACAAAGTTGTCACTAAATGATATATTGCTCACACATGCCATGGGCATATGTGAAATTACACCCCAAAATACATTCTGCTGCTTCTCCTGAGTACGGGGATACCACATGTGTGGGACTTTTTGGGAGCCTAGCCGCGTACGGGACCCCAAAAACCAAGCACCGCCTTCAAGGTTTCTAAGGGCATAAATTTTTGATTTCACTCCTCACTACCTATCACAGTTTTGAAGGCCATAAAATGCCAAGATGGCACAAAACCCCCCCAAATGACCCCATTTTGGAAAGTAGACACCCCAAGCTATTTGCTGAGAGGCATGTTGAGCCCATTGAATATTTTTTTTTTTTTGTCCCAAATGATTGAATAATGACAAAGAAAAAAAAAAAAAATGTACAAAAAGTTGTCACTAAATGATACATTGCTCACACATGCCATGGTTATATGTGAAATTACACCCCAAAATACATTCTGCTGCTTCTCCTGAGTACGGGGATACCACATGTGTGGGACTTTTTGGGAGCCTAGCCGCGTACGGGACCCCAAAAACCAAGCACCGCCTTCAAGGTTTCTAAGGGCATAAATTTTTGATTTCACTCCTCACTACCTATCACAGTTTTGAAGGCCATAAAATGACAAAATAGCCCAAAACCCCCACAAATGACCCCATTTTGGAAAGTAGACACCCCAAGCTATTTGCTGAGAGGCATGGTGAGTATTTTACAGCTCTCATTTGTTTTTGAAAATTAAGAAAGACATTTTTTTTTCTTTTTTTTTTTCTTTTTTTACATTTTCAAAACTTTGTGACAAAAAGCGAGATCTGCAAAATACTCAACATACCTCTCAGCAAATAGCTTGGGGTGTCTACTTTCCAAAATGGGGTCATTTGGGGGGGTTTTGTGCCATCTGGGCATTCCATGGCCTCCGAAACTGTGATAGGCAGTGAGGAGTGAAATCAAAAATTTACACCCATAGAAATCCTGAAGGCGGTGCTTGGTTTTTGGGGTCCCGTACGCGACTAGGCTCCCAAAAAGTCCCACACATGTGGTATCCCCGTACTCAGGAGAAGCAACAGAATGTATTTTGGGGTGTAATTCCACATATGCCCATGGCATGTTTGAGCAATATATAATTTAGTGACAACTTTTTGTACATTTTTTTTTTTTGGTCATTATTCAATCACTTGGGACAAAAAAAAAAATATTCAATGGGCTCAACATGCCTCTCAGCAAATAGCTTGAGGTGTCTACTTTACAAAATGGGGTCATTTGGGGGGGTTTTGAACTGTCCTGGCATTTTATGCACAACATTAGGAAGCTTATGTCACACATCATCCACTCTTCTAACCACTTGAAGACAAAGCCCTTTCTGACACTTTTTGTTTACATGAAAAAAAAATTTTTTTTGCAAGAAAATTATGTTGAACCCCCAAACATTATATATTTTTTTAAAGCAAAGGCCCTACAGATTAAAATAGTGGGTGTTGCATTTTTTTTTTCTACACAGTATTTGCGCAGCGATTTTTCAAACGCATTTTTTGGGGGAAAACACACTTTTTTTATTTTTAATGCACTAAAAAACACTATATTGCCCAAATGTTTGATGAAATAAAAAAGATGATCATAGGCCGAGTACATGGATACCAAACACGACATGCTTTAAAATTGCGCACAAACGCGCAGCGGCGACAAACTACATTCATTTTTAAAAGCATTTAAAAGCCTTTACAGGTTACCACGTTAGATTTACAGAGGAGGTCTACTGCTAAAATGACTGCCCTTGATCTGACCTTCGCGGTGATACCTCACATGCATGATGCAATTGCTGTTTACATATGACGCTAGACCGACGCTTGCGTTCGCCTTTGCGCAATAGCAGGGGGGGACAGCGGTGCTTTTTTTTTTTTTATTATTTATTTGGCTTTTTTATTTTATTTTTAAACTGTGCCTTCCATATTTTATTTTTTTTACCATTTTTATCGTTATCTCAGGGAATGTAAATATCCCCTATGATAGCAATAGGTAGTGACAGGTACTCTTTTTTTGAAAAAAATTGGGGGGTTAGACCCTAGATCTTTCCTCTGCCCTCAAAGCATCTGACCACACCAAGATCGGTGTGATAAAATGCTTTCCCAATTTCCCAATGGCGCTTTTTATATCCGGGGGGGGGGGGACATTCCCTCCCACTGCTTGTAAAAGCAGTCTAGAGGCTAATTATCTGCTAGAATTGCTTTTACATGAAAGCCGGCTGCTGGCTGAAAAGAATGATACCAAGATGATACCTAAACCCGCAGGCATCATTCTGGTATAAACATTCAAAGTCCAGCAACATACCAGTACGTTGCTGGTCCTTGTTGGACATGTATTGTAATCTTTTTTTTCATACAGCCTATTGGCTGAACGAAAAAAAGAGATTGGTGGGTATGCCCACCATTAGAATACCTCCCTTCATCCACCCACTTCTAATGATGGGCATATATGCCGAAGCATGGGGGCATCCTCCCGCAAAAAAGTTATGCCGCGTACACACGGTCAAGCCTTCGTCGGAATTTCGACCGTATGTACGCGGCATATAAGGTTATGCCGCGTACACACGGTCGGACTTTTCCACGGGCAAGCCTCCGTTGGAATTTCGACCGTATATACGCGGCATTAGGAGCAAAATCGCTCCTCCGCCCCTGCTGCCCCCATGCTTCGGCATATATGCTCTTTTTTTTAACTGTGGTGGTGAAATCACCTCCTACAGCGTTGGAGTCACGGCTTTATGTATCGTGGGAGCAAACACTGTTGCTGTCAAGATAAATAGATCCGCGCTGCAACTGAATGGCGTACCTGCTAAGCAAATGGTGGTTAACATTAAAACAAAGTAACATTACAGTACAACAGTAAGACCTTACCATGCCATACCTGCAAAGCAAATACCAAAACAAAACCTAGTAAAAAATAAAAAAATGTTTTAACGCAACCTGTGCCTAAAATATATATATGCCGAAGCATGGGGGCATCCTCCCGCAAAAAAGTTATGCCGCGTACACACGGTCGGAATTTTCCACGGGCAGGCCTCCGTCGGAATTTCGACCGTATGTACGCGGCATTAGGAGCAAAATCGCTCCTCCGCCCCTGCTGCCCCCATGCTTCGGCATATATGCTCTTTTTTTTAACTGTGGTGGTGAAATCACCTCCTACAGCGTTGGAGTCACGGCTTTATGTATCGTGGGAGCAAACGCTGTTGCTGTCAAGATAAATAGATCCGCGCTGCAACTGAATGGCGTACCTGCTAAGCAAATGGTGGTTAACATTAAAACAAAGTAACATTACAGTACAACAGTAAGACCTTACCATGCCATACCTGCAAAGCAAATACCAAAACAAAACCTAGTAAAAAATAAAAAAATGTTTTAACGCAACCTGTGCCTAAAATATATATATGCCGAAGCATGGGGGCATCCTCCCGCAAAAAAGTTATGCCGCGTACACACGGTCGGAATTTCGACCGTATGTACGCGGCATTAGGAGCAAAATCGCTCCTCCGCCCCTGCTGCCCCCATGCTTCGGCATATATGCTCTTTTTTTTAACTGTGGTGGTGAAATCACCTCCTACAGCACTGGAGTCACGGCTTTATGTATCGTGGGAGCAAACGCTGTTGCTGTCAAGATAAATAATTCCGCGCTGCAGTTGAATGGCGCACCTGAAAACAAAAAATTACATACCTGAAAAGCAAGCATGATAAAACATTGCAGAATAGAATACAGTAAAAAAGAGCAGAACAATAGAGAGAAAATAGAGAGAGAGAGAACAATAAAACGACAACTATTTTTGGTTTTTTTATTTTATATTTTTTTTGTGTTTTGTTTTTTACGTTTTTTTTTTCTTTTTTACACTTTTTTTTGTAACTTTACAACTGTAATGGTTCGGGTCTCTCAAAATGTAATGGCATCTTGGGAGACCCTGTGTAAGTGTGTCCTTGTCTGTGAAATGCTGTACCCTACGCTAAAACTTCACTTTTGAGTGGTAGCGTTCAAAACATTCACCTTGGCAAAGACCAGGCTTGTCAGGACAGAGTGGACAAAAACTACGGGTGTCACGCCTAAATCCGCGCTTGCTACAGACACGACATCTTTTTTGGGGGTGGCTTTGGGTAGGGGTACTCGGGAGGACATACGAATAATGCCTCTCATGCAGCCGGCTTACTGCATTTGGTTGGGGATGGTGAGGTGCAGAACCGCCTGGATACAGGAGTTCTGTGACTATCTCATTCTGGAATTTTAGAAGAGATAACGTCCCGCCTGAAGCTCTGTATAGCACATGAGCGTTCAGCAAAGCCAATTGGAATAATGATAGAGACACTTTTTTGTACCAGCGTCTCGCCTTACGGTCAATTAGATACGGCGCCATCAACTGGTCGTTGAGGTCCACCCCTACCATATTTTGGTTATATTCGTGGACACAGAGGGGTTTCTCCACAACACCAGTCGCCGTACGAATTTGGACTGTCGTGTCTGCATGAAGGGAGGTAAGAAGGAAAACATTCTTATTGTCCCTCCACTTCATAGCGAGCAAGTTATTACACTTCAAGCAGGCTCTCTCCCCCAGCCTAAGACGGGCATCTACAAGCCGCTGGGGAAAGCCCCGGCGATTAGGTCGCACGGTGCCACATGCTCCAATCTTATGATCAAACAAGTGACTAAACAGTGGCACGCTCGTGTAATAATTGTCCACATACAAGTGGTACCCCTTTCCGAATAAGGGTGACACCAAGTTCCACACTATCTTGCCAGCGCTCCCTATGTAATCCGGGCAGTTGACCGACTCAATCTGACTGTCTTTTCCCTCATAAACCGTAAAGTTCACTACATAGCCTGTTGCCCTGTCACAGAACTTGTAGAGCTTGACCCCGTATCTGGCACGCTTGCTGGGAAGGTACTGCTTGAAAGACAAGCGGCCAGAAAATTTAATCAGGGACTCATCAACGCAGACAACTTGATCGGGAGTAAACAAGGCTGCAAAACGTTCGTTGAAGTGGTTTATGAGGGGCCGAATTTTATATAGCCGGTCGTATTCAGGGTCCCCACGTGGACGACAAAGTTCATTGTCGTTGAAGTGCATAAACCGCAAAATCTGCTCGTATCGTGCCCTGGACATGGAGGCAGAGAACACGGGCATGTGGTCAATTGGGTGCGTGGACCAATAAGCACGCAATGACGGAAATTTATGTGTGCCCATGTTGAGGGAAAGGCCCAGAAAGGTCTTAAATTCGGAAACCGTAATTGGTTTCCAATTTCTGGCAATTTTAGGCAACTGGGGGTTAGCGGCGATAAATTGACCAGCATATAAATTACTCTGGTCCACAATAGATCTATAGAGATCTTCCGTGAAAAACAGCGAATAAAAATCAATTGGAATAAAATCAGCTGTTTCCACCTGAATACCGGGTTGGGCAGTGAATGGGGGAAGTACGGGTTCTGCAGAAGTGGTGGGGACCCAATCAGGATAGGCAAATTCTGCAGGAAGGGCAGTATGGGCACGACGGGCCTGCCTTTGTCTTCTTGGTGGCAGCGGGACACTACTTGTGCTTGCCACCTCGCCAGCTTGAACTGCACTTATGGGACTCGCCACGTCACCAAGTGTTACTGCAGTGCTGGATGTACGTCCAGGCTGTACTAGGCCGCTGGTGCTTGCCAGTTCACCAGAAGGAATAGCGGCGCTAGTACTACTCTGCTCCATGATACGAGAGACCTGCGGTTCTTGCTCCTCAACAACCTCAGAAGATCGGGATCGGGTACGCCTGACCTTAGCAGGGACCTCAACTTCGTCGTCAGAGCTATCTGACGTGGGGCCGCTGACGTCACTGTCTTCTACGGGAAGATATTCTGAGCCTGAATCTGACAGATACGTGACCTCCTCTTCACTATCTGTCATGCTCAGAATCTCGTAGGCCTCTTTACTAGTGTACCTTCGTCTTGCCATTTTGGGCTCTAAATTTAGGGGTACACTAGTAAGATTCACAGGAAAAAAAGCACCTGACTGTCGTCAGCAAATATATCAAACGCTACAAAAAAACTGTTAGCGATCGCAGGGATCAGGCCTGTCTCTGCGAACGCTGCAGTTATGTGTGTTGTGTTTGGTAAGTGACAGTGATCGATCGATACTGCACTTGGGTGGGCTGGGCTGGGCTGGGCGGAGGGGCTAAACGCAGGCGCTAGCAGGTATCTGGGCTGATCCCGCTAACACTGCGTTTTTGGGAACCCTAAACCGCTGGGGACGCTAGTATAGATCTGATCAGATACTATACCACTAAGGGGGGTGTATGCTTTGCGCGTGGGTGTTAGCGTTACTGGCACTAACCTAACACTGCCTGGGGCGACGCAGACCCTCTCTGGCGCTAAAACCTAATTGATCTCACCCGCCGGGCGATCAGGGGGGTTAAACCTTTATTGGGTTATATACGGCGGGTGCCCTGATGCTATAAAAAGCAAACTAATCAACCAGCGTCACCCGTAACCTTTATATGGTGATCACTGGTGAAAGGGTTAACTAGGGGCAATCAGGGGGTTAAAACCTTTATTAGGTTAAATATGGGGGTACCTGACACTATATAAAAACCTGACGGGTAACCTAAATAACTAAATAACTTACTGGCTAACCAGTGACACCAGTGACGCTTATACGGCGATCACTGGTGAAAGGGTTAACTCTAGGGGCAATCAGGGGGTTAAAATAATATATGGGGGTACCTGACACCAATAAAAACCTGCGGCGAACCTAAAAAAAAAATAACTGCCTATCTAAAACACCAGCGACACGAATACAGCGATCGGAAAAACAATCGCTTAGTGACGCTGAAGTTAGGGGGTGAAAGGGTTACCTGGGGGGTGATCAAGGGGTTAAACCTTTATTAGGGGGGGTTAGGGGGCTACCCTGGACCTAAAGGGGCCTAATCCTAACTGCCCTGCAACTTTTTACAATCACAGATGACACTAAATGCAGTGATTAGTAAAATAAATGATCACTGCAATCAGTGACACTGTGATTGGGGGCTTTGGGGTGACCTGGGGGGTGATCTGGGGGTGACTGGGGGGTGATTTGTGTGCCTATGTGTACCTACGTGTCAGTGGACTGTTAGAGAACTAACCTCTGTCTTCACTCCTCGGCGCCGGGAACGAAAAGACCGCGGC
The DNA here is from genome assembly GCA_029206835.1 of Rana muscosa. NCBI lineage: Eukaryota > Metazoa > Chordata > Amphibia > Anura > Ranidae > Rana > Rana muscosa. The sequence continues at coordinate 462,086,474 of CM055121.1, forward strand.
GAGGGAGAGGACATCACTTCCTCCAGCCTTGTTTACATCACATGGCGGAGGAAGCAATTTCATTGGCCGGGAGCGATCGCGAGGGGGGGCGGAATCGAGCGGCCGCCCCCTCATGCCTGATCGCTCCCGAACACTTAACGGCCGCTCACTGCAGTGAAGGGGGGTCCGGATGGACCCCCCAACTGCACAAAGGCGATCACGTAGATCTACGTGATTCTGCCTGTCCGTGCCATTCTGCCGACGTAAATCGGCGGTGGGCGGTCGTTAAGTGGTTAAACCACTCAAGTGTTGCTTTAGCAGTGTGTTTGGGGTCATTGTCCTGCTGGAAGGTGAACCTCCCATCCTAGCCTCAAATCACACACAGAATGGTACAGGTTTTGCTCAAGAATATCCCTGTATTTAGCACCATCCATCTTTCCCACAACTCTGACCAGTTTCCCAGTCCTGACTGCTGAAAAACATCCCCACAGCAGGATGGTGTTCTGATGTGATGTGTTGGGTTTGCACCAGACATAGTGTTTTCTTTGATGGTCAAAAAGTAAAATTTTAGTCTCATCAGACTTTGGGAGTCTCCCACATATGCTTTTTCGCAAACTCAATACGTAACATTTAGTTTTTTGCTGAAAGTAATGGCTTTCTTCTGGCCACTCTGCCATAAAGCCCAACTCTATGGAGCGTACGGCTTATTGTCGTCCTATGTACAGATACTCCACTCTCTGCTGTGGAACTCTGCAGATCCTCCAGGGTTACCTTAGGTCTCTGTGCTGCCTCTCTGATTAATGCCTTCCTTGCCCGGTCTGTGAGTTTTGGTGTGCGGCCGTCTCTTGGCAGGTTTGCTGTTGTGCCAATTAGAGCCTGAGGCTCTAATTGGCATCAAAAAGGGTGGGCCACTTTTGTGACATTAGCCAATTAATATTCGCCAATATCTTCCTTTTTCTCCTCCTGGTCAATCAGGAAGTGGGTCCTAAGACCCGATTGACCGGGAGTCCTAAGACCCGATTGGCCCTGGGGAGAAGCGACCGCCGGGACTCGGGAGGAGATGCAGGGAACAAGCCGCCACAGCCATGGCCTGGATGGGGTAAGTGCGGAGCTGGGGGGGAAGACTGGCGGCAGACAGGCAAGCGAGCGAGCGAGCGATTGGGTGATCTATTGAGCGACAGGGGGGTGGGTGGGAGAAGTGAGGCGGCCAGGTTTGTTTGCCGGCCCTTCAAAAATTGAGCACCAGCTGCCACGATACAGGGATAAGAGCTAATCCTACTAGCCAGGGGCTCAATCACTTGGGTGAATAAGAGGGGCGAAAGGGGACACCCCTGTCTAGTACCTTTCCCCAGGTGACAATCTACCGGATTGGTAATATCAAGGCAGCATATTGTTTGTATATTTCCATGGGGAGACCATTTCCCCGGGTGCTCTGCTATTCGGGAAGGAGCCGACCGCCTCCTGAAGTTCCTCAATGGTAAATGAGGTCTCTGAGCTACAGAAAGTCGTGGAAAGGAAATCTGGTGAAAATAACTTTCAAGATCTTGGGGCATATATGATGTGTTAGGGAAGTATAAGTTTTCATAGAATGTCGCCAGTTCACACATCACTAATTATGGGGAATGTACTAAAAGGACCCACCTGGGATCTAATAGCTCCTATGGCAGGCGATTGTTGGTGAGAATTCACAATTTTTGCCAAAAGGCAGACAGTTTTCTCCCCTTCTTCGAAAGATGCCAGTCTGGAGAAAATCCTTTTCTTCTATGCCGAGGAGGAGAGCATACTCATAGGCCAACTGTGCAGACTGGCAGTCCTCCTTAGTGGAGTCAGGAGAACAGCAATGTATTGTTGCTCGAGTTGTTAAACTTGGGCTGATGTTGGAAGGCTGAGGACATGCAGCACTGAGCTCTGTGCCTTCCCGACATTAGCAGGCTGATTCTCAGGACACGCACAACCGTGATCTGCATGTCGGCGGGTTACTCGAGCCTCCTGAGCTACAGCAGAGCACGATACAGAGGTACCTGCTCTGCACAGTGCCGATTAACCACCAGACCCCTAAGGACAAGGTGGCGACTGGCCGGAATACAGGGAAGAGGAAGCCTTCTTCCCCTATCCGCGCAGCAGCCTGCATCAGCAAGGACACTGTGGATGGCCTGTCTACAGCACGAAGGGATCATCAGGAGTCTCCTCACAGGTCAGATTTCTCCCCAGACATACAATACATAGCTCTGATTCCGAGGGGCCCCCTAGAGCTAAAGCCACAGCCCTGCTATCCTCCTTCAGGGCTATCCTTGAATCATGGGCTGCTAAGATGGGAGCCGCATTGCAAGTAGAGCTGCATGCTCTAAAGCAGGGGTGCCCAACCTTTTGAAGAGCAAGGGTCATTGAAGCGACTTGGTAACCGATCGCGGGTCAAAATAAGTGGAATGGGCGGATGACAGGTCTGTGTCCATGCTGCATATGCTGAACGGACACGGGCACAGCCCACGCTACTCTATGGGCCCTCCAATTTAATCCTCCCAGACGGAATGGGACGGATCCCCTTGTTTTTTTGTAGCGGATCGGATTGGAGGTAAGCGGGGGTAAATGGACATAGAGGTGAATGGAGGGTCCGATTGGGTTCTAAGGCTGCTTTCACACTGATGCACCACATGCACCTGTGGCTCTCCTGCAGGTTAGCTGCACTTTGCCATAGGCTTCTATTATATCCTGCAGGTGTGGTGCAATTTCTGAAAGCACACCAAACCCACAGGTAACAGAAGTCTATTGCTCAGTGCAGGTAACCTTCAGGTGCACTGCGCTGCACCTGAAGATTTGTTTGAAAGCAGCCCAGTAACCACTGCAAAACAGATATGCCCATATATACACTGTAATTTCAGTAATAATTGTACCTTTAATAACAGTCTTCTCTTCCATTCATTTTTCCCCGGCTGTAGCTGTCCCAGGCAGAGTGCAATTGGTATCGATTGTGACAGGAGCTGGCGCTATACAGGGAGCATCAGCTTATGTGGCTCTGCTCTGCAGCTGCTTGCTTTCTCTACCGCCGGATTCATTCACAACACTGATGCTATGGGATGATGGGTCAGCAACCTGCGATTTGGGCTTGCCAAACCACCATCCCAGAGCAGGAGATCATGGGCCACATCAGAAGGCTCTGCGGGCAACAAGTCTCTGCCACAGAGGGGGTTGTTTCAGCACTAACTACCACCGAGGCTGATCATGCAGTCCATATAGCAGCACTTTAATCTGTGTCCAAGGCCCACCTGGAGTCTCATACAACAACATCAACTTTGTATAGAGGATGGGGAAAACAGAAGTCGCAGAAATAATGTTAGACTCCAAGGGTTACCAGAGGCAACGTCAGGCACAGATCTGAGACCCACTGTCACCTCTATCCTCAATCAGGTTTTGGGAAGGGAGCATGCTTCACATATTGAACTTGATCGGGTACACAGAGTTGGGGCCCCGGGGGGGCGGACAGAAGTGACCGTCCTCGTGATGTCCTTTGCAGAGTTCACTACTATACCCTGAAATAGGAAATTATGCGTAAAGCCTGGCGGATGGGCCCGGTGGAATTTGATGGCTCCTCCATCCACTTATATCCAGACCTTTCTCGAAACACATTGTACATGAGGAGAGCAAATACGCCAGGCTTGGGCCTCCTATACATGGGGTCATCCCTTTATCATCAAGGTGTCTTGAGATGACCACAAAATTTATTTTGTCTGACCCAGATCAACTGGCTGAATTTTTCCTTTTCCTCGAGCAAGACTCAGTCAATGTTCCAAACTGGTTAGACCCTCCTGATGATCGTATGCGGCCTGCGGGATCTGGCCCTCCATCTCAGACTTCCTAGATCCAGATCAGCATCTACTGAAAACAGGGCACGGCCTACCTCTCCTGAGGACTGATCCACTCTTGTACTGTCAAGACTGGACTTAACCCCACCCTGCCCATCACACTTTCCCTACGGGGATTACACCTACCATTTCTAAGGCCTGTCAAGTTTGCAACACAAACTGCTTCTTTATACGTCTTAGCTCCTGGGGCCACAACTACTCACCTTATTCTTACCCCACATAACTTGATCCGCAGATCTAATAACCAACTATGACCTGCTCCTGCCCTTTGCTGGTGTGATATGTCTAGCTGGGGTTTGGGAAGGTCAGATAAACTAATCCATCTGCTTTTTCAGGGTTCTTATTTTTCCATTTTCTTTCTCCTCCAAGTAAGACGACTGCCTTCATTTAAGTTAATGTCTACCTCTTTTTATAGCTTACGAGTATCGATACTGTTACTATATCTGTATGTGGGGGCTCCTCCCTCTCTCTTCAGTTATTTTATCAAGGTTAATGTCAATGTTGTTGCTGAGTTCTTCTATTAGTTTGGAGTGAGCAGCAGTAACCCTGAACCTGTCACGGCTGCCAGCTTACCTGCTCAGCTCTTGCTAGATCTATGGTTATGTTTCTGCCTCCACAGTTCATATGTTACCTTCTTCCTGCCATTACAATACTATCCGGGGAGTAGGGTAGTTCCCATACAACAGGAGTCCTACGTCCCGGATTGGTGCGGTTTCTCTCTGGTTGGCCGTTACAAGACTGTACGCCTACCGCCATCCTTAAAATGAATATTGGGCATGCAATTTACTTATCATTTATCCCTGCTATGTTGTCGGGATCACAAATCAGATTCTTTCCCTTCAATCTCTCTCCCACAATAGGATTGGCATGGACTGTGCCATACATGTGATATTTCACATTGGGCCTCGCTTTTATGAAGGCATTAGGTTTTTTCAGACTCCTCCTCCCATCCTCCCTATTTTCATTCTCCTTGCACTCCATCATGGCGCATACGTTGAGCTCTCGCCCTCGGTTAAAATTATGCTCCTACAACACGAATGGTCTCAATATTGCCTCTAAACGAGGACAAATCCTCTATCATATGCACAAACGCAAAGTCCAAATGCTCTTGTTGCAAGAGACTCACTTCCAACTTGACTCTACCCCCTCCTGCTCTAACAGGTATTTTAATAGGTGGATCCATAGCACCCACCCTTCGCAGAAAGCCAGAGGAATCTCTGTTGCTTTCCATAAATCGCTTCCCATAGGAATACTTGACCATATGTCAGATCCATAGGGAAGGTATGTCTTTGTGAAGTTTCCGTTTTGGGGGACTAAACTCAGGTTAGCTAACATTTACCTGCCGAACGTTAACCAAATACCATCAGCTTTGCAATACCTAAAAAGTTTAGCCAATTTTATGGAGGGTAAGCTCATCCTTGGAGGGAACTTTAATACCCCATTGGATCCACTCCTCGATTTCTCAACCTCTCGATCCTCAATATCATTCCCCAAACTCCAGGCTCTAAAATGTGCTATTCAACTTTCTGTTAAAAAAAAAAAGTGCTATTCATAATCACCACCTGATCGATATGTGGAGGGTACTGTACCCAACGTCACGCAACTACACCCACTTCTCTCAAACTCATCAGTCTTTCAGTCGCATAGACTACTTACTGGCTGATCATAGCTGCTTGGACTGGTCTCCCGAATGTGAAATTGACTCCATGGTCTGGTCTGATCATTCTCCCATCTGTGCTGGTACCAAAATTTCTTTGGTTCCCTTCCCTCCCATTTTGTTATATCAATCTCCCATCTACCTGACTTTTCTGGTCCCCTCCACACCTATAAAGGAATGGACATGGCGTTTAAACGATTCATTACTTGCGACTTCGGACTGCATCACACAGGTTTCTGATACCATATCCCACTTTCTCCTGGACCATGCTACAGACCCCCCCCCCCCCTTCCAATTCAGTGGGAGGCATTAAAGGCCATCTTACAAGGCAATTTTATTCAAATTGGGGCTCATCTGAAAAAGGAACGCTCCGCTGCCATAGTGGCTGCAATTCAAATACTAAAGAATTTGGAAACCACTCACAAATGTTCCCCTACTGTGGAGACTCTCACGGAAGTTTTCCATGGCTCGTTTGCACCTCAGGGACTTATATGAGGCATCAGCACGTACGCAAGCAAAAAAATTTGCCCTACACCGATATAAATTGCAAGACAAATGTGGTAGACCACTGGCCCGTTCTTTGCATCCAAAAAAGCCATATATATTCATATTGCACATTCTGGATAAGACCGGTAACTGGTTTCCCCACCCCCTCAGAAAGCCCAGGCGTTTATGGACTTCTACCAAGCTCTGTACAATATTCCTGCTGCTACCACCCCCGGACCTTCTCCCATGTCCACAGAGAGCAAAGCTTCCTATGTTGGGAAAACTGCATTACCTAACTTAGATGCTGATAATATCACTGATCTGGAAGGTTTCATCACTGAGGACGAAGTCTCCTTAGCCATAGCTGCTACCCCAACTGGCTTTACCCCTAAATTCTATAAACTTTTGGGCCCCCTCCTCACTCCCTTTCTAACTAAAATTTTTAAATTCCTTGTCCGAGGACCCCGTATTCCCTCCACAAACCTCAGAAGCTCATATATCTCTCATTCCAAAACCAGATAAGGACCTATCCCCCTATGCTCAAATTATAGGTCTATTTCCCTGATAGGAGTTGACCTTAAAAGTATTTGCCAAGGTACTCGCCAATAGACTGCAGCCCCTATTACCCAGCTTGATACACTTGGATCAAGTTGGTTTGTGAGCGAACCAAGAGACCCTGAAACCCCTGCTCTTAGCCGACTACGCCGTTTACACAATATTCCCCTTTGTCTCTTGACGGTTGATGCTGAGAAAGCTTTCGACCAAGTAGACTGGCAATTTCTTAGATTAATTTTGCAGCAGATAGGACTGGGCCCACAAAATGCTATCCAGGATAATGTCCCTCTATTCCACTCCATCTGCCAGGATTCGGATAAACTGTATATTGTACCCTACATTTCATATCCATAATGAGATGCGACAAGGTTGCCCTCTATCTCCCCTCCTATATTTCCTTACCCTGGAACACTTAGCCGTAGCCTTTGCGGAACAACCCTAATATTAGAGGTATTACAACAGGCCCTGTACACATTAAACTTTCTCTCTTCGCAGAAGACTTGCTGATGTTTGTGACCCAACCCCACCTGTGTCTGCCCTCCATTATCGAGGAATTTGAGGAATTCGGACTAATGAGCAACTTTAAGGTGAACTACAGCAAGTCAGAAATTCTCAATATCTCTCTGTCGGGGGCGGCTTTAAAACAACTTTCGTCCTCATTCCTTTTCAAGACTGGCTCCGCTTCTATCCGACATCTAGGAATAAATATCCCAATGGACGCATCTAGTCTCTTCTCTGCAAACTTCACTCCCCTTCTTCTATAACTTTGGCAGATCTGTCATCATACACCACCAAACGTCTCTCTTGGTTTAGTAGGATCAATACCCTGACCTTCCCAGGTTTCTCTATTTATTCCAAACAATTCCCATCTTCATACCGAGCGCATACTTTAGGAAGCTTTGTCGTTTGTTCTCAAACTTTATTTGGGGGGTGGCTCGTCCCAGGATAAAATATGACACCTTATCTCTCCCAAAGGAACGGGGGGGGGGGAGCTGGAGTCCCAGATGCTTCTCTTTACCACAAAGCGGTGGTACTTACACGTCTAGTGGATTGGTTTCACCATACTACAACCAAACTGTGGGTCCAACTAGAGGGTCACTTAAACCCTATTGAGCTCCGTGCTCTACCGTGGACTCCTGCGGTTTGTCGGACAGAAACGTCTCCCGTGGCTAATCTTACCCGCCAGACACTTCAAATATGGGATTGATTGATGTCAACTGGCGCCGTGTCTAAACAGTTCAGCCCCATGACTCCATTATTTGGGACCACCGCCTTTCCAACGGCTTTGAGAAAGTTGGAGTTTGGACCTTGCGTAAGGAGGACTGTAGGAGACTCGCCCAAGTCCTCCGTGTAGACCCATCTCTAATGACAGAGTCCCTTTCTATGCTCCTTCAGGACAATCCCCTGACCCATGTAGTCTCCCAACTCTATTCAATACTACTCCAAGCTTCCTCTCCTGATCTTTTGTCGTATACACGGACCTGGGAAACAGAACTGCAAACACCCTATATTACATACAGTATAGACTGGAAAAATGCTTCATTCTGACACATAAGCTCTCCTTGGCAACCAAATCCCAAGAAACAGGGTTTAAGTTGATAACCAGATGGTACAGATGCCCGACAACCACTAGACACTTTAACCTGTCCTCTTAAGACGATTGTTGGAGATGCCTAACCTCTAGAGGTACCTTACTCCACATCTGGTGTGACTGCCCTCCTCATAAATGGCAATTTTGGCAAACAATCTTTGAACTGTATTGCAAACTGATGGCAACAACTCTCCAACCCTCTCCGGAGGTAGCTCTCTATCTATAATACCGGGACCTCTAAAATCAATTAAGAAAGATGTGCTACGCCATTTTCTGGCCAAGGCATGGACAGTGATCCCCCGACATTGGAAGTCGACTGACATGCCTTCCCTGGGTGATTGGGCTGTCGAAGTAGATCGTATTAGAGACCTGGAACATTTGTTGGCTCAGGAAAATGATAAAGAGGATCAGTTTTCCGTTATGTGGACCTTTTGGTCCATGTTCCGATATTCCACGGAATTTGTCGCATGAGCGGAGGGCGAACAAGTTGCCACCACATCCTAGCCTACATGGAGTGCCCTTTCTTCCTAATCTGACACTATTCTTTCTTTACCCTATATCCTTGCTCTGATATGCTTTACTCAAACGCATCTGCTTTTAGTACAGTAGATGAGTAATATTTGCCCTTTTTATGTAACACCACATGATAAAAATCAATAAAATGATCCGGTACTGTATGCAATAAAGTGGCCTTCCTGCAGCACAAATCCCTATGTTTAATATTTTCGCATTGATGAGTTGAGTTGAGAGGTATATTAATAAAAGCGTGGTCTTCCCCCGAAGGGTCCCGACGCGCATAGCAGAGTTTCTGGGAGAAGAGGACCCAGGAACCAGAAGCAGCACAGAGTGGCAGAAAGGGTGGAAGGGAGAGGTTACACAGGGAAAGTTTGCGTGAAAAGCCAAGTCTTCAGTAACCCGCGGAAGACCGGAATAGTAGGGGCCTCCTGGAGCTCGACAGGGAGGCTATTCCACAAAACGGCACCCTGGTGGGAGAAGGCCCGACCACCACGTCGGATCTTCTTGGGCACCGAGATGTGGAGGAGGTCTCTGCCGGTAGATCTGAGTGATCTAACAAAAGCTTGTTTATGAAAACGAGAGCAGAGATAGCTTGGGGCCAGGCCTCTCATTATCTTAAACATAATACACCCGGCCTTAAATAAGGTGCGATAGTGGACTGGCAGCCAGTGCAAGGCGCAGAGGACAGGGGTGATATGATCTCTCAGTGGGACATCCATGAGTAACCTAGCCGCAGCATTTTGAATAAGTTGAAGCTTCTGCACTAACATCTTTGGCAATCCCAGATAAAGAGTTGCAGTAGTCTAGGCAGCTACCTATCGTGGCGCAGATGACAGTTTTTCTGTCCGAGATATCCAAATATTTAAACAGCCCCCTCAGGAGTTTTAGCTGCCAGTGACATGCACTGACGACCCTCTTTACCTGAGGAGCCAAAGTTAAACCTGAATCTAAGACAAATCCCAGATCATGGACCTGGGGGGCCACCTCCGGAGCAGGACCAAGTGAGGGAGGCCAAGGTGGGATATCTGGAGGGGTGGCCAGATCGCTGAAGATGATCACCTCAGTTTTTCCCCCATTAAGTTTCAGGAAGTTGGCAGACATCCATGTGTTGATGGCCTCCAAGCAGCTGGCAAGGGTGGCATCAGCCGTTTGGTTCCTAGGAATCTTTAAGTAAACCTGGGTGTCGTCCGCATAAACATGGTAATGGGCGGCGTGGGACTTTTGTAGGTCGGCAAGGGCCGACCTACTTGTTGATGTGCCTCAAGATGGTAAAGCTATTGAAAAACATCTGTCAAGTGCTCATTGGACATACCGTTTCTATGTTTTTCTATTTGATAATATATCTATGTGTTATGTTGTAAGTGAACTAACCTTAGCTACTCAATAAAATAAGGATTGACCTAATCCCGTAGGTCAGACAAAGCCCTCTTAACCTTATTGATGTCAGCTATTAAAGATGTCCCTCAAATAGGCCTCAAATGCAGTGCCAGCTGGTGTTCAATATTATTTGGGGGGGGTGGCAAACCGACGCCACCCCAACTCCCTCCCAGGAGACGTACAAACGGGAAGGCAGCCCAACCCCCCCCCCCCGGTGGGAGTTGGACAAACGGGAAGTAAGCAATCCGAGGCCTCTTTACCTTAGGTTAGGAGGCAAGTGACGAGTCCTGGACAGGTAGCCATTCTGATCTCCCCTCCTACTCCCTCCACTGTCCGAGCCAGGGAGTGCTGGATGTGGCTGCGGGTGAGCCATCCCTGCTTCACACATTGTTCCTAATTATGGCTTTTGCTGAACAGGAAGTGGGTCCCAAGACTCCCTAGCCAATTGGGTCTCAGGACCGGCTTCCTGATTGGCCGAGAGGATAATCAGGAAGACAATAGTGAATATTGTCAATAGTGAATATGGTATTATAAAAAAAAAATACCAGTTACCAATAATCCTAGTGCTTTATATACATTAACCATTTCTGATGTTCTTTGGCAACGCTCTTCTATGGTAAATAAATATTACTAAAAATGTATTTTTATAATATACAGATCTATAATACCATATGGTGGATTTATTTAAAATCTTGAAAGACTGGCTGAACAAACCAATAGATCACACTCTCATCCCAAATTTGAACTGACATATATAATCCATATATACAGATAGTTACTACATAAAAAAGCTAAAGCTATCCAAACCAGAAATAAAGATTATTTTATAGGTCCTTACATTTTAGACATTTTCTATATGAAGTTTTATCTGTAAAAGATAACTGACAAGCTGTTGAATAGTGGCTGGTCTAGTCCTCTAGATACTATGGTTTTATCTCCAGTCTTTAATAGTAAAGCTTTTTTTAGATATATTCATACTGAACAATACATTGGGCTATTCATAATATGTAATAGATTAAATGAATGACTGTTTGATTTTCCTGATCTCACAATAGAAGAGATTTTGAAGGTCTATAGTAACTTTTGAATCTTGATCTGTTCATCCACTCGTTAGATGTGTTAAACTCTTTCAAAGAGCTTATACACTCACCGGACACTTTATTAGGTACGCCTGTTCAATTGCTTGGTAACACAAATTGCTAATCAGCCAATCACATGGCAGAAACTCAATGCATTTAGGCATCTAGATGTGGTGATTTCAAACTAAGCATCAGAATAGGGAACAAAGGGGATATAAGTGACTTTGAATGTGGCATGGTTGTTGGTGCCAGATGGGCTGGTCTGAGTATTTAAAAAACTGCTGATCTTATGGGATTTTCACGCACAATTCTCAAAAATACCTTGTGATGTCAGGGGTCAGAGAAAATGGGCAGACTGGTTCGAGATGACAGAGAGGCAACAGTAACTTAAATAACCACTTGTTACAACCAAGGTATGCAGAATGCCGTCTCTGAACGCACAACACATTGACCCTTGAAGAAGATGGGCTACAGCCAGGACTCAAGTCCCGCGGGAACACATGGAAATCCGTTCCAGTACTTTTTGCAAAGCAGGAACACCGTTAGCAACAGGGCCCAGTCCGGCACACAGAGTCCAGCCTGGCCAGTATGAGGTGTGCAGCCCCTCCTCCTCTCTCAGCGCCCGGTCCAACTACATGTGCAGATCTGCACTACTTCCGGGTTTCCTCACACTGGGGTCAGCTAGGTATGGCGGTGGAGCAGGAGGCGGCAGAGTGGAAGCTGCTGGCAGTGGTGCTGCAGGACCTGGCTGCTCCGGACAGACACCTGAGACAAGAGAACAGGAGGCTGAGCCGTTAGGAGGCGGAGGGTGAGCTGTGTGAGGCGGTGCTGTGGCTGCTGGGGGGAAAATGAGGCTGGTGCATGAGAGCTGTGTGTATGATGTGGTGAGCTGGGTGCTGCTGTGCGCGGTGTGTGCTGTGTATTATGTGTTACTGGTCACATTGCTCCCACCTCCCCGACACACTGCTTCCCCACCTGTCAAACTGTTTACCCCCGACACACTGCTTCCCCCTCACCTGTCACACTGCCCCCCCCCCCCCCGACACGCTGTGAGCACAGAGAGAAGTATGGGGGAATGCATGGAGTGTGCTTATATTATATCATTTTCAACTGTTTTTAGAAATTCTGAAGTTTTATTTATTTTTTTTGTAGTGGGGGGGGGGGGGGGGTGCCAGTAGCTGATCATGCCTAGGGCTCAAAATAGTGTAGCACTGACCCTGTCGGTAGGCTGCCTGCCCTGGGGCTGCTTTGCGCTGGGGCTGCAGCGGCGCCCAGGGCCGATCCTGGGAGGCTCAGGTGCAGAATGCTTCCCTCCCTCCTTCCTCTTGAGTACCTCACTGCAATGTTCAGTGGCTGGCCACTGTAACAAAGTCCCGCCTCCTAGACTAGCTTCTGCGATAGGCGGAACATTGATTCAATTAATTTCCCGGCATTGGATCAGTGTTCTGCCTATCACAGGAGCCGTTGCCGGGACTTTGTTACAGCGACTCCTCTCCAAATGTAGCGTTTATGGTTGTGGCTAGGAACGAGCTTCATATTCGAGTCAAACTCATGTTCAAATCGAAAAACGGCTGTTCGCCGAATTGCGAACATTATGTGCCGTTCGCGCCAAATTCGAGTGGCCCATAATTCATTGCGGCATCGCAGTGCATTGCTGGCTGATGATTAGCCAAGCATGCACTATGACCCGCATGCTTGGCCAATCACAGCGCGGAAAAAACGGAGAGCCGTAATTGGCCAAAGCCAGGGTGGCTTTGGCCAATTATGGCTCAGGGGGTTTAGTACACGCCCCGCACTATATAAGGCCGCCGGCTTGGCGGCCTTATGTAGTGTGTTGGAGTTGTTAAAAGAGAGATATCAGAGAGAGACAGTGTCATTTATATTGAATTAGATAGAGCAGGCAGGCGAGTCAGTTAGCTGCAGTTACAGTGTGTAGAGGATACATATGCATCCTAGGTGTTGTATATATATTTATACACTGTATTCAGTTTAGCTAGATCCGTTTCTGTTATTCTCTATACTGTGAAAGGCAGGCAGGTGATTGTGCTAGCTGCAGTCAGTGTTTCACTTAGTATACTGTGTGCTTTGCATAGCGTTCACCTAAAGCTTACCTGAATACAGTTAGTGACTATTATAGTGGTGTTCTCATAATAAAACCACAGGCAGAGAGCTGCAAGTATTTTCAGTGTACTTTGTCCTCTGCACAGTTTTCACCTAAAACTGCAAACAATTGCTGCTTTTCCCATACTAATCCCACAGCAGGCAGTTGATTCTGATAGCTGCATTATCAGTACAGATATATATATATATATATATAGCGGGGGTTAACATTTAGGGGGAGTATCTGGGTGGTAGTATGACCCAGATACACTAATTGTTAGGGATCTATGGCCAATTTGATTTGTGGAGGATATAATGGTGCTCAGTTCCCTACGGCCCCTGGGTGGCGCTGTCGCCTTGGGCTGGGGTTGAACCATCATTGTAGGGCCGTGCCCTTTGTGTCCTCTCGTGGCAGTAGTATGGCGGGGCGGGGAACCCGCTGTGCCTGCTGGGAGAGGGTATAAAGGGGGCGGACATCTTGCGCACGAGGTCCGAGCCCCAGGCACCTTCAGCCTGGGGGATGCTGTTCTGTCGTCCGCACCCAGGTGCCCTCGGCCCGGGTGCGAGGGAGTTCGAGTTCCATCCCAGGCACCTTAGGCCTGGGGTGAGGTACTAGCAAAGACCCGGGGCCCAGTACCTTCGACTGGGTCCCACATGGGAGAAGATGCCTAGGGGGCCCACCGAGTGAGGGGACCCGAGTCTCGGGTGAGGAGAACCAGGGAGGTGACCTGGCCTGAAGATCCAGCGCAGCATTGGCTGGTGACAGTGCAGGCCTCTGGGGACCGTCCGGGATGGATCATCTCCCTAACAGGGGTCGTCATTAGAAGGTAGTTCATGTTCTATGGTCTTTGCAAAGACCCAGCTACATCAGGTCGGTGGCAGAGGCCTACTGTAAGGTCTGTGGCAAAGACCTCATCGTTCACCCGGTCTGTGGCAGGGACTAACCTCACGGTCGGTGGCAGCGACCGTGCGCCAAAAGTTGTTGTGAGTTCCTAGCAACTTATCTGATCCGAAAGGATTGTGCCCGAACCCTCACCCCACCAAGTTGTGTTTGTATCAACCTGTATGCTTGCAAAGAGGCATATTTATCTCTGCAGAAATAAATACAGATGTTGTACTGTCACCTGGTGTGGACTTACTTTTCTGGGAGCAAAGTGTTCTACATTCACCTATCTACTGGTCATTTTTAAAGTGGAATCTCTGGACAGGGACACAGACCTGAAGGTAAAGATCATAGCTCAAACCTCTACACACCTAAGAGGGGCGAGCTGGTGGCAGCATCTCACTCCTCCCCCCTTGGTTCCCCTAGACGAGTAAACCAGCCGAAAAGAAGAAGGGAGAGAGCGGGTGAGACCGCTACACTAATATATATATATATATATATATATATATATATATATACACACACACATACATACATATATATATACACACACACACACACACTCATCCCACCTTTGTGCAGCTACATCTCACTGCAGGCCATTAGTATGTCTGGAAGGCAAACAAGGAGAGGCAGACAGTCACAAGGCAATAAAAGAGGGCAAGCAGACTTTGTCTAGAGGCAACAGTGCTGGTCGTGGACACGGTGCATCCTCATCAGCACGTGGCCATGGGACATGCTTGTCCTTCTTTTCGTCAGCTGGCCATGTTGAGCCGCAACATGCCCAAGACTTGGTAGAGTGGATGACCAAGCCCTCCTCCTCCTCCTCCTCCTCTTTCACCCAGGCTCAGGGTACTTTGGCAAAGCAGCTGCCAAAGCGGCCTGTTCCCTTGGCTCAATGGCATCAGTTGCTCCTTCCATAGCCCCACCATGTCCTCCTGAGGAGTCCCCCGAACTGTTTGACCACAGTGTTGGGTACGTGCTCCAGGAGGATGCCCAGCGTTTTGAAGGCTCTGATGATGGAACCCAGCTGGAGGAAGGCAGTAACGTGAGCCCAGAGAGAGGGGGTAGTAACGTGAGCCCAGAGAGAGGGGGTGCCCAACAAGGTCAGCTATCTGGCAGTCATGTTCCCCCAGCTGCAGCATACTGCCAGATTTGCTCCAGTGATGAGGAGGGAGGGGATGATGAGGTCACTGACTCCACGTGGGTGCCTGATAGGAGAGAGGAGAGAGGAGGAGGCACATCTCCAACGAGGCAGGATGCCCTCCAGGGGCCAGCTTAAGGGCAGCACACCGACTGCATCACACCGCAGAGCTCCGCATGTGCAGGGCGCTTGTCAGGGTCACCTGTGGCCAGGTGACAGATGCACACCGTAGGGGGACAGGAGTGCACCGCGAGGTAGTGAACCCTATGGCTGGCTTCTGCGGATAGGAAACTGGGTGGTTGTGGAAAGCGGGACCAGAGGAGCACAACCGGGATCCCAACGGAAGCGAGAGCCAAGATTCCCCAGGGCGAGGAGTCTAAGACCCAGCTGGTCTTCTCCAGGGCCTCTAGTGGTGAGGATGTTACGCTGCAGGCTGGGACCAGGTCGCGGCCCCTGGAGTTTCCTAGCTCACGCCCCGTAGGATAAGGGGAAAAGAGGGGAAGCAGCAGCACACGATAGAGAGAACCGAATAACAAGCTGAAGGTCAGGGGCCACAAGCAGACAAGGATAACGAAGAACGAGCGGAAGGTCAAGGGTCACGAGCAGACAGGGATAGTCGGGGACAAGCCAATAACGTAACAGAGAGACAGACGTAGCACACGGCAGGCAGGAACCCAAACACACAATGCCTAACAAACACGTTGATCAGCAAAGCAGGCTTGCAGTGCACAGGTTAATATAGTGTTCAGTGATAGGGCCTGGGGTGGAGTCAGGCTGGGAGGAGATTATAAAGGAAGCCAGGTGAAGGAGGTCTGGTCTCTAGATGAACACATGAGGAGGAAGGTAAGATGGCAGACAGACATTAATGCATATCCATGACAGCGCTGCTGTCTCTGCGCGTTATTCCAAAAGTTTTTTTCAGACGTGTGCAGCAGATCGCACCATTGCCATTTGCAACATATGTCTAAAGCGCATCTCGCGTGGCCAAAACATCAGCCGCTTGGGCACCACGTGCTTGACCAGACATATGTCAACCTGCCATGCAGTTTGTTGGCAAGCTTACCTAAAAGACCCACACCAAAGAACAAAGTGGACCTCTCCTTGCTCCTCATCAGCTGGGATCTCCAACCCCACTATACCTTCAGTCCTCTCTGAAACCTGCACTCGGAGGAATGAAGGTGAAGAATTAGGTGTGTCACAGCCAAGTACTTGCGGGCAATCTGCTATCGGTACACCGAAGTCCGATTGTACCAGGCAAATTTCCCTGCCCCAGCTGCTGCACCGCCGAAAGAAGTTCGCTCCCAGCCATCCACATGCCCAGCGGTTGAATGCTAGCTTAGCTAAATTGCTAGCACATCAACTGCTGCCTTTTCAGTTGGTAGACTCAGCCCCCTTCCGTGAGTTTGTGGAATGTGCGGTTCCTCAGTGGCAGGTTCCCAAACGCCACTTTCTCACGGAAGGCGATTCCGGCTCTCTATCGGCATGTGGAAGGCAATGTCTTGGCCTCGCTGGACAGGGCGGTCAGCGGTAAGGTGCATATTACCGCTGACTCATGGTCCAGCAGGCATGGACAGGGATGTTGCTTATCTTTCACGGCTCATTGGGTGACTCTGCTGGCAGCTGGGAAGGATGCAGGATAAGGTGCAGTAGTGTTGGAGGTTGTTCCGCCACCACGCCTCCAAAATGTTACTACTGGTGATTCTGACACACCTCTCTCCTCCACCCCCTCCTCTTCTTCTTCCTCCATGGCCTCTACCTGTGCTTTGTCCCAGAACCATCGGTGCTCCGTAGGCGTTCAAGGGGCTACGCAAGTACGCAGGCAAAAAGATGCCATGCGATGCTTGAGCTGGTGTGCTTGGGGGACAGGAGCCACACTGGGGCAGAGATTCTGTCAGCTGTGCAGGGGCAGGCTCAGAGGTGGTTGACGCCACGCCAGCTTAAGCCAGGAAAGGTGGTTTCCGACAATGGCACCAACCTCCTCTCCGCCCTCCGACAGGGACAACTGACCCATGTGCCCTGTTTGGCTCACGTCCTCAACTTGGTGGTGCAGTGGGTCTTGAGCAGGTATCCAGTCTTACAGGGGGTCCTGAAGCAGGTCAGGAAACTCTGTGGGCATTTCCGCCGGTCATATAATGACAGTGCTCGGCTGGCTGACCTGCAAAAGGATTACAACCTGCCCAAGAACCGCCTAATCTGTGACATGCCCACCAGGTGGATCTCTACGTTGGCCATGCTGCAGTGGTTGCACACGCAGCAGAGGACCATCAATGAGTATCTGTTGCAATATGGCACCAGGATAGGGTCAGGGGAGCTTGGATTTTTTTCCCCAAGCCAGTGGGCCATGATCAGGGATGCATGCACTGTCCTGGCACCATTTGAGGAGGCCACGAGGATGGTGAGCAGTGACAGTGCATGCATCAGTGACACTGTCCCTCTTGTCCACCTGTTAGAGCACACGCTGCGTGGAATAATGGACAGGGCACTTGAGGCAGAACAGAGGCAGGAAGAGGAGGACTTCCTTACCTCTCAAGGCCCCCTTTATCCAGACAGTGTTCCTGCTGGCTCGGCTATCACACAGGAAGAGGAGGAGGAGGATTATTGTGTCAGCATGGAGGTGGAGCCTAGCACTCAGCATTAGCAGCAGTCTTCAAGGGATCAATTACAGTCCCAAGACATCCATGGACTTGTACGTGGCTGCGAGGAGGTGGCTGCGGATCATGTCATCCTCAGTGACCCAGAGGACTCCACACCGAATGCCTCAGCAAACCTACGCTGCATGGCCTCCCTAAACCTGCAAAGCCTGCAGAAGGATCCTCGTATTCGTGCGTTCAAGGAGAGAGATCATTACTGGCTGGCAACCCTCCTTGATCCACGTTACAAGGGTAAGGTTATCTTGCCGTTGCACAGGGAGCAGAGGATGAAGCATCTTCGGGAGGCCTTGCAGAAAGGTCTGTGCAATGCGTTCCCAGAGACTGGGAGGTTACAAATTCCTGGTCCTGGACAACGTGTTGCTGAGGCTTCGGTCAGTCAAAGAAGGAGCGGTGGAGAAGGTGGCCGTCTGACCGATGCGTTCAGACAATATTTTAGTACGCAGCCCCAAGGTATGATCGGTTCCAGCAACCATCGCCAGCGTCTGGTTTACATGGTGCAGGAATACCTAGGGGCAAGATCAGACTTGGACACCTTTCCCACAGAAAATCCTCTGGGTTACTGGGTCTTGAGGATGGATCACTGGCCAGAGCTTGCACAGTATGCAATTGAGGTACTGGCCTGTCCTGCATCTAGCGTTCTTTCGAAACACACATTCAGTGCTACTGGAGGCTTTGTAACCAATCACAGGGTGCGCCTGTCCACCGACTCGGTCGATCGACCTTCATAAAAATGAATCAGTCTTGGATCAACACCAGCTACCAAGCACCTAATGCTGATGTAACCGAATAATTTTTTTTGAAGTGTCAGATCCCTTCAAGACTGCCTATGCTGATGCTGAGTGACTATCCTCTTCCTCCTCAATGATCATGCTGATAGCTTGTAAGAACATTTTTGGTTCTGGGCACCGCCACCAGTGGCTAAGGCCCAATTTTTCAGCCCGTTTAACAGGGGTGTGTAATTACAATTTTTGATGCAATACTTTGCAGCAGGGCTCATTGCTGTGCTCCAAGTACAGTATCTGTGAGGGGTTGCAGTGTTGTGGCACCAGTGCCTAATGCCCAATTTTTCTGCCCCTGTTCAACAGGGGCATGTAATTACAATTCTTGATCTAATAATTCACAGCAGGGCCAATTCCTGCATCCACCAAGAGTAACTGTGAGGGCTTACAGTGTTGTGGCAACACCACCACCACCAAAAGCCCATTTTTTCTGCCCTGTTCAACAGGGGCATGTAATTACAATTCTTGATCTAATATTTCACAGCTGAGCCCATTCCTGTGCCCACCAAGAGTAACTGTGAGGACTTACAGTGTTGTGGCACCAGCACCACCACCAAAGGCCCAATTTTTCCTGCCACTGTTCAACAATGGCATGGAATTACAATTCTTGATATAATAGTTCATAGCAGGGCATTCCAGCGCCCACCAAGAGTAACTGTGAGGGCTTACAGTGTTGTGGCCACGCCAAACACCTAAGGGGCAAATTTCTGCAGAGTATATACGGCAGGCCCCTACTTTCAAATATCTGACTTTCAAACGACTCCTACTTGCAAATGGAGGGAGACAACAGGAAGTAAGAGGAAATCCTGTGATGCCGCGTACACACGATCGATTTTCTCGACGGTGAAAACACATCGAGAAAATATCGATGGGAAAAACGAGGAAGGGCTTGTTCCCCCACACACGGCCGTTTTTCCCGTCATTTTTTCTCTTGGTCGAGAAAAACGACCGTGTGTTGGCTCCCCGGCAGTGTTTCCCTATGGGAAAACTGCCACGGAAAAAAATGGCGTGAATCACGACGAGAAAAATTAGAGCATGTGCTAATTTTTCTCGTCGTGATTAATGCCGTTTTTCTCGTCTGGAAAAATGACCAAAAGCCCACACACGGTCGTTTTTCTCGTCAAAGAGAAAAAAATTAATTTTTCCCGACGAGAAAAATGGTCGTGTGTACGCGGCATAAGAGTTAATATGGGAAAAAGGTGTCTCCTCTCCACTGATGCTTTATCACCAATCCTTGTTTCAATAAAAACCCCAAATTTTCAAAAAACATTTGTCATTGGGACAGAAAGTGAGGTGAAATGTTCTGAACAGGTGCACAGACAGCAAAACAAATGTTACAGGGGTGATAACCCTTCCCTATGTTTTCCAAAAAGCTTAAAAATAGATTTTTTGGCTGGAGCTACACTTAAAAAAAGGGATTTTTATAACAGCTTACCTGTAAAATCCTTTTCTTGGAGTACATCACGGGACACAGAGCGACTTAGTCATTACTAATGGGTTATATAGTTTACCTTCAGGTGCTGGCACTGGCAACTTCCAAACCGGAAGTACCCTCCCCTATATAAGCCCCTCCCATCCGGGAGCACCTCAGTTTTGTAGCAAAGCAATAAGTGTCCCAAAAAGAGGGGTGGGAGCTCTGTGTCCCGTGATGTACTCCAAGAAAATGATTTTACAGGTAAGCTGTTATAAAAATCCCTTTTTCTTTTTCGTACATCACGGGACACAGAGCGACTTAGTCATTACTAATGGGACGTCCCAAAGCAATGCCAAATGAGGGGAGGGATACACTATACATAAGCTGGGCGCCATCAGGCATGAGGATCTTTTGCGGCCTGTAACACACTGCGCCCAAAGGCGACATCCTCCTGACTTCTAACGTCTACCTGGTAGAACCTAGTAAACGTGTGTACTGAAGACCATGTTGCGGCCTTAGAGACTTGAGCCAGGGAGGCCTGGTGATGCACTGCCCATGAAGTTCCAACTGCTCTTGTGGAGTGCGCCCTAACTTTGAATGGAGGCGGTCTCTTTCTCAAGCCATAGGCTTGTATTATGACCTGTCGAATCCACTTGGCTAAAGTAGATTTTGATGCTGCCTGACCCTTTCTGGGGCCTTCCGGCAGAATAAACAAAGTATCCGTTCTGCGAATCTGAGCAGTGGCTTTTAGATAAGCTTTAACTGCTCTTACTACATCCAAAGAATGCAATAACTTTTCCTCTACCGAGCTAGGTTTGGGGAAAAAAGAAGGAAGAACCACATCTTGGTTCAAATGAAACCTCGATACCACCTTAGGAAGAAAGGCTGGATGAGGATGTAATACTACTCTGTCCTTATGGACAACCAGATATGGCTCCTTACAGGACAAGGCGGCTAATTCCGATACTCTTTTAGCCGAACAAATGGCTACTAAGAAAATCAATTTCCTGGTGAGAAGAACCAAGGAAATGTGTTGCAATGGTTCAAACGGTTGTTTCTGTAGAACCGACAGAACCAGGTTTAAGTCCCATGGACATATGGGAATACTAACCTGAGGGCTAATACGCATCACTCCTTGTATGAAAGCTTTGACTAGTGAATGCGAAGCCAAGGGCCTTTGAAAAAATATTGACAAGGCCGAAATCTGACCCTTGATAGTACTCAAGGCCAGCTTCCTATCTACAGCCCACTGTAGGAAGTCCAAAATCCTACCTATTACGTACTTACGTGGATGCCATTTCTTGGCCTCACACCATGTAATGTACGCCTTCCAGATCCTATAATAGATCTGCCTGGATACCGGCTTCCTGGCATTGATCATGGTAGATACCACAGGATTAGAGAGCCCTCTCTTTTTCAGAATGTGGGCTTCAATAGCCAGGCCGTCAAACCTAGGGCTGGTAAGGAAGGGTGGTATATCGGTCCTTGCGACAGCAGGTCCGGACGATGTGGGAGGGTCCAAGGACTCCTCACTGACATTTTTACAATCTCCGCGTACCATGCCCTTCGGGGCCACGCTGGAGCCACCAGAATCACTGGTTTATTTTCTACCCTGATTCTGCGGATTAATCGCGGTAACAATTGTGGCGGTGGGAATGCATATATCAGCTTGAACTGATCCCAAGGGAACACTAGGGCATCCGAGCCGCAAGCTAGGGGATCCCTTGTGCGAGACACAAATCTGTCCACCTTTGCGTTGAATCTGGATGCTAGCAGATCTACATCCGGTGTTCCCCACCGCTGGCATATTGCCTGGAAAACCTCGGGGTGAAGAGACCATTCCCCCGGGCATAATTGCTGGCGACTTAAAAAGTCCGCTTTCCAATTTTCCACTCCTGGGATGAAAACCGCGGATATGGCTGGGACATATCTTTCTGCCCATTCCAGGATGCAATTCGCTTCCCTCTGGGCTGCACGACTCCTGGTGCCACTCTGGTGATTGATATATGCCACTGCTGTGGCATTGTCTGATTGAATTCTGACAGGGGACCCTTGGAGTTTGGATGTCCATGCTACTAGGGCATACCGGGCTGCTCGTATCTCTAAGAGATTGATGGGCAGGGCCTTCTCTGCTTCTGACCACTTGCCCTGGAGAGACCATTGCTCCAGTACTGCCCCCAGCCTATGAGGCTGGCATCTGTAGTGACCACCTTCCAAGAAACCGGACTGAAGGGTTTCCCTTTTTCCAGATTCTGGGGCACCAACCACCAATGGAGGCTCTTGCGAACGGAAGGGGACAGGGACATTGGTAAGTCTAAAGCCTGAACTTTTTTGTTCCAGGCTGACAGTATGGCCCTCTGCAAGTTCCTTGAATGGAATTGACCGTAGGGTACTGCTTCGAATGAAGCAACCATTTTTCCCAGCAGCCTCATGCACAGGCGTATGGATGGTTTTCTTTTTGTACCCACTAAGTGGGTCAAATCTTTTAAAGACGACACCTTTTCTGGAGGTAAGAAAATCTTTCTCTGATTTGAATCCAGCCTTAGCCCTAAGTATTCCAGACTTCTGACTGGTCTTAGAGCTGACTTGTCCCGGTTGATAATCCAACCGTGATATTCCAGATACTTGATTGTCTTGTGAATAGCTACTTCCAGCTTTTCCACTGAGTGGTCTATTAGTAGCAGGTCGTCTAGATATGCCATTATCGTTACACCTTGTGTTCTTAGATTGGCCAATAGTGGGGCCAGAATTTTTGTGAACACTCGTGGTGCTGTGGCCAGACCGAAAGGTAAGGCTCTGAACTGAAAATGGCGCCCTTCTACTGCAAAGCGTAGAAATTTCTGGTGGGCCGGAAAGATGGGAATATGCAGATAAGCATCCCTTATGTCGATCGAGGCTAACCATTCCTGCCCTTGTAGGGCGGTGGCCACCGATCGGATCGACTCCATCCGAAAAGTCCTGATATTTAGGAACTTGTTTAGCCCTTTTAGATTTAATATGGGCCTCACGTCCCCATTTGGTTTGGGGACTGTGAAAAGGTTTGAGTAAAACCCGAACCCACTTTCTTCCAGGGGAACCTTCATGATTACACCTTGGAGCAATAGTTGTTCTAGTGCCAGAAGGAGGGATCCTCTCTTCTGGGGATCGCTTGGCACGTTTGACCTCATAAATTGGGCAGGAGGAGTGTCTTTTAACTCCAGCTTGTATCCCAGACTTACTGTGGAGAGCACCCATCTGTCTCTGATAGTGTCCCGCCAGGTCTCTGTGAACAACTGAAGTCTTCCCCCCACCCGATTGAGTGGGGGCAACCCTTCATGACTTAGGGGGAGGTTTTGTACCTCTCTTGACCCAGGGTTTCTTGTTACCCTGTGATTGTCCCCGATTTCTGCCCCCTGAATTTGACCGCGGAGGCCGTCGGAACTGTTTCACAGCCGATGTGCCAGGGACTGGAGAAGTAGGCCTCTTAAAAGAAGGATTTCTACTCTTGTTCTTAACCGGTAAGAGTGAACTTTTACCGGCAGAAATTTTCTGGATATATTTGTCCAGATCTTCTCCAAATAAGCGTTCTCCATGAAATGGGAAGCTAACCAGCAATTTCTTACAGGGAGCTTCAGCAGACCAGTTTTTGAGCCATAGAAGCCTACGCATATGTACTACAGACAGCGTAAAGCGGCCTGTTGGATTGTATCCTTTATGGCGTCCACCGCAAAACACAAGGCTCTAGGTAGGTCAGCTAGGGCAAGAGCCTGCTGATCTGGTAAGTCCCTTAAGACTTGTTTCAACTGATCTTTCACCGCTTGGCAGACTCCAATCGCTGCTACCGCAGGTTGTGTCACCATGCTTGCTGTAGAGAAAGCAGATTTTAGTAAAGACTCCAATTTTTTATCTATTGGGTCTTTGAACATTGGAACATTATCTACTGGACATGTCAGTGATTTTTTCACAGAAGAGATGGCTGCGTCCACTCTAGGGACCCTCCATTTTTTAATGAACTTATCCTCCATGGGATAGATCACCGGAAATCTCTTGGGGGGAGTAAATATTTTATCAGGATGCTCCCAATCCTGGTAAATAAGCCCTTCCAATAAAGGGTGGATTGGGAAGGAACAGACAGCCTGGGGAGCTTTCAGCGACCCCAGCGAGGAAACCGTAGTGGTTGATGGTTCCGCCAGAGGCATTTTAAATGCTGATCGGACCATGTTAGTCAGAGACTGAACCCATAATCTTTCAGCCTGAGATGCTGAGAAAGGTTCTTCCACTGTTGATTCCTCCATAACTGAATCAACCTCATCCTGATCCCCTTCAGGTAGGTCGATCTCTGTGTGGGGCTGTTCCTCCACTAACAGGCACTCTGAAGGAGGAGACGGAGATCGGACGCGCTTTCCCTGTGACAGGGAAGCAGCGATCAATGCTGTTAATCTCTCTTCCAATCCTCCCAGAGTTGAGGATAAAACCTCCTCTGTTATATATACAGGAGCAGGTGGACTGGGGACAGCCGCAGCACCAGGCACTCCTGCGGGGTTCCTACGGCTACTGACCTCTGAATTCTCAGGGGAGATTGGTGCAGTACAAGCATGCCCAATATCCTCAGAGCCCGATGGAGACCCCTTTGGCTTCCTGGAAGACCTATTTCCGGAGCGTCTGGACGACATATCCTTTAAGCACAAAGCTGAGGTATTCCCGTCGTCATACACCAATTTTTGCTGGTAATAGTCTAACACAGTTGCTGCTATATACCAGCTGGTGTCCACTAAAGTGCCTTTCTATGGGGATGCCTGCATCAACCGCCTCTGTGTGCCACTGTTTGTTGCTAGCTCTGTTTGCATCCAGCTGACACTTGTACTGTGTCTTTTATACATGCTGGGACGCCTGCACATGCGCAGAAGCGCCGCGGCGCGCATCGAGCGTCATCCACCCGCCCCGCCCCTTTTTTTTCATAGGAGGCGCGTGCACGCGCCCGTGCGCCATTGGCGCCCTTTTCGAAAACCAAGCAGGGACTAGGAGCCAGGGCCCTTTTTGCCGGAGGGCCTGTGCGGTGGATGAGCGCAGCAACAGGGCAGAGGAAGTGGATTCCCACAGAGAACTTACCAACTGCCTGGATCTTTTGACTTGAGAAAACCAAATTTCCACATGACAAGAAAAAATGGACCACAGCGGCCTCTAGTGGTTTAACACAGGTACCGCGGTCCTCTTTTTTTTTTTTTTCTTGACTACTATTAAAATTTTACATTTTTCAGTAGTTACAGGCATACACAGATATTAGCGGGAATACCGTTAGGTAACAGACAGAAAGACAAATTAGGCTTGGGGGTCCCCCAATAGAACCAAGTTCCTGGGGGCCCCCACTTACCTGTTCCCCGCCGCAGGACTCTGTTTGGTCCACAGAAGCCCAAACTTCACCTATCACGGCAGGCATTGTAATTAAACCTTCAGGGACCGGGTTCCCAAGGATTCCACTCCCCTGGACCTGTATAGCACCCTGCACAGAAAACATCTTGGTCGTGGGTATGACCAGAGCTCTGGATCCCAGGGTCCAGCCCTCCTAAGAGAGGCATTACAGGCAAAACCTTGCTCTTCTCTTGCAAGGCCCGGGTACCGACCGTTTAGCTATGAAGCTTTTTTGGTGGGATCCGGAACAGCTTACTAAGGCCCGTAAAAGAACCTGTACGCAAGCCCAGGAAAACACATGTTACTCTTTGGCCAACACCTTAGACACTGGCAAAAAACTGAGGTGCTCCCGGATGGGAGGGGCTTATATAGGGGAGGGTACTTCCGGTTTGGAAGTTGCCAGTGCCAGCACCTGAAGGTAAACTATATAACCCATTAGTAATGACTAAGTCGCTCTGTGTCCCGTGATGTACGAAAAAGAAAATGTACCTGTTCCAAATTACAAACAGATTCTACTTAAGAACAAACTTACAGTCCTTGTCTTGTTTGCACCGCCTGTATACTGCTGTTCAGAGTACATAGGGCCTTTTTTTTAATTTGGGTGCGGGGTTCCCCTAATATCCATACAAGACCCAAAAGGGGCTGGTAGTGGGCTGGGGGGGGGGTACCCATGCCATTTTTCTCAATGATTTTCATCCATATTGCCGGGACCAAACATTACATTAAAGCCGCAAGAAGTTTTCAATTACTATTTCCTTTAGAAATGTCATTTTGTGCAGGGACAGTTCTAAACACGGGAAACATGTGCCACTTCACAGGCATACTTTAGACACCCCCCAGGTACGATATTTAAAGGAATATTTCCGTTTTTTTTTTTTCACTTTAAGCATCATTAAAATCACTGCTCCCGAAAAAACGTCAGTTTTTAAAACTTATTTTTGCATTGATACATGTCCCCTGGGGCAGGACCCGGGTCCCCAAACCCTTTTTAGGACAATAACTTGCATATTAGCTGTTATAATTAGCACTTTTTATTTCGAACGTTCGAGTCCATTCTATTTAATAGGGTTCTAAAGTTTGCGCAAACTTTCGGTCCGTTCGCAGGTTCTGGTGCGAACCGAACCGGGGGGTGTTCGGCTCATCCCTAGTTGTGGCCAAAAAGCTAAATTTTGGTCTCATCATTCCAAATGATGACTTTGTGGCAGAAGGTTTGAGGCTTGTCTCTGTGCTGTTTGGCGTATTGTAAGCGAGATACTTTGTGGCATTTGCATAGTAATGGCTTTCTTCTGGCGACTCGACCATGCAGCCCATCTTTCTTCAAGTGACTCTTTATTGTGCATCTTGAAACAGCCACACCACAATTTTTCAGAGAGTCCTGTATTTCACCTGAAGTTATTTGTGGGTTTTTCGCATCCCAAACTATTTTCCTGGCAGTTGTGGCTGAAATTTTAGTTGGTCTAACTGACCATGGTTTGGTTTCACCAGAACCCCTCATTTTCCACTTCTTGATTAGAGTTTGAACACTACTGATTGGCATTTTCAATTCCTTGGATATCTTTTTATATCCATTTCCTGTTTTATACAGTTTAATTACCTTTTCCTGCAGATCCTTTGACAATTCTTTTGCTTTCCCCATGACTCAGAATCCAGAAATTTCAGTGCAGCACTGGATGAAAGATGCAAGGGTCTGTCAGGAGTCCAGAAACTCATTGACCTTTTATACACACAGTCACACACACACTAATTGCAAGCAAACAGATCACTGGTGAGGATGATTACCTTTAAAACCATTCAAACCCCTTTGTGTCAACTTGTGTGCATGTTATCAGGCCAAAATCATAATTTGCTACATTTGGAGAGGAGTCAACAAGGCCTATGATCAAAGGTACACCATTCCTACTGTGAAACACGGAGGTGGATCGCTGATGTTTTGGGGATGTGTGAGCTACAAAGGCACTAACCATTAGTGAAAGTGTTATCATTCATATTCTCTGAAAAATGGCCAAGAAATCATAAATTCTGCTAGGGTATGTAAACTTATGAGCACAACGGCAGAGGTGGGGGACTTGAGTCACATGACTTGACTTAAGTCAGACTTAAGTCACCTGTTTGAGGACTTGCGACTTGCTTGACAGAATTCAATAAATGACTCGACTTGACTTTGACTTGTCACTAATGACTTGCGACTTGACTTTGACTTGGGCTCTATGACTTGCAATGACTTGGCACCACTAACACTAACCGCAAGCCGCCGTCTGCCTACCTGATCAGCGTGTCATGCAGACAGATGGCGGCCATTGCAGTGTTCAAAAGCCGCGCCTCCTCATCTGTGATAGGCGGAACACTCAATTTCACAGCAGGCAGTGTTCAGCCTATCACGGACATCCTCTTATCCTCGTCTGTGTTATGAGGATGAGCAGATGTCCGTGATAGGCGGAACACTGAATGCTGGGAAATGTAGTGTTCCGCCTATCACAGACGATTAGGAGGCGCGGCTTTTGAATACTGGATTAGCTGCCGGGATGCCGCCGATCAGGTACACGGCTGATGGGCACAGTGAGACACGGGCACAGTGAGACACAGGCACAGTGAGGCATTGAGCACAGTAATAGTGCTGAGCTGATGGGAATGATATGTGATGTTCTGTGTCAGTAATGCTGGTTCTCAAATATCCAATATAAAATTACTAAACTGGCATCCATAAATACTTATTGAGATAGCATAAAATAATAAAACAAATATTGTGCCTTTATATACTCCTGTATTAGTAAGGTGCTTATATTACCAGCAAGTGCTGGAGCAATGATAAAGTGCAAAAGTGCAAATGATCCGTGACACAGGAAAAATAAAATAACTGAGACAGTAGTAAAAGGTGCATGTATCCGTGGAGAGAGAAAAAATGGTACTAAGCAGTATCTGTACCACCAGTAAGGTAAAGTGCAAAGGTGCATGAATCCGTGACACAAAATTTTTTACTAAGCAGTAACAAATACTTGTGTAAACAATTGCTGTGTTCATACAATAAAATGACTGTCCTTTTTAAAATCTGTGAGAGGAAAAGGCTTTAAAATAAACGTGCAACAGAGCAACTATGTTGCTGCGAGAAAGTACAAAAAAGGATTCCTTATGGCCTGAAAGCGGTGCTGTGATAAGGTGCTAGGTGATGAGTGGTTTAAACTTCGTGCCTTCCACACTGACTCCTGTGGTATATGGATGGCCCCTTACCTCACTGCTGTGAGGTTACAGCATATAAGAGAAACTCTGTTTGTCCGACCTCCTCCTGCCTGGATGGTCCCTTGGAACCTGGGGTAGTTGTGCTGCCTGGTATGGGGGGGGGGGGGGTGAATCCTCTAGCCGTGGAGACTCCAAAGTAATGTACATAAATGGGGGGAAGAGCGAAGGAATCCCAAGATAGTGTAGTATTGTTATGCAAAAACAGGATTTTTATAACAGCTTACCTGTAAAATCCTTTTCTTGGAGTACACCACGGGACACAGAGCCAGTCATTACATAATGGGTTAAGGGTCACCAGCGGTGATTGGACACTGGCACAACCAATAGAAGACAGTTCCCCTCCATATAACCCCTCCCATCAGGGGAGCACCTCAGTTTTTGTAGCAAAGCAGTAAGGTTCCCATAAGAAGGGGGGGACCTCTGTGTCCTGTGGTGTACTCCAAGAAAAGGATTTTACAGGTAAGCTGTTATAAAAATCCTGTTTTCTTTATCGTACACCACGGGACACAGAGCCAGTCATTACATAATGGGACGTCCCAGAGCAATGCTCAATATGAAGGGTGGGAGACCCAGATCAAATAGGCCGCTTGCGGACAAGAAGCCCTATACTGCTGCCTGCAGCACACTTCGCCCGAAGGCGGAATCCTCATGTCCTTTCACATCTATTTGATAGAATTTGGAAAATGTATGGACTGAAGACCGAGTTGCAGCTTTACAGATCTGAGCCATCGAAGCCTGGTGGTGCACTGCCCATGAAGCACTTATCGCCCTGGTAGAGTGCGCCTTAACAGAAAAAGGAGGAGTCCTGTTCTTTAAACCATAAGCTTGAACAATTACCTGTCTAATCCACCTGGAAATGGTGGATTTTGATGCCGCTTGGCCCTTCTTGGGACCATCTGGCAAAATAAACAAAACATCTGTTTTACGTATCTGAGCGGTTGCTTGCAGATACACCTTTACCGCTCTCACTAGATCTAGAGAGTGCAACAACTTTTCCCCCGCCGTCCGCGGGTTTGGATAAAAAGAAGGCAAAACAATGTCTTGATTCAAGTGAAAAGCCGACACTACCTTAGGTAGAAAGGCAGGATGGGGTCGTAGTACAATTTTGTCCTTGTGACAATTTAGATAAGGCTCTTTACAAGAAAGAGCTGCTAGCTCTGATACTCTCCTAGAAGAAACAACAGCAATCAAAAAGGCCAATTTCCTACTTAATATAATTAAAGGAATATGGCGAATAGGTTCAAAAGGTTGCTTTTGCAACACTGACAATACCAAATTCAAATCCCATGGACACAAGGGAGACCTGACTGGAGGATTTAACCTCAGTACCCCCTGAATGAAGGCCCGAACTAGGGAATGAGATGCTAATGGTCTCTGAAAAAATACTGATAGAGCCGATATTTGACCCTTGATGGTACTAAGGGCTAATTTCATATCCACTCCTAACTGGCAAAAGGCAAGAATCCTGCTTATTTCATATTTCTGAGGGTTCCAACTTCTAGATTCACACCAGGCAACGTATGCTTTCCAGACTCTATGATAGATGAGTCTGGAGGCTGGCTTTCTAGCATTAATGAGCGTAGAAAGAGCTGGACCAGAGACTCCTCTCTTTTTCAAAATGTGGGTCTCAGCAGCCAGGCCGTCAAATTTAGCCCTTGTAAGGAAGGGTGGAATACTGGACCCTGTGACAGCAGGTCGTGTCGAAGCGGAAGCTTCCAGGGCCTTCCTTTCGCCATCTTTACGATCTCGGCGTACCAAGGCCTCCTGGGCCAGTTTGGGGCCACTAGGATTACTGGTATCCCCTCCTCTTTGATCCTGTGAAGAAGTCTTTGTAGAAGAGGGATCGGGGGGAATGCATAGATTAGTGAGAACTGATTCCACAGAGCTATTAGAGCATCTACTCCGTAGGCCAGAGGATCTCTCGTCCTGGACACAAAGTTGTCCAATTTCTTGTTGAACCTGGAGGCTAGCAGGTCTACATCTGGGTTTCCCCATCTCAGACATATGGCCTGAAAGACCTCGGGGTGGAGAGACCACTCTCCTGGTAATAGCTGCTGACGACTCAGATAGTCCGCTTGCCAGTTTTCTATCCCCGGGATGAAGATTGCCGAAAGGCAAGGTACATGCTCTTCTGCCCATGTCAAAATCCGGTTCACCTCCTTTTGAGCAGCCCGACTGCGGGTGCCTCCTTGGTGATTGATGTAAGCTACTGCCGTAGCATTGTGGGATTGAACCCGAACTGGGTGGCCCTGTAACCTGTATGTCCAGGTTTTGAGGGCTAGATATACTGCCCTGATCTCTAGTACATTGATGGGCAGGATCCCTTGGGTCTTGGCCCAGGTTCCCTGGGCAGAAGCCTCTTCGAATACTGCACCACAGCCCGATAGGCTGGCATCCGTAGACACCACCTTCCAGGAGACCGGGAGAAAGCATTTTCCCTTCCGTAAGTTCTTGGCTTCTAGCCACCAACTGAAGCTTTGGCGTACTTGCAAGGACAGGCGTATGGGTATATCCAGAGCTTGGCTCTTCCTGTTCCAGGCGGCTAAAATATTGCCTTGAAGCAGTCTCGAATGAAACTGGGCGTAAGGGACAGCCTCGATGGAGGCTACCATCTTCCCCAATAGCCTCATGCAAAGGCGAATAGACGGCCTCTTGTTTGCTTTGACCTTGTGGATCAGATCTTTCAGAGACTGTATCTTTGGCTCTGGCAGGTATACCTTGTTTTGGGCTGTATCTATGATCATGCCCAAGTATACTATCCTTCTTTGGGCCTGAAGAGAGGATTTTTGTAAGTTTATAATCCATCCTAAATGCTCCAGGTATCTTACTGTAGTGAGCACAGCGTGATCTAATCCCTCTTTTGACTGATCTATCACCAGTAGATCGTCTAGATAGGCTGTTACCGCTATGCCCTGTGTCCTCAGATTTGCCAACAGGGGAGCTAGTACCTTTGTGAATACTCTGGGCGCGGTGGCTACACCAAAGGGCAGGGCCACAAATTGAAAGTGGCGCTGTTCCACCGCAAACCTTAAGAATTTTTGGTGAGCGGGGAGGATGGGTATGTGTAAATATGCGTCCTTGATATCTATGGACGCCATGAATTCTTCGCCTTGCAAGGTGGCGACCACGGATCGGATCGTTTCCATTCGAAAATGGCGCACGTTCAGAAACCGATTTAGAGATTTTAGATCCAGGATGGGTCCGACGTCTCCATTTGGCTTTAGAATCACAAAGAGGTTTGAGTAAAAACCTGAACCCTGCACTTTTTGGGGTACCTCTGTAACCACCCCTTGAGCCAGTAAGTGATTCAAACCCTTGAAGAAGGATCCTCTCTTTTGTGGATCCTTGGAGAGTCTTGAACCTCGGAATTGCGAAGATGGGATCTCTCGAAATTCCAGTCTGTACCCTGAGGATATTGTGGATACAACCCACTTGTCCTGGGTTTCTGTCCGCCAAGTTGCTGAGAACTGACGGAGCCTTCCCCCCACTCGGCCGAGCGGGGGCGCCCCTTCACTGAGAGGTCTTGGAGTCCTGCTTATTAGCTCTTGCACCCCACGGCTTTTTGTTCCTCTGAGCCTGATTTCCTTTGGCTTTTGTGGGTTGCTGAAAATGCCGTCGCCACTGGCTAGAGGCAGGTTTCCCGGGAGCTGGGGAAAGAGAGAGTTTAAAACAAGGCCTCTTGTTTTTCTTTCTCTCAGGTAAAAGAGTCGTTTTACCACTTGATATCCTTTGGATATATTTTTCTAAATCTTCCCCAAATAGGCGTTCGCCATGGAAGGGGAAACTTGCCAACAGCTTTTTGCATGGAGCTTCCGCTGACCAATGCTTAAGCCACAGCACCCTACGCATATGTACCAGTTGGAGTGTAAGGCGTGATGCCTGCATAATAGAATCTCTCATGGCATCCACCGTGAAGCATAAGGCTTTTGGCAAATTCTCCCAATTTTTAGCCTGCTCTGGAGGCAGCTCCTTCAGCCCCTGCTTTACCTGTTGGCTGATGACCTGACACATACCGACTGCTGCTACTGCAGGTTGGGTAACTGAGCCGGCCAAAAGAAAGGAAGACTTAAGTAGGGATTCCAATTTCTTCTCAGAAGGATCTTTAAATACTTGCACATTGTCCACCGAACACGTCAGGTTCTTATTTACACAAGAAATAGCCGCATCTACAGAAGGCAGGCTCCATTTCTTTAAAAAAAATTCCTCCATAGGATAAAGAATGTCAAACTTTTTTGGAGGTGAGAAACGCTTATCTGGGTGTTGCCAGTCTGCGTACATTAGATCCTCTAGCAATGGATGAACCGGAAAGGAGCATGCACCCTGCAGGGATCTTAATGAACCTAGGGAGGAGACAGGTGATTCAGTTACCTCCGAAGAGGGTAACTTAAATGCAGATCGCACTGTTCCTGCATAACATTGCACCTGCGACTTCAGAATCTGGGATGCAGAGAAAGGCTCATCTGATATCCCTGATCCGTCTGACTCCTCATCCTCTGCTTGTGTAGCATCATCCTCATCCTCCTCCTCCTCCACAGATACTTCTGCAGGGAGGTCAACAACTGGAGGAGATCTGCTTCGCTTATTGTCCTTTTTAGAGGATTTAGCGATCAAAGTAGCAATTCTCTCCTCCAGATTATTTAGGGCTGCTGACAAAGTGTCTTCAGTGACATACGCAGGCCCAGGCTTCACTGGGGAAGCCGCCATACCTGACAGAGGTAATGGCTCATCCTGTACAGCTGCGTCCGGCAACACAGGAGAGGAAGGTACCGAGTTAGCACGGCTAGGGCCTCCTGTCTCAGGCAGCGGTGCTTTTTTATCTTTTTTGTCAGCATTCTTTCCCCTGGAAGGCATACTGCTCAGAAAAAAACACAAGGTACTCTAATGCATATATTACTGTGCTCAGTTCAGCAATTTACATAAAGTATGCAACCTTAAAAACACACAGCTATGCATAAAGTGGATGTCTTCTAGGAAGTACCCAGCCCAACCACATGGAGTCTTACGTCCCTGTATCGCTGCTGTGTATCCCTGCCAAGAGAGAGAGAAAAACGAACTTGCTTGTTCTGCAGCGCTTCTGCACACTAACATCTTTTTAAAATTTCGCGCCGTTTCCGTGCATGCGCGCGCCCTACGTGCCCGCGCACGTGTCATTTGCGGCCTCCCGCCCCCCTCCGATAAAGCGCGCTCCCACGCGCGGCTCTAATGGCGGCGGTAACAGTGAGAGTGGAGCTCCCTCTCACCAGCCCTTGTTCCAACTTTACCTGCTTCTGCAGGTGTCTGGTCAGCCATCCGAGAGGAGGAGGGAGGCGCCCAAGCCAGCTCAGCAGCAGAGGGACAGACAGTGTACTTTGCCGAAGCAGCCACTGAAGCAGAGCGAGGTGAGCTTTACACTCAGCTCTTTACTCCCCCCAGTGGCGGAATAAGAGAAGACATCCACTGTTTAATTTGGAAAGGTCCTTAAACCTAGTTTTAGGACCTAACCCTTACCTTATCCACGTCGCAGGTTTTTTCTGCTGAAATTTTCAGACAGATACCAAACTTCACCCCTCACGGCGGGCTATGTGTGCCAACCTTCAGGGATATGGGTTCCTATTTAACCACTTAAGCCCCGGACCATTTGGTAGCTAAAGGACCAGAGGTGAATTCAGAATTTTGCACTGCGCTGCTTTAACTGTAAATTGTGCGGACATGCAATGTTGTACCCAAACGAAATTTGCGTCCTTTTCTTCCCACAAATAGAGCTTTCTTTTAATGGTATTTGATTGCCTCTGCGATTTTTATTTTTTGCGATATAAACGGAAAAAGACCGAAAATTTTGAAAAAAAAAAAAGATATTTTCTACTTTTTGTTATAAGAAAAATCGAATAAACTCAATTTTAGTCATACATTTAGGCCAAAATGTATTCAGCCACATGTCTTTAGTAAAAAAAATGTCAATAAGCGTATATTTATCGGTTTGCGCAAAAGTTATAGCGTTTACAAACTAGGGTACATTTTCTGGAATTTACACAGCTTTAAATTTATGACTGCCTATCTCATTTCTTGAGGTGCTAAAATGGCAGGGCAGTACAAACCCCCCCCCAAATGACCCCATTTTAGAAAGTAGACACCCCAAGGAAATTGCTGAGAGGCCTGTTGAGCCCATTGAATATTTTTTTTTTGTCCCAAGTGATTGAATAATGACAAAAAAAAAAAAAAATTACAAAAAGTTGTCACTAAATGATATATTGCTCACACATGCCATGGTTATATGTGGAATTGCACCCCAAAATAAAATTTTGCTGCTTCTCCTGAGTACAGGGATACCACATGTGTGGGACTTTTTAGGAGCCTAGCCGCGTACGGGACCCCAAAAACCAATCACCGCCTTCAGGATTTCTAGGCACAAATTTTTGATTTGACTCCTCACTACCCATCACAGTTTCGAAGGCCATAAAATGCCAAAATAGCACAAAACCCCCCCAAATGACCCCATTTTGGAAAGTAGACACCCCAAGCTGTTTGCTGAGAGGCATGGTGAGTATTTTACAGCTCTCATTTGTTTTTGAAAATGAAGAAAGAACATTTTTTTTTTCTTTTTTTTTTCAATTTTCAAAACTTTGTGACAAAAAGCGAGATCTGCAAAATACTCACAATACCTCTCAGCAAATAGCTTGGGGTGTCTACTTTCCAAAATGGGGTCATTTGGGGGGGTTTTGTGCCATCTGGGCATTCCATGGCCTCCGAAACTGTGATAGGCAGTGAGAAGTGAAATCAAAAATTTACACCCTTTAGAAAGCCTGAAGGCGGTGATTGGTTTTTGAGGTCCCGTACGCGGCTAGGCTCCCAAAAAGTCTCACACATGTGGTATCCCCGTACTCAGGAGAAGCAACAGAATGTATTTTGGGGTGTAATTCCACATATGCCCATGGCATGTTTGAGCAATATATCATTTAGTGACAACTTTGTGCAAAAAAAAAAAAAAAAAATTGTCTTTTTTCCGCAACTTGTGTCAATATATAAAATAATCCATGGACTCGACATGCCTCTCAGTATATAGCTTGGGGTGTCTACTTTCCAAAATGGGGTCATTTGGGGGGGGGTTTTGAACCGGTCTGGCATTTTATACACAACATTAGGAAGCTTACATCCACTCTTCTAACCACTTGAAGACAAAGCCCTTTTTGACACTTTTTGTTTACATGAAAACATATTTTTTTTTGCAAGAATATTATGTTGAACCCCCAAACATTATATATATTTTTAAAGCAAAGGCCCTACAGAATAAAATGGTGGGTGTTGCATTTTTTTTTTCTACACAGTATTTGCGCAGCGATTTTTCAAACGCATTTTTTGGGGAAAAAAATACACTTTTTTTAATTTTAATGCACTAAAACACACTATATTGCCCAAATGTTTGATGAAATAAAAAAGATGATCTTAGGCCGAGTACATAGATACCAAACACGACATGCTTTAAAATTTCGCACAAACGCGCATTGGCGACAAACGACATACATTTTTAAAAGCCTTTACAGGTTACCCCGTTAGAGTTACAGAGGAGGTCTACTGCTAAAATTACTGCCCTCGATCTGACCTTCGCGGTGATACCTCACATGCATGGTGCAATTGCTGTTTACATATGACGCCAGACCGACGCTTGCGTTCGCCATTGGGCAAGAGCAGGGCAGGACAGGGGTGCTTTTTTTTTTTTTTTTTTTTTTTTATTATTAATTTTGCTTTTTTATTTTATTTTTAAACTGTTCCTTCCATATTTTTTTTTTTTTATATCATTTTTATTGTTATCTCAGGGAATGTAAATATCCCCTATGATAGCTATAGGTAATGACAGGTACTCTTTTTTGAAAATACTGGGGTCTATTGGACCCTAGATCTTTCCTCTGCCCTCAAAGCATCTGACCACACCAAGATCGGTGTGATAAAATGCTTTCCCAATTTCCTAATGGTGCTTTTTATATCCGGGGGGGTCATTCCCTCCCACTGCTTGTAAAAGCAGTCCAGAGGCTAATTAGCCACTAGGATTGCTTTTACATGAAAGCCGGCCGCTGGCTGAAAAGAATGATACCAAGATGATACCTAAACCCGCAGGCATCATTCTGGTATAAACATTCAAAGTCCAGCAACATACCAGTACGTTGCTGGTCCTTGTTGGACATGTATTGTAATCTTTTTTTTCATGCAGCCTGTTGGCTGAACGAAAAAAAAAGATTGATCGGTGGGTATGCCCACCATTAGAATACCGCCCTTCATCCACCCACTTCTAATGATGGGCATACATGCACCATTTATATATGCCGAAGCATGGGGGCATCTTCCCGCAAAAGTTATGCCGCGTACACATGGTCAGACTTTTCCACGGGCAAGCCTTCGTCAGAATTTCGACTGTATGTACGCGGCATTAGGAGCAAAATCGCTCCTCCGCCCCTGCTGCCCCAATGCTTCGGCATATACCGGTATGCTTTTTTTTTTTTTAACTGTGGTGGCGAAATCACCTCCTACAGCACTGGAGTCGCAGGGATCAGGCCTGTCTCTGCGAACGCTGCAGTTATGTGTGTTGTGTTTTGCAAGTGACAGTGATCAATCGATACTGCACTTGGGTGGCCTGGGCTGGACGGAGGGGCAAAACGCAGGTGCTAGCAGGTATCTGGGCTGATTCCGCTAACACTGCGTTTTTGGGAACCCTAAACTGCTGGGGACGCTAGTATAGATCTGATCAGATATTGAGCTGATCAGATACTATACCACTAAGGGGGGTGTATGCTTCACGTGTGGGTGTTAGCGCTACTGGCACTAACCTGACGCTGCCTGGGGTGTGACGCAGACCCTCTCTGACGCTAAAACCTAATTGATATCACCCGCCGGGCGATCAGGGGGTTAAACCTTTATTGGGTTATATACGGCGGGTGCCCTGACACTATAAAAAGCAAACTAACTAACCAGCGTCACCCGCAACACTTATATGGTGATTACTGGTGAAAGGGTTAACTAGGGGCAATTAGGGGGTTAAAATCTTTATTAGGTAATATATGGGGGTACCTGACGCTATATAAAAACCTGCGGCGAACCTAAAAAAAAATACTGGCTACCGATCAGCATCGCCGACGCTAAAACATCGATCAGAAAAATGATCGCTTAGCGACAGTGGTGATAGGGGGTGAAAGGGTTACCTGGGGGGCGATCAAGGGGTTAAACCTTTATTAGGTAATATATGGGGGTACCCGACGCTATAAAAACCTGCGGCGAACCTAAAAAAAATTACTGGCTACCGATCAGCATCGCCGACGCTAAAACATCGATCAGAAAAATGATCGCTTAGCGACGGCGGTACTAGGGGGTGAAAGGGTTATCTGGGGGGTGATCAGGGGGTTAAACCTTTATTAGGGGGGGGGTTAGGGGGCTACACTGGACCTAAAACTAAATGTACTGACACTTTTACAGTCACAAATGTCACTGATTGCAGTGATCACTAAATAAATGGTCACTGCAATCAGTGACACTGTGACTGGGGGCTGGGGGGTGATCTGGGGGGTGATTTATGTACCTATGTGTCCTGGTGTCAGTGTAGTGTTGTGTGCACTGACCTGCATCTTCTCCTGTACGGCGCTCGGTATATGTGAGTGCCGCAGGAGAGATGACATCACTTCCTCCAGCCTGTGTAAACAAGCACACAGGCAGGGGAAGCTCTCATTCGCCGGGAGCGATCGAGAGGGGGTGGCCAGAATCGAACGGCCGTCCCCTCATGCCGGATCGCTCCCAAAGGTAAAACGACCGCTCACTGTAAAGAAGGGGGGTCCGATCTGACCCCCCAACTATACAAAGGCAATCACATACATATACGTGATTCTGCCTGTCGGTGCCATTCTGCTAACGTATATTTACAGTGGGCGGTCGTTAAGTGGTTAAAGGATACCTCTCCCCTGGGCCTTGTACAAGACTCTTACCAGGACTTTTAGCGAAGTAGCGAAAGTGCTGGATCTTAGAGCCCAGTCCTCCGAAGAGAGACATTACAGGCGACGCCTCACACGTGAGGCCCGGATCCCATCCAGTTTTGGCTTACTTTAGGCGTCTTGGATGGGTCCAAAAGCATAGCTCTTTTACCCCCAGAGGGTCTCTTTGGCAGAGCTTTCCTTTAGCACATCCTATCGCGTCCAACACCTTTAGACACTGGCGAAAAAACTGAGGTGCTCCCCTGATGGGAGGGGTTATATGGAGGGGAACTGTCTTCTATTGGTTGTGCCAGTGTCCAATCACCGCTGGTGACCCTTAACCCATTATGTAATGACTGGCTCTGTGGTGTACGATAAAGAAAGGTTTATTTAAACAGTAAGGTTTGCAAGTACTCACATTTAAAATGTATAAAACAGGTATATCAAATACGAGCGCCGAGCTCGTCCGTGTCGCATACGGTGCTTGTGTTGTCCCTACGCGTATCGTCAATGACGATACGCGTAGGGAGCAGTAAGGTAAGTGAGGTAAGGGGCCATCCATATACCACAGGAGTCAGTGTGGAAGGCACGAAGTTTAAACCACTCATCACCTAGCACCTTATCACAGCACCGCTTTCAGTCCATAAGGAATCCTTTTTTGGACTTTCTCGCAGCAACATAATTGCTCTGTTGCACGTTTATTTTAAAGCTTTTTCTCTCACAGATTTTAAAAAGGACAGTCATTTTATTGTATGAACACAGCAATTGTTTACACAAGTATTTGTTACTGCTTAGTACAAATTTTTGTGTCACGGATTCATGCACCTTTGCACTTTACCTTACTGATAGTACAGGTACTGCTTAGTACCATTTTTTCTCTCTCCACGGATACATGCACCTTTTACTACTGTCTCAGTTATTTTATTTTTCCTGTGTCACGGATCATTTGCACTTTTGCACTTTATCATTGCTCCAGCACTTGCTGGTAATATAACCACCTTACTAATACAGGAGTATATTAAGGCACAATATTTATGTTTTATTATTTTATGCTATCTCAATAAGTATTTATGGATGCCAGTTTTAGTAATTTTATATTGGATATTTGAGAACCAGCATTACTGACACAGAACATCACATATCATTCCCATCAGTTCAGCACTATTTCTTTATATATATTCACACTCAGGGTCACGGATTATACCTTTCAGTGCTTTGCAGCAGATGATCTTTTTTATTATAGTAGCGCGGAATTACTTTCTATACACATTGGGCACAGTGAGGCATGGGCACAGTGAGGCACAGTAAGGCATGGGCACATAACCAATATTTATGGTTATCCCTCCTATTATTTTTATACAGTATGGGGTAGATCAGTATTTTGACTTGATTTGTGACTTGACCAAAATAAATGACTTGACTTGACTTGCTTGACTTCTAGCAGGGAC
Organism: Rana muscosa; assembly: GCA_029206835.1. Classification (NCBI taxonomy): domain Eukaryota; kingdom Metazoa; phylum Chordata; class Amphibia; order Anura; family Ranidae; genus Rana; species Rana muscosa. The sequence continues at coordinate 462,126,541 of CM055121.1, forward strand.
TCGACTTGACTTGCTTGCTTTTCGTCACAGTAACTTGAGACTTGCTTGAGACTTGCACATGTGTGACTTACTCCCATGTCTGCACAACGGTATGTATGTGTGTATATATATATATTGTGACAGCAGGAAGGTAAAGTCACCTGGTTGCATCCAGGGGGGTAGATATATTTCGCCCAGATTCAGGCTTTACGCCGACTTATACAACTAGGTGGAGAGTTGTATAAGCCCAGCTAAGGCTAGTGGGCTCATGGATGACTCATATGTCTAGGGAGAGTGTGGGGCGTCGTGCAGACAGGGAGTTGATGAGACCAGCTGAAGCTTGTCAGCTCATTTAGGCCTCTATAAGAACTCCCAGCTTCATTAGATGTTAGCTCATGCCTGGAACCAGACCTGTGTGGACTGTCTAGGGAGAGTGAACCCCTGTGCGGTGAGGCAAAGCCTGTGTGGCTATTTGTTTGGACTTTTACTAAACCAGGGACTTAGGGACTAGGACAGCACCAGGCTGATCCCAGTTAGTTTAGGAAACCTGCATGTTTAGTCAGAGGTCAAACTGACCAGGATTTATTTTGTTTATGTTTCTTTTTGGCTTTGCTGTGTTTGTCACTGTACATAGAGAAATAAACCGCACCTTTTGATTTTGAAAACCACAACCTCCGTCTGCTGGCCCCGTTTTTGTGTGGGGAGCCCAACCAGGGGGTCACACACACCCGCTACCGAGTTAACCCCCTCACAGTTGGTGGAGAATGCGGGCAGTTTTTTTTAAGCCAGCATGGAGGAGATACTGAAACAGCTGGCTCTAGCAAATGCCAATCAACAGCAGACAAATGCAGGTTTGCAAAGGAGCCTTGCAGCCCAGCAGCAAGCTCATCAACAAGCCCAGCAGCAATCTGAGGCCCGCTTCATAGACCTGTTACAGAAGCAAGAGCAGAGACTACAACAAATGGAAGCAGTAATGCAGCAACGTCCGCAGACCAGTGAGGAAAGCCGTCCCACTAATACCGCGTCCTTTGGGGTGAGTCGTTTATTGACAAAAATGACTGGAGAGGATGATCCAGAGGTATTTTTGACCACATTTGAAAGGACCGCTGAAAGAGAAAAGTGGCCTGAGGAGCAGTGGGCTGGACTGGTGGCTCCTCTGTTAACTGGTGAATCGCAGAAGGCTTACTATGACCTAGAGCCTGACCAAGCAAAAGACTATGTGATGCTAAAAGCTGAAATATTGGCAAGGCTGGGTGTCACCCTGGCTGTCCGGGCTCAGCGTGTGCATAACTGGACTTTCCAGCTTGGAAAACCCCCCAGGTCTCAAATGTATGATCTCATTCACCTAAGCAGGAAGTGGCTACAGCCAGAGACTTTGTCCGCACCAGAGATTGTGGAACGTGTTGTAATGGATCGGTTTTTGAGAGCTCTTCCTACTGCCATCCAAAAGTGGGTAAGCCATGGAGACCCAGAGACGGCCGGTGGTCTTGTGGATCGTGTAGAGAAATACTTGGCTACAGAGAACCTGACGGCCTCTTCCAGAGACTCTCGGACTTTCCACCCTAAGACCAGACCATCCCCAGGGGCGGATAAGAGGATTCCAAGGGGTAAGGGTGGAGAGAGTGAGAGGGTGGGAGCTCTACCCCAAGTTTGGCGATTACAGCCTGGGAAATCAGCGGCTCAAGAGGCGGCAAGAAGGATCGTTTGCTACCGCTGCCGGCAAGCGGGACATATTGCAGCAAATTGCCCGGTTGTGGAGGAACCCATGCAATGTGACTTTGATGGACAGACGTCAGTCGCTGTGTGCGACAGTCGCATGCACTGCCATTCGGGGAACTGAGAAACATTTATGCAAAATGTGTATTAATGGTAGAAATGTTGTGGTATTACTGGATTCAGGTAGCCTTGTGACCCTGATAAAGGCTGAGTTAGTTAAAACAGAGGTTTCTGGGAATAGCAAGGTAGCTGTTATTTGTGTGCATGGGGACACCCGAGAGTATCCAGTGACTACAGTGTGTTTTGAGACCCCCAAAGGTACCCTCTCTCATCCAGTGGGGTTAGTATCTCAATTACCGCATGATGCCATTGTGGGAAGGGATTTTCCGAAGTTCTGGGAACTGTGGGATGATCCTGAGCCCCCCACTGGTGCCCCTATGTACCAGGAATGTGATAGCCAGAACTCCTCTGAGAGTGGTGAGGACTCTCCAGAATTTCCCTTGTCAGTATTGGCAGGGGAGACTCAAGAAACTGGAGAGGAGCCCACCTCCTCAGACGAAAACCTACCGTCTGTGGAGTTTTCTGATCTGGAGGTTCACAGGGAAAATTTTGCCACAGAACAGTTAAAAGACCCCGCCCTAATAAAGGCACGGGAAAACGTAGTGGAAATAGATGGCGAGTTAGTGAACCCAGATAATACCTGCACTTACCCATACTTCAGCGTAGAGAAGGACCTACTGTATCGGGTGGCAAAAAGGGCAGAAGAAACCGTTGAGCAGCTTGTGGTGCCCAAACCTTACAGGAAGTTGGTGTTGGAGTTGGCCCATGGGCACATTCTTGGAGGTCATCTGGGGACAGAGAAAACCCGAGAGAGGGTATTACAGAGATTCTATTGGCCTGGGGTGATGAAGGACATAGAAAATTATTGTTCCTCCTGCCCTGTGTGTCAGAGGTCGGCCCCGATGCCACATTTCCGTAGCCCGCTGGTCCCTCTACCCATCATTGAGGTCCCGTTTGAGAGAATCGCAATGGATTTGGTAGGTCCTATAATCAAGTCCGCTAGGGGGCACCAGTACATATTGGTTATAATGGACTATGCCACCCGTTATCCAGAAGCGATCCCTCTCAGAAATACCTCGGCCAAAACCATAGCCAAAGAGCTATCTCTTGTTTTTAGCCGGGTGGGTATTTGTAAAGAACTGCTTACGGACCAAGGTACACCCTTTATGTCCCGGGTTATGAAAGAGCTGTGTAAATTGCTCAAAGTGACGCAATTGCGTACATCTGTGTATCACCCCCAAACCGATGGGCTGGTTGAAAGATTCAACAAAACCCTAAAACAAATGTTGAAGAAAGTGGTGGATAGAGATGGAAAGGATTGGGACTGTCTACTTCCTTATTTGATGTTTGCTATTAGGGAGGTGCCCCAATCCTCTACGGGATTCTCCCCCTTTGAGTTACTGTATGGGAGACACCCAAGAGGGCTGTTGGATATTGCCAAGGAAACTTGGGAAAGTGAGAGTTCTCCCCACAGGAGTGTGATTGAGCATGTCGCCCTGATGCAAGATCGAATTGCACAGGTAATGCCCATCGTGAAGGAACATTTGGCCCAAGCGCAGTTAGCACAGCAGAGAGTGTACAACCGTGGAGCCAAGACCCGTACCTTTTCCCCGGGGGATAGGATACTGGTACTTGTCCCTACGGTTGAAAGTAAATTCCTTGCCCAATGGCAAGGCCCCTACGAGATAATGGAAAAAGTGAGCGAAGTGAATTACAAGGTCAGACAACCAGGAAGGCGAAAGCCCGAACAGATATATCACGTTAATCTGTTGAAAGCCTGGAGGGATAGAGAGTCCCTAGTCGCAGAAACTTGGTCACCAGCTCAAACTGGTTGCGTGATTCCAGAGGTTGGAATAGCAGCCACCTTGTCACAACCCCAACAACAGGAGGTTAAGGAGTTTGTGCTTCGCAACAAGGAGGTGTTCTCTGAGCTGCCGGGACAAACATCTGGGGTAGAGCATGATATTATTACCCCGCCCGGTGAAAGGGTGAAGTTAAAACCCTATCGGATCCCAGAGGCCCGACGGGAGGCAATACGGGAGGAAGTACAGAAAATGCTGAACTTAGGGGTGATAGAGGAGTCCCAAAGTGATTGGTCTAGTCCCATTGTGTTGGTGCCTAAACCGGATGGGAGCTGGCGATTTTGTAACGATTTTCGTCAGTTGAACAAAGTTACAAAATTTGACACCTACCCCATGCCACGTATAGATGAGTTGATCGACCGGCTGGGAACAGCCCGATACATGACGACTCTTGACCTCACAAAAGGGTATTGGCAAATTCCCCTGGCCAAGTCGGCCAAAGAGAAAACCGCATTTGTAACCCCAGACGGGGCATTCCAATATAAGAGAATGCCGTTCGGGTTACAGAATGCGCCGGCCACATTCCAGCGGAAAATGGACCAGATACTGAGGCCCCATCGGAAGTATGCTGCGGCTTACCTGGATGACGTAATTGTCCATAGCACAGATTGGGCCTCACATCTGCCAAAAGTGCAAGCAGTCCTAGACTCTATCCGGGAAGCGGGGTTTACGGCTAACCCCAAGAAGTGTACCATTGGGCAGGAGGAGGCCAAATATCTTGGGTACACCATTGGCAGGGGAGTGATAAAACCCCAACTCAACAAAGTCGAGGCCATCCAGAGTTGGCCACGTCCCAACAGCAAGAAGCAGGTACGGGCCTTTCTGGGAATCGCGGGTTATTATCGGCGCTTCATTCCCCACTTTGCTTCTAAGGCTGTGCCCCTAACCAACCTGACGAAAGGGAAAGGGTCGGTCATGATTAAATGGACCCCCGAGGCTGAGGCAGCATTCCAATTCTTGAAACAAGCCTTATGTAGCCAGCCAGTGTTGTACTCACCCGACTTCTCTAAAGACTTTGTCGTACAAAGTGATGCGTCAGATGTGGGGTTAGGAGCAGTATTGTCCCAGGTCTGGAACGGGGAAGAGCACCCAGTCATTTACCTCAGCAGGAAGTTGAAGTCCCATGAGGTAAATTACGCCACGGTTGAAAAGGAGTGTTTAGCGGTGAAGTGGGCTCTAGATTCCCTTCGGTACTATCTGCTAGGTAGGCACTTTGACATGGTTACGGATCACGCTCCGTTAAAGTGGATGGCTCAAAACAAGGAAACAAATAGAAGAGTGAATAGGTGGTTCCTGGCCCTCCAGGAATTCAACTTCACAGTAAAGCATCGCCCTGGCGTTCAAATGGGGAATGTGGATGCTTTGTCTCGAGTACATGAATGCCTGATTGCTGGTGTTCCAACCCCGAGGTTAAAACAAGAGGGGGGGGTATGTGACAGCAGGAAGGTAAAGTCACCTGGTTGCATCCAGGGGGGTAGATATATTTCGCCCAGATTCAGGCTTTACGCCGACTTATACAACTAGGTGGAGAGTTGTATAAGCCCAGCTAAGGCTAGTGGGCTCATGGATGACTCGTATGTCTAGGGAGAGTGTGGGGCGTCGTGCAGACAGGGAGTTGATGAGACCAGCTGAAGCTTGTCAGCTCATTTAGGCCTCTATAAGAACTCCCAGCTTCATTAGATGTTAGCTCATGCCTGGAACCAGACCTGTGTGGACTGTCTAGGGAGAGTGAACCCCTGTGCGGTGAGGCAAAGCCTGTGTGGCTATTTGTTTGGACTTTTACTAAACCAGGGACTTAGGGACTAGGACAGCACCAGGCTGATCCCAGTTGTTAGTTTAGGAAACCTGCATGTTTAGTCAGAGGTCAAACTGACCAGGATTTATTTTGTTTACGTTTCTTTTTGGCTTTGCTGTGTTTTTGTCACTGTACATAGAGAAATAAACCGCACCTTTTGATTTTGAAAACCACAACCTCCGTCTGCTGGCCCCGTTTTTGTGTGGGGAGCCCAACCAGGGGGTCACACACACCCGCTACCGAGTTAACCCCCTCACAGTATATATATATATATATATATATATATATATATATATATATATATATATATATATATATGTGATACAGAAATCAATTTGTATTACTCTGCTACTTTGATAAATGTCATTTGCACATCAGTATGAGCAATTTCTGGTGTTACGAAAATAGAAAGGGTCAAAATAACCAAGGGCAGCAGAAACTTGGCTCTGATAATATTTGCAGCTTCCAGAAAAAAATGATTCTTCAAAACATCAAAACAGATTTTCAGTCAACCCTTGCAGGAATTAGATTGAGGATGCATTAGGTAAAAAGCACAACATTAAAAAGTTATTTGCAACTTAGGGAAGTTCTATGAATACACTTAACTTATCCACAAAACCAGAATGTGGCATCTCAAAATACTTACTGGTAGCCAATGGCTAAGGATATGGTTTTGCTGGGGCAGATTTTGTTCATTATGAGATAATGTATTGAAATCCAACAGTGGCGTAACTAGGGTTGGTGTCACCTGGTGCGGTAAAACATGACGTCACCCCCTCCCCCCCCCCCCAATAATTTTGATTTGATTTTAACCTGCTGACACGGCGTCTTGCTAGCTGGACAGGATCTGATGGCTGCAGGGAAGATGGCGAGGTGCTGTGACCTGCCCACAACAAGGAGTGTTGCTACAAGGCCCTGTAGTCAGCAAGCAGAAGACAGTAGCTGAAAAGAGAAGCACTCTGCAGGGGGCAGGCACACATGACGTAATTGTTTGCTAGGATGCTGGCGGTGCTAGCAATCAATGACAGCTCTCAGCAGAGATGTGGCTTGCCTGGATCAAGGAAAATCGGGCACTGCAGATTGGAAGGCTGACGGACCAATGGACTATACAAATATATATATATATATATATATTGTGGTTTAAGATTGTAGATCGGGAGGTGAGGTACATGGGACACTTGGCATGTATAAAGAAGAAAAAACAAAAAATAGAATAGACTTCCACACACCTAAATGAGTAAACTACAAATATTTATTAGCCTATATTAGGCAAATGAATAAACAAACATTGCTATAATTCCCCAGTTCATAAAAAATGCAGATCAAAACCCATTTGATCACACCACCAAATAATTGCCTAATCAAACCACACGGAAGAAAGGCAACTATCCAGTGGCTAGCAGACCCGCTCCCTCCTCCTGTGTGAAATAACACCCCCTATATACACCTGATATACCCCAAGACCTACCCTAACAAAGAAAGGCTCCCATATATATATTTCCTAAACTGCAGCAGCGCGCACCTGTAACAGGTAATTCTCGCTGCTGCAGATTGGAAAAGCACAACCCGAAGGGATCAGAGGATTGAATCCCGTTGATCAGTCACATATCAGTCGGTCTCAAGAAAAATGTCCTTCAAATGCTTGAAAAAATGAGTAACCAAAAAAAGTCCAGAAAAGGATATATATCAAAAAATAAATAAATAAACAAACAAGGGAATTGGTAATAATGAATATCAGTATATAGTATTCCCGACTAGATGCAAAAAGTCAGTTCCAGTCATTGATAAGAAGTTAGAGATATAATGCTAGACTGCCCTGGTGATTAATACAAGGAACATCTGTTATAACCGCACTTAATATTCCTGCTGACTGCAGGTAAAGCCGTAGTTGAATAAAACGACATATATGCAAGCGGTGGAGTTGTATTACTACTCACGGATCCTGTAAGAATCACCAATTGATGATATTCAGGGATAGTCAAATCCTCTATACTCCAATGATTGAGGCTGTTTTCACGGAGATCAGACGGGATCGATCAGTGTATGGACATCCCTGATGATATAACTGTTGATCATCGGCAGTGCATAAAGCCGGAGTCTGTCCTGTCCTCAGCCGGAGTCTGTCCTGTCCTCAGCCGGAGTCTGTCCTGTCCTCAGCCGGAGTCTGTCCTGTCCTCAGCACTTACTTGCTGAAGGAGGCAGGCAGCGGGAAACCCAAGTATATCACTCCGCAGCAGCAGGAACTGTGACCCAGGACTTTATGCAAGTGCATAAAGTCCTGGGTCACAGTTCCTGAACTGGCGGACTGTTGTGTCAGTCCGCCAGTTCTGAAAAGGAAAAAATAAGTCCCTCTATTCTGCAGTCTCTTGAGCCCCTCTGGATGAACTGAATGCCCCCCATCCCCACCCAGTAAATATGATTCACCAGCAGTGGGCCACGAGGGAACATTTGTTCACACTATGTATGCCCATGTATACTACATTATGAAGTTTGAAGCTGCCGGCCCCCCTGTTAAAGTGATGGGACCGGGCCCCCTATAAGAGGCCCGATGGTACCCCCCATCAGCAGCCCTGGCTGCAGACACCCCATTGGTTTGATGGGGGGGGGGGGGAGTTTTACTTTTTTTTTATTTAAAGATAAGACACAGATACAAACAGAAAGACAACTTTGCATTACATATACTAGATTGTAATGAGCATATTAGGTATAATAACCGTACAAAACAGTTGCATGTGAGTAAAGTTCACTATTCAGTCAGAGTCATACCACACGCTTAAGTCTAATAAAAGGGTAAACATAAACATCTCTGCTCATCACATTTTGTTATTTTTTGATTGAAAAAAAAGGAGGTAAAAAAGGGAAAGATAGAGAAGACAAAAGAAAAAGAGCAGAGAGAGAGAAAAGAAAAAAAACACACAAGGGAGGGGCAATTACCCCCAGGGAGCCAAGATCGGTAACGCTGAACTGGCAACTGGCAATGGGGATCCCATGTATTGGGGGAATTCGTCAGAGAAGCGAAAGAGGTTCCAGTGAATCCATCTGGACTTGTGTTCCTCCGACTTATCTCGCAGCGCAGAGGTCAGATCTTCCATTTGCTCAATGTCCTTCACTCTTGCGAGCCATTGGGCCACCGTTGGTGCAGACTGTTGCTTCCAAAGAGGCGGGATGCTGGCCCGAGCAGCATTAAGGAGATGCTTGAGGAGGGATTTATGGTAACATTTCCTTGATAGGGGAGTAAGGTTAAGGAGAACCGCAGCTGGGTTATCCTGAAGGGAGATGTCTGTGAGTTTCTGTATGAGCTTAAGTACCGGCTGCCAAAAAGTTTGGAGCACAGGGCAGTCCCAAAAAATATGCAATAGGGTGCCTGTGTGTAGGTCGCATCGCCAACATCGGTCAGTTTGTAGAGGGAATATCTTAGCCAGCACGGAAGGAGTTCTGTACCAGCTTGTCACTATTTTACAGGCGGTCTCGTGATATTTGCTGCATAGAGAGGATTTCTGTGCAAAAAGAGTATGCAGTCTTTTTAGGGTTCTGTGAAGGAGACTTGCAAGTCTCTCTCCCATTTTGCTAAGAATGGGGGTCTTCAATGGCATGAAGGTCTAGCAAGGATTTGTAGGAGGTAGATAAGGACCTCCAGATCGGTCCCTCCCCCAAGCAGAGTTCCTCAAAGGAGTGGCGCTTTCTGACGAAGTGGGCTGGTTTGGGCAGTGAGCTGAGAAAGTGAGATAATTGGTTGATCCTCCAGCGGTCTAATGAAAGTGGGGCCTGACCTGAGAGCAAGTTCTCTGTAGTGAGCCAACCGGTGGAATGCAAGAATGAGGAGGACCTCATGAGTCCCTGTGTGGCTTGTGAGAGAAAGGACGGGTCGGTAAGGCCAGGTACAAAATCCGGATGACCAATAAGTGGCTTCAGTGGGGATGGAAAATTTCTCAATGAGGCTAAACGGAAGAAGCTTTTCAGTTCCATAAGAGTTGGCCCAATCAGTGGGTGAGTAGTCAGGTGGGTGGCAGGAGTATTCTCTGCCCAAGGAAGACCCGCCAGGGGGGCCCTGGCCGCCTCCTGCTCCAGCGACACCCAGAGCTTCAAATCACTGTGACGGCACCAGTCCACAACCCTGGTCATATGTGCCGCAGTATAGTACAGGGCTGGGTCTGGGAATCCAAGACCACCTTTAATCTTCGGTCCTAGTAGGAGTGCTCTGCCGAGACGCGGATGTTTACCACGCCATATGAATCTGATGAATATGGAACGTACGGCGTGAAAGAATGTCTGAGGTATCTTGACGGGCAGCACCTGCAATAAATACAGAAGTCTGGGCATTGCATTTGTACCGCTGCCATTTTTGCTTTTTAATGTTATGCTAGTGCTATGTAATGTTAATCTATGATAAATGTTATAAATTGGTATTTGGCACCATCTAGTGGCCTAAACTTGAAATGGACTTCATTTATTTTCGGTTTTCAAGAACATGGAGAAATATTATACAAGTGACCTACCCAGGAACACTCAGTACTGAATTGCATGCTGGGTAGGACATAAAAATGCCCCGCACGGCCATCTTGGATCTCTTCTGGACGCGTGGCCTGCCTACAGGGATCTGTGAGGAGGTGACCCAGAGAGCGCGGCACTGCAGAGCGGAACATCCAGCGATCCTGCATCACATCCCTGAGCTGAAGAGACAGAGTGACCGGATCAAGAAGGATCCAAAAACATCTGACTGATCCATCTGCGGGTGCCAGCCATCCTGTGAAGCGGAGCGGCGTGCCTGTGCTGACTGACAGCAGGATCCAGAGACAGCCGGCGTGGAGGTTTACAGTTCTTCCAGGCTCAATGTGGTGAGAGAGCAGCCGCCCACAGTTACTTGATACATTTTCACACATAGACTTATTACCACAGTGTCGCTGGAACTTGTAGTTCCGCGGAACAGATTTCATCCAGCTGAACGGAGTTACCAGTAGGCCTAAATTCCACACTCCTCTGGGGACTGACACTGTGAGACTCATAGACAATTACACTGGAAGAAACAATAAGTGTGTCACATCACCAGTTCAGTTCAATACAGTAACATGTGCATAGGCCTCAAGCCTGATTTAATTATTAAGTGACTGCCGCTGGAGGTACATTCCCAAGAAGGAGTCCACGGATACTTTGCACAATTGAAGCTACTGCTCTATGTTATTCTACATTGCTTTATTGATCAGAGAACCCTTTGGATTACAATCTCTGTCACACAATAGCTAGCAGAAGACAGAAGGAAGACCGGAGACTATATTCCTTACTGTAAGGCCTTACAGTGTTGTTACTACCTACTAGAGACTGTAGGGGAAATACTGAGTTAATTATATTGTAGTATATCATTCTTGCCAAATACTGTGTGTCGCATAGTTGATTTCATAGTGTCTACGCAGTGTGCTGGAAGTGGGAAGGTGCCCAGTGCTGAGGTTGTTGCCTGAGCATTAGTCCCACTTGGAGACACTCCTGCTAAAGCAATACAGGTAGCTCTCAGGTGATAGCCATTTACAACTGCTTGTCTCATTATTGTATACGAATTGTGGATCTGTGGGAATGATTAAACCTGTTCTACTAAATTTACCTTTTGGTTTAATACAATCTGTTGTGAGGCTTGTTAATTCTCCAACCAGGTGTAGCAGTGCATACTCGGGTGACAACACAGGTAAAGTGAATATAATCTGTGACTATTCACCGGTCTTTTATTATTAAGTTTCTCATCAACACTGTACCACAGCTGTGTCAAGCGGATTGAGACAAATTATTGGGGGTGTTAGAGCAGAGTACAGGCCCAATCAAATATCAGCAGCTCCTTCGGAGGTCAGTGCTACACATTCATTTTTAGTACATTGCAACGGCCGAACCAGGAAAGGGCCAGAGTCCCACCTCCTAAGATCAGCCGAGAGCGTAGATAAAAGGGGCTGGAAGTTGAGGGCAACAATGTCTTGTTAAGCCCTGTACACACGATCGGATTTCCTATGGATTTTTAACCAATGGATTTTTCCATCGGAAATGCGATGAAGCCGACTTCCATCAGTCTTGCCTACACACCATCAGTCAAAAAACTGACCGTTCCAAACGCGGTGACATAAAACACTCAGATGAGCCGAGAAAAAAGAAGTTTAATGCTTCTGAGCATGCGTCGACTTGATTCTAAGCATGCGTGGGTTTTTTATCCGATGGAGTTCCCCACAGATGATAGTAATTTGCTATCGTTTTTTTTTCCCATCGGATAAATTTAAAACATATTCTATTTTTAATCACTGATGGAAAAAGGACCGGTGGGGCCCATACACGATCGGTTTGTCCGATGAAAAAAGTCCATCGGACTGTTTTCATCTGTAAAACCGATCGTGTGTACAGGGCTTAAGTTTGCAGAGATTTTTGTTCCTAGGTATTGGATTGAGCGGGCAGCCCATTTGAATGGGAAGAAGGGACGTAGGTTAGAAATGGTAGAATCCGACAAGGAAACACTTAAGGCCTCTGATTTTTGTAAGTTTACCTTAAAATTAGACAGGGTGCCGTAGCGCTTCAGCTCCTGTAACAGGGAAGGTAAAGAGGTGAGGGGCTCGGTAATGTAAAATAAAAGGTCGTCAGCATAAGCTGCCACTTTGTGGTGACATTGGCCTGACTGGACGCCTCTGATGGACTGATTATCTCTGACATTGTGTACGAAAGGTTCCAGTGGGGGGGTGTTTTTGCTGCTGGACACAGCTATATTATAGTTATCTCTCTCTCTCTCTCTCTCTCTCTCTCTCTATATATATATATATACACACACACACACACACACGTCCATAAATATTGGGACATCGACACAATTCTAATCTTTTTTGCTCTATACAACACCACAATAGATATGAAATGAACAAGATGTGCTTTAACTGCAGACTTTCAGCTTTAATTTGAGGGTATTTACATCCAAATCAGGTAAACTGTGTAGGAATTACAACAGTTTGTATATGTGCCTCACACTTTTTAAGGGACCAAAAGTAATGGGACAATTGGCTGCTCAGCTGTTCCATGGCCAGGTGTGTGTTATTCCCTCATTATCCTATTTACAAGGAGCAGATAAAAGGTCCAGAGTTCATTTCAAGTGTGCTATTTGCATTTGGAATCTGTTGCTGTCAACTCTCAATATGAGATCCAAAGAGCTGCCACTATCAGTGAAGCAAACCATCATTAGGCTGAAAAAAAAAAAAAAAACATCAGAGAGATAGCAAAAACATTAGGTGTGGCCAAATCAACTGTTTGGAACATCCTTAAAAAGAAAGAACGCACCGGTGAGCTCAGCAACACCAAAAGACCCAGAAGACCACGAAAAACAACTGTGGTGGATGACCAAAGTATTCTTTCCCTGGTGAAGAAAACACCCTTCACAACAGTTGGCCAGATCAATAACACTCTCCAGGAGGTAGGTGTATGTGTGTCAAAGTCAACAAGCAAGAGAAGACTTCACCAGAGAGAATACAGAGGGTTCACCACAAGATGTAAACCATTGGTGAGCCTCAAAAACAGGAAGGCCAGATTAGAGTTTGCCAAACAACATTAAAAAGCCTTCACAGTTCTGGAACAACATCCTATGGACAGATGAGACCAATATCAACTTGTACCAGAGTGATGGGAAGAGAAGAGTATGGAGAAGGAAAGGAACTGCTCATGATCCAAAGCATACCACCTCATCAGTGAAGCATGGTGGTGGTAGTGTCATGGCGTGGGCATGTATGGCTGCCAATGGAACTGGTTCTCTTGTATTTATTGATCATGTGACTGCTGACAAAAGCAGCAGGATGAATTCTGAAGTGTTTCGGGCAATATTATCTGCTCATATTCAGCCAAATGCTTCAGAACTCATTGGACGGCACTTCACAGTGCAGGTGGACAATGACCCGAAGCATACTGCGAAAGCAACCAAAGAGTTTTTTAAGGGAAAGAAGTGGAATGTTATGCAATGGCCAAGTCAATCACCTGACCTGAATCCGATTGAGCATGCATTTCACTTGCTGAAGACAAAACTGAAGAGAAAATGCCCCAAGAACAAGCAGGAACTGAAGACAGTTGCAGTAGAGGCCTGGCAGAGCATCACCAGGGATGAAAACCAGCATCTGGTGATGTCTATACGTTCCAGACTTCAGGCTGTAAATTGACTGCAAAGGATTTGCAACCAAGTATTAAAAAGTGAAAAAGTTTGATTTATGATTGCTAATCTGTCCCATTACTTTTGGTCCCTTAAAAAGTGGGAGGCACATATACAAACTGTTGCATTTCCTACACTGTTCACCTGATTTGGATGTAAGTACCCTCAAATTAAAGCTGAAAGTCTGCAGTTAAAGCACATCTTGTTCGTTTCATTTCAAATCCATTGTGGTGGTGTATATAGAGCCAAAAAGATTAGAATTGTGTCGATGTCCCAATATTTATGGACCTGACTGTAGCTGTGTATATAGAGGTGTCCAGCAGCACCCCCCCTGAGACGGTCTGATAACCGGGGGGGGGGCTGGGAGTGCTGCTGGACAACACAGCTATATACACAGATACAGGGCTGTCATCAGGGGGGTACAGGCAGTACACCTGAAAGGGGCCTACATGGCCCCCCCTTTTTTTTCTTTTGTAAGGGGGGCCCGGAGTTCTCCAGGGCCCCGAATGTCAACCCCCCTTTTTTTTTTATTATTCATTTTTTTATTTAATTTGTTTGTTTTTTTTATTCATTTTATTTATTAATTTATTTTGTAAGGGGCCCAGAGGTCCCCGAAGGTCCCCAGGGCCCCGGATGGAAACCTCCCTTTTTTTATTTATTTTTTATAATTTTTTTATTATTAATTTTTTTATTTAATTTTTTTTTTTTTATTATTATTTAATTTATTTATTTTGTAAGGGGCCCAGAGGTCCCCAGGGCCCCCGGATGGAAACCTCCCTTTTTTTTTTTTTTTATAATTTTTTTTTTGTAAGGGGCCCAGACGGTGTTATTCTGTTTTTTTTTTTGTGTTCGTCAGAACCCAAACCCCCTGCTTCTCAATTCGTGGCACCCCCCCCCCCTGCTTCTGAATTTGCAGCAGCCCCCCCCGCTTCTCAATTCCTCAATTCGCGGCGGCAGCACCCCCCCCTGGTTCTCCTCGGCTCCAGGGGGCCCATGCCTGAAGCTGTATAAGGGGCCCCAAAATTCCTGATGGCTGCCCTGCACAGATTATATATATATATATATATATATATATATATAAATAAAATATAGCTGTGTCCAGCAGCACTCCCAGACCGTCTCAGGGTGGGCAGCTCAACCACTATACCTGTATATAATATAGCTGAAAACCAGTGGGGGGGGGGGGGTGCTGCTGGACACAGCTATATTTTATATATATATATATATATATATATATATATATATATATATATATACATACACACACACACACACACACACACACATACTCGCTGGAAACAAAAAGGGAGTACACCCTTAAGTTAAAATGTCCTAAATTGGGCCCAATTAGTAATTTTCCCTCCTCGATGTGACTCGTTAGTGTTACAAGGTCTCAGGTGTGAATGGGGAGCAGATGTGTTAAAAAAAATACTTTTTTTTAAATCGCTTTCGCCCTCTCATACTGGTCACTGGAAGTTCAACATTGCACCTCATGGCAAAGAACTCTGAGGATCTAAAAAAAAAAAAAAGAAAGAATTGTTGCTCTACATAAAGATGGCCTAGACTATAAGAAGATTGCCAAGACCCTAAATCTGAGCTGCGGCACGGTGGCCAAGACCATACAGCGGTTTAACAGGACAGGTTCCACTCAGAACAGGCCTCACTATGGTCGACCAAAGAAGTTGAGTGCACGTGCTCAGTGTTATATCCAGAGGTTGTCTTTGGGAAATAGACATATGAGTGCTGCCAGCATTGCTGCAGAGGTTGAAGGGGTGGAGAGTCAGCCTGTCAGTGCTCAGACCATACACTGCACACCACATCAAATTGGTCTGCATGGCTGTCATCCCAGAAGGAAGTCTCTTCTAAAGATGATGCACAAGAAAGCCTGCAAACAGTTTGCTGAAGACAAGCAGACTAAGGACATGGATTACTGGAACCATGTCCTGTGGTCTGATGAGACCAAGATAAACTTATTAGGTTTAGATGGTGTCAAGCGTGTGGGGTGGCAACCAGGTGAGGAGTACAAAGACAAGTGTGTCTTGCCTACAGTCAAGCATGGTGGTGGGAATGTCATGGTCTGGGGCTGCATGAGTGCTGCCGGCACTGGGGAGCTACAGTTCATTGAGGGAACCATGAATGCCAACATGTACTGTGACATACTTAAGCAAAGCATGGTTCCCTCCCTTTGGAGACTGGGCCACAGGGCAGTATTCCAGCATGATAAAGACCCCAAACACACCTCCAAGACGACCACTGCCTTGCTAAAGAAGCTGAGGGTAAAGGTGATGGACTGGCCAAGCATGTCTCCAGATATAAACCCTATTGAGCATCTGTAGGGCATCCTCAAACGGAAGGTGGAGGAGCCTAAAGGTCTCTAACATCCACCAGCTCCGTGATGTCATCATGGAGGAGTGGAAGAGGACTCCAGGGGCAACCTGTGAAGATCTGGTGAACTCCATGCCCAAGAGGGTTAAGACAGTGCTGGAAAATAATGGCCACACCAAATATTGACACTGTGGGCCCACTTTGGACATTTTCACTTAGGGGGGTGTACTCACTTTTGTTGCCAGCAGTTTAGACATTAATGGCTGTGTGTTGAGTTATTTTGAGGGGACAGCAAATTTACACTAATGTACAAGCTGTACAGTGTCATGTCTTCAGTGTTGTCACATGAAAATATATAATAAAATATTTACAAAAATGTGAGGGGTGTACTCACTTTTGTGAGATACTGTATAGGTAAAACATCTATTCCCAATCAATATAATTGTGTTTGAAATATTGCTGCATTAGAAATAGATACTCAGCCAACGGTGTTACCAGATCTCCTAACATAACATAATATATATATATATATATATATATATATATATATATATATATATATATATATATATATATATATATATATATATATATTAGAAATAGCATATTGGCTAAACTTGTATAATGAGAAGTGCCCAGTCCTACAAGTTATTTAGAACAAAGAGATCCCTGGTCTTAGATTGACACTTGGTGGTTAAAAGAGGAAGTGACTGATCGAACAACAGAATTACAAAGACGCTAATTATTATCTGCATCAACCAATGATAAGTTACACCTTCTGGGCTAGGCTTATTATAATTTTTATGAATTTATTGTCCAGAACGGTATATAGGACCACGACACTTCATAGACAGGATCACTCTGATCACACTCATCACTACACACCCACACTTCATACATTATACTTCATACCCTCATCATCACGCCTCATACTCTGAAATTTTAAGCATGCAAGACACAAGCTCCTCCTTAACGAGCCACCATTTTGGAAAAGGCAGCCATCTTAGGGGACTCTGGTAACGACTAGACTTGTGCACAACAGAAAAATTTGTTCCGTTTCGGTTCGCTTCTTGTGCACAACGGAAAAATTTGTTCCGTTTCGGTTCGCTTCTTTCCGGTCCTGTTGATTCGTAATCATTCGTAATTTTGCTAGACGGGATTTTTCGTGTTCGGACTAATTCGTATTTTCGCAAGCGTAACTTTTCGTTGAATTTTTTGTTGCTTTATAATTCGTACTTTCGGTAGAGTACGTTGTTTTTCGTTGATTCTGGACACAACTCCTACTTTCGTAACTTTTTTTGGGTTCATTGATTCGTAATTTTCCGTGTCTCTCTCACAACGACGCTGCCTATTATGCCTAATGTGCTTCGAATGGATTTGTACTTTTCTAAATACATAGCGGTTATTTGTAACGATTCGAAATCTCGTATTTTACTTTCGTTTTTTACATGCGGCTATAGGCTCCGCCCCTGTACACCATTTTGAGAGGGTTCAGCACGGTGAGGGAGAAGCAGAGAGCAGAGCAGAGTGTTATTGTGCTTCGAATGGATTCGAAATCTCGTATTTTACTTTTGTTTTTTCATGCGGCTATAGCCTCCGCCACTGTACACCATTTTGAGAGGGAGTTCAGCACGGTGAGGGAGAAGCAGAGAGCAGAGCAGAGTGTTATTGTGCTTCGAATGGATTCGTACATTCGTAGCTTTTTTCATAACGAATTATGCCAAAGACATTCGGGCATTCGCTATTTTGCGGTATAATTTATTTCGGATTCGGTTTTATTCGTAATTGCTTTGTTCGGAAATTCGAATGCTTCCGAATGTCCGAAAGTTGCTAAATTCGGACGAATTTCGATTCGTTACGAAACGAATTGCACAAGCCTAATAACGACCATTTTGAGCCAGTAGCCATTTTGGTAGGGTGAATATGCTACATTAATGTTGTCATTGATTATATGAATACTGACTATTGAGTGCTCATATTTAGATTATTATACCCCAAAAGGTAACAACAATTGTAGATTTTTCTTAACCTTCTTAGCGATAATCCCGAGTGTAGCTTAGGGTGAATTATCCATACTAAGAGTGGTAACCCCAAGCCACACTCGGGGCTGCATCACAGTATCCAGGGAAAGTAACTTACCTTGTCCCCAGGATCCTGCGATGTCTTCCCACTGTGTGCGGCGGCTGTATCTTCCGCCCGATGTACTGTATGCTGGGCTCCGTTCCCTGCAAGCTTCGAGACTCACGGGGACGGAGCCCGGCAGAAAATTCAAAAAGTGCAAAAGACAGAACACATCCAGTACACTGTAATCTTACAGATTACATTACTGTATTAAATAATTTTACCCCCCTATTGTCCCGCACTTTTATATTATATATACTGTTCTTTCTGCCTGGAAACTTGAGATTGTCCATAGCAACCAAAAAGTGTCCCTTTACGTCAAAAGTGGTTTTAGACCAGCTAGAAAACAGCGATAGTAAATTAGAACACTTGCAGAATTGAGCCATAGTGAATAGTGGGGAAATTCGTCATCAGACACTGAAAGTGACGACAGCGACAATTCTGCAACTGAGCACATTTCAGTGTTTTTGAGTTGATTACATTATTGAATAAATTCTATTATTATTATTATAATATTATTTTTGATAATTATTTATTATATTATAATTTATGATTTTATGTTTCAAACTTTATCATACCCGGGACGTATACTAGACTCTTGTTTGGACAGATTTAGGCGAGTTATTCCTAAAAATTACAGGCCTACAATATAAAACACCAAATTTCCATGCAAAACTATGTACCGCTTTCAGCATCAAAAATCTGACATAATCATACCACCAGGGAGGGTAAATAAGGAGAAACACATTGAAGTGAGAAGGCTGCACACCCTAAAGCCCTGTACACACGGTCGGACTTTTGACCAACAAACTTCATTTTGAGCAAGTGGGACCAACAATCCGACCGTGTGTACGCTCCATCGGACAAACTTTTTTTGCTTTTTTTTGTTTTCATCGGACAAAAGTTGGGTCTGCAAACGGACAAACTTTTGCCCAACAAAAGTCCGATGGAGCAAAGTCCGACCGTGTGTACAGAAAACCATCGGACTTTTGTCCAATGGACAAAACAACTAATGTTAAAATCAACCAACAATAGCAGAAGTTGACCAAAGGGTGGCGGTAAAGAGCAGAAAAACCACGTGATTATGCAAAAAGTGTTGGGAAAGTTTGCAGAAATGTCAGAGCGTGTGTATGCTATGGGTGTTCCCGACCAACTCCGTTCGGACAAAAAACCACGGAAAAGTCCGATAGAAGTCCGACCGTGTGTACGGGGCTTAATAGTGACAAAAGAACAAAATAATTCCCCCAGAGGTTTTTAGCAGCAAAAATTTGTCAATTACAATGAGCTATATACACTGAGAAAAATTATAAATGCAACACTTTTGTGTTTGCTCCTATTTATCATGAGCTGAACGCAAAGATCTATGACTTTTTCTATGTACACAAAAGGCCTATTTCTCTCAAATTTTGTTCACAAATCTGTCTAAGCCTAGGTTCACATTGGAGCGATTTGTTATGCGATTTGAGAGATCAAATCGCATTACAAGTTGCAGCCTATTGGTGGCAATGGCACTGTTCCAATCGGTGCGACACAGATTTTGCGGCGCCGCACCGATTTGCAAAAGTAGTTCCTGCACTACTTTTGCCGATTTCAGGTGCGACT
The DNA here is from genome assembly GCA_029206835.1 of Rana muscosa. Taxonomy (NCBI): domain Eukaryota; kingdom Metazoa; phylum Chordata; class Amphibia; order Anura; family Ranidae; genus Rana; species Rana muscosa. The sequence continues at coordinate 462,146,147 of CM055121.1, forward strand.
TTAATAGACATCTGTGCAGCCACACAGATGTCTATCAAGTAGCACCTGAAATCGCACTGACCTTGCTACTTTGAAATCACGCTACTAAGCTACTAAGTAGCATCAATGTGAACCAGGGCTAAGGCTGGGTTCACACTATACGACACGACTTTCATCCTACTTTGCTCTGCGACATCTGTCCTACATTGGTCCGACATTGGTCCGACATCCATCCGACTTTCATGAACAGGATACTACTTTGATCCTACTTCAATGATAGTCAATGGGCTGAAGTAGGATCAAAGTCGGACAGAAGTAGTACAGGGAGCATTTTTAATGTCGGACCGACTTGTGTCGGACCAGTTAAGACGGCTCTCATAGGGATTCATTGATTTTCACACGTCATGCGACATGAGCTCCTAATGTCGGAGCGTTTGTCGCCCCAGTGTGAACCAGGCCTCAATCTGTGTTAGTGAGCACTTCTTCTTTGACAAGATAATCTATCCACATCACAGGTGAGGCATATCAAGATGCTGATTAGACAGCATGATCATTGCACAGGTGTGCTTTAGGCTGGCCACAATAAAAAGCCACTCTGAGGCTGGGTTCACACTATACGACACGACTTTCATCCTACTTTGCTCTGCGACATCTGTCCTACATTGGTCCGACATCGGTCCGACATTGGTACGACATTGGTCCGACATCCATCCGACATTCATGAACAGGATACTACTTTGATCCGACATTGTGCTAGTCTGACTTGTCCTTTGACCAATCAAAACAATCCCAGGGTGAGATAAATTCCTTTTACTGCTGCTGTAATCACAATGTCGGATGCCAAAAGTATGGTTAGGACAAGGATCCGACTTTGATCCGACTTCAATGATAGTCAATGGGCTGAAGTCGGATCAAAGTCGGACAGAAGTAGTACAGGGAGAATTTTTAGGCTGGGTTCACACTATACGACACGACTTTCATCCTACTTTGCTCTGCGACATCTGTCCTACATTGGTCCGACATTGGTCCGACATCCATCCGACATTCATGAACAGGATACTACTTTGATCCGACATTGTGCTAGTCTGACTTGTCCTTTGACCAATCAAAACAATCCCAGGGTGAGATAAATTCCTTTTACTGCTGCTGTAATCACAATGTCGGATGCCAAAGTCGTATGGTTAGGACAAGGATCCGACTTTGATCCGACTTCAATGATAGTCAATGGGCTGAAGTAGGATCAAAGTCGGACAGAAGTAGTACAGGGAGAATTTTTAATGTCGGACCGACATGTGTCGGACCAGTTAAGACGGCTCCCATAGGGAAACATTGATTTTCACACGTCATGCGACATGAGCTCCTAATGTCGGAGCGTTTGTCGCCCCAGTGTGAACCAGCACTAAGCCCTGGTTCACACTGGTGCGATTTGACATGTCAAATCGGCGATATTTGCCGCAAATTGCAGGCAATGGCACCGTCCTAATCGGTGCGACGCCGCACCGATTTCAAAAAGTCGTTTCTGTACTACTTTTTGCATTTTCGGACGCGATTTACATTGACATCTGTGTCAGATGTCTTTGTAATCGCGTCTGAAATCAGGGCTGCCAGCGAGAGTGAAATCGTGCAAGTTCAGCTGAACTCGCACGGCTTCACTCCCGCAGCCCAGTGTGAACTTGGGCTAAAATGTGCAGTTTTATCACACAGCACAATGCCAAAGATGTCGCAAGTTTTAAGGGAGCGTGCAATTGGCATGCTTACTGCAGGAATGTCCACCAGAGCTGTTGCCCTTGAATTAAATGTTCATTTCTCTACCATAACCAATTTCCAAAAGCATTTCAGAGAATTTGGCAGTACATCCAACCGGCCTCTCATATGGTTTTTATGTACACGGGGAGATATTAATCATTTCATGTCACCCACATTGCTTAGCAAAACCCAGTAGCGAGTGTTGCAAATAATTTTGTATTTTATGTAGGATTTTGTTTTTATGTCATCCATTATCTAACCATTTATCGTGAATACATTTCTTGTGAATAAATATTTCCTATTTTGTCTGTATTCATATCGATTGATGTGTGCTTTTAAAAAGAAATTTGATTGATAAAAACAACTCGTTATAATCAACGTTTGGGGAAATTATTCTCAAACGCATAACACTGTTCATTGGCACCTTGAGGTACTTCTTAAGCTCTAAACTGTGCCTTCCCTAAGAGCTGAGCACCACCTTTACCACCCGAGCCCTGACCTGCATTATTAAGGGTGCCTAACACCCAGGTTTGTGGGTTGTTACCCTAGGCACTTTTAAAATGAACTAACAAATATTTTGGTCAACCCTTCATCCTAAACCCCACCCTCCACCTTTATCCCAAGGGTCAGTCCGATAATGTCACAGTCCTTCCTTTTCTCTCCAGCAGGGGTGATCCTTTTGCCTGCATTTAGCGCAGCTGGGGTGAGCTGCACTCCTCAAATTTCAGTTGCAACCCCCCCGGAACAGTAACATTGGTATTATGAAGTGGCAGGCCATGGGGCACCACTCAGCCTGGGTGATGCCAAATCTTCATGGTTGCACAGTGCCCTGTCCCTATCCACTGGACCGCATCATTTGTTACCATGGTTCAGAATGGCCGATTAGGACAGAGCATCACTCACTTGCTACGATGGCGGCGGCCGGCCTGCTCACGGCAATAGATGCCGAAGCTCCAGGGTGGGCATTCATAAGAATATGAAAATGCTATGCCTGCTGCCCTCTGTCATGATGCCGCAGCCTCGGTAGAGATTTGAAGGTAGGACTATTTGTAAAGGAGTAACAGAGGACTCTGTTGTAAAGGGGAGAAATCGGATGTGAAGGGTGGGCTCGGAAATGATAGGGTGGACTATAATGTAAAGAGGGGAACTCTTATGTGAGGTAGCTAGGGTGCCTCAAAATGTTGCATATTTCTAAAGGGTTCCCTGACTGAAAAAAGGCAGAGAAATGCTGGACTGATACATGCACTTTTTGATCCAGCCACGTAGAGATATAGGAAACTATTGTAACACTACCCCCCAAAGGAGCCACTGTTAGTCTAGGGGATGCCTTTTTATAATTTTTTAGCTGAAGAAATTGAATGGGATGTAGGGTGATATGGGATACAACAAATTTACTAAATATTTGCAGGAGGACACTCCACTTTGCTAAACCTCCCTGAACAGTCTCTATGCAGGAACAAGTATGGATGGCAGAACTAAGTCTTTTTAAAAAGCTATACCTGGCAGGACTACTCCAGCCTCTTCCACCCAGAGGAAACAGCACACAGTCATTAAGACCCTGAGCTTAGGTCACACAGGATCACTGGATGCCTCTTTTCAGTATCCACCGGACACTCTTCAGTGAGGGACAGGTTAATGCTGACAATGCCACAAGACAGCCAGACCCTTTCCAACCTCTACTGGCCACTCTTTAGTAAGCTCTCCAGACCGGATCCTTAGGTGAAACCCTTCAATTAGCTCCAGAAAATGCTCCCTAGCTATGGCACAGCTGTGACCCCGATGAACATGCATTAAAATCTAGCGGTCTGCCCAAAGGGGGAAGAGCCCCCCCTGGGAAATCAGTAGGACAAGAACATGGCTGCTCCAAGCCAAGACCATTTATATTCTCTTCAGCCACCTACTGGGCACACCTCCCCAGAGATTGGCTGAAGTCCCATAAATATTTAGGACTGCTTATTTTATCTTCCAGCCCGCTATGTTCTAGGAAAGTCTAGAATTTAGGGGGAAGTAATCAAACCTTCAGTCTGTGAAACCCTGAACAGCCCAAACCAATTTAGCAACTGCTCCACTGGTTACACTGGTTACAGGGGAGCCAAATAAAACTAAATGTGCCTAGCATCCTAACAAGAAGGGTGCTATGCAACCATTCACTTACACATAGCCAGTGTCAGTGGGGACACCTGAAGAGACAACAAAACCTAGAGAGTTAGCTTGAGAGAATAGCACAAACACTATAGCGACAACTTTTTTATTTTAATTTTTTAAAGGTACCCCAGATCAGACGGGTTAGACCTGCCCTGTGCCATATTGTCAGGAAATGTCAGCAGCCAGGCTGAGATTGGCTCTATAGCCTTCAGTTGATTCCTGGCTCCATTAAGCTACTTGTCAGCCAGCTCATCTGAATCCTGACAGGTCTATATAATTGTTCCTGAATGTGGATGCAGTCACCTCCTAACCCTTGTAATTACCAGCAGAAATGTTCCTTTTCACAGCGGGGAATCTGTACTGTATGCAGAGGATTAACGGGAATTAGAGAAGGGAGCGGGGGACAGCAACTTTTTCAGTCTGACTTAATTGTATTGATGTACAGTCATTTCAAGGAGAAGCATTTCACCTTGTAGCTCAGTGCTAGTCCTATTCTCAGCCTCACACAGTGTACATGTGCTACACAGCGATAACCCCAAAGAGTCAAAGCAGCAACCAGGAATATCTCAAAGGAATAATAGACCGATCCCAAGCAAACACCTTCATATTGGCCAATCATGTATAAGTTTGCTCAACAAGTTAAGTATAATAGTGACATGGAGATTGGTGAGAGGGACCAGGGAGTGCTGTGAAGGAGTAGGAGATCAACACTCCCAAAAAATGTATTTTCTGCAGAAGACTTCAGCGGTAAGTGTAACAAGCCCCTGCTCGCTCGGTTCCACTCTCCCAACACTACTCTGATGCTATTCGATCAGATTGCAACATCTGATGGTTCAGTCATCCAATGCTCTGGGATTCGAACTACAGCTATGTGCCGTTCTAATCCAGTTGTTATAGCTCAGAACAAACACCAGGCAGGCTGTATGCAAGTTCAAACAGGAATCTCACCTTTATTGGATGCACACAACACACTTTTATACATAGCAGTTTGAACACCCCGCCCAAACAACCACTTTCCTATTGGTCAATTGTAAAGTACACTCTAGTCCTCACTTGGGTCTTCTTGGCCATGCAAATGAAGACTTGAAAACAGGGTCAGCAGGGATTGATCCAATAGCTTGAATAGGAGGGCTTATGTGTAATGACACAGAGAAGTCCCAGGAGATAATTAAAGTACATAAACAAACTGTCAAACACAGAACAATGCCTTCCTTCCAGACCACATCTGGAGGGGGTTAGATTTAAGACAGGGTAGAGGACCCACCACTGTGTAATAGAATCAAGGAGAAATACTTCAGTATTCCAAGGACCATGACAAATATTTACTATCTTCTCTAATGGGTATTCATTGTGGGCATTTTAATATTTTTGACAGGGTCACAATAAATGGATTACTCAATCCAATTGCTACATGCATAGCAGCTTTCCTGCAGGGTGGGGGAGTACATTCTCTGCAAGGAAGACCAACCCTTACTACTCAAAAAAACAAAACAAAATTGACTTTACCATTCTTTTATAAGGTATAAAGCCACCTGAGGTGTCACAAAAATAAATGTGACATCAGATATTTGCTGTGGATCTTACTTCTGGGGTAATAGGAGACTCTAAAGCACAACTGAACCGCTTGAATGGCATTTCCCACTGAGAGGCACAGCACAGAAAAATACATAAGCTTTATTTCCACGGCAGGCTCAATTTTCCCTTGTGAGCAAATATTTTACCACCTGAGCTTAGAGGTTTAGAGAAACCGTGGAAGCTTGCTAAATATGACAGTCCCAGCAATTTTTGGGCCATTGCATTTTGTTTGGTTCTCAAAAACTTAAGTGAGAACCTTTCATCCTAAAGCATCACTAAAATGGGGACAAGGACCCACCATACAGAATAATTTACCTGATCCATGTGTCAAGGAGAGGAAGGGAATTACCATTATTCTGTATGGCTGGTCCCTGTCCTTAGGATAAAGAATCAGTTCCAAGAGAGTAAAGCCAGGGGTAAAGAGTCTGAGCTGCCATTACATTAGGCCCTTCGACTTGCCTCTTATGGGGTTCAATAAATTTGGCACCTAATGAACAAAGCACAATGTAGTACTGTAGTACAATGTACAATATACTGAGATATATAAGTTTTAATATTTTGCACTTACCCTAAATTTGGGAAAAATAATTGATTCATAATCTGTGTATAAAATGAGTAAAAATTTAATTAATTGGTGCTGTAACTTCAAAAATCAAAATACTCAATTCAGCTAAATGTATACAAAATAAAGTGTGCAATCATAAATATATATATATAAAAAGTGAGATGATAAAGAAACCAATAATAAAGTCCACATCAATAATAAAAAATGTGAATAATTAAATAAATGTCTATGTGTATTCAGTGCCAAGCATGGATATCCGTGATGTTCAGCTCTGTATCTTCTTACATCAGAGAAGGAAAGATTATAATAGCCTCTTACCAGATAGGATAGATCCCAAGTTATAGGGACCCAACACACTTGTTATGAAAGTAACCACCTGCGATAGCCTTCTCTGTCGGCTCAAAAAAGCTTCCTTCCCCAGTGATGATTGCCAAGGATTTCAGGGACAATATCCAAAACGATTCCAGCTCCACCGATATATTTATTCAATGCTCTCCAGCATATAAAGAAAACAAAAGTTTTATTTTCCAAATATCATTGCACTTTAAAAAATAATGTAAAATATCCAAATAAACACAGCCGCAGAACTTTCCCTGCAGGCTGGAATGAGGTGACGTCACAGAGTATTGCTCTACCCGACGCGTTTCCCTGTAAGAAGCATCGACTGGGAACAGAGGCGATCTGCGGGAGTGTTTATTTGGATACTCAACATTATTTTTAAAGTGCAATGATATTTGGAAAATAAAACTTTTGTTTTCTACTGCACCATGAAGTTTCTCCCCTTCTTGACATCCATACATGCTTTATATGCTGGAGAGCATTGAATAAATATATTGGTGGAGCTGGAATCGTTTTGGTATTGTCTCTGAAATCCTTGGTGGAGCGATCTTTACTGGGGAATTAAGCTTTTTTGCAGCTGAGCCGACAGAGAAGGATATCACAGGTGGTTACTTTGATAACAAGCGTGTTAGATCCATAGAACTTGGGATCCATCCGGTCTGGTAAGAGGCTATTATAATCTTCCCCTCTCTAATGTAAGAAAATACAGCGCTGAACATCATGGATATCCATGCTTGGCACTGAATACACAGAGACATTTATTTATTCACATATTTTTTATTATTGATGTGGACTTTATTATTGGTTTCTTTATCATCTCACTTTTTGTCACGGTTATATATTTATGATTGCACACTTTATTTTGTATACATATAGCTGAATTGAATATATTTTTTCAGTGAAACCCTTCATGCTTTTGCAACCCCCAAAGATTGCAAGAAACTCTAATCCTCTGTGGTAGTTGTTTATTTTTCTAGTTTCATACTATACTAAATTCAAACAGAAGGCCTCTGACAGATTTACAACCCCTTTACCAAATTCCAAACTGTCACTGTTAGTAAATGCAATTAAAATAGGCCCTGCCACCAAACCTCCCCATTTGTTTAAAACCCTACAGAGGCAGAACCAGGGCCGGACTGGCTTACCGGAAATTTCCCAGTAGGCCGCCTGCCCTGGGGCCGCTTTGAGCTACGGCTGCAACGCTCCCCTCTATTCCTATCTCTCTCCTCCAGTGTATCACGGAGCTAGGTCTGTGTTCAGCGGCCACAATGTAGCAAGGTCCCGCCCCCCCTAGACCAGCTTGTGTGAATCAGTGTTCCGCCTATCACACGAGCCGTTCTAGGTGATGGGCACAGCGAGGCTGCATTGATGGGCACAGTGAGGGTGCATTGATGGGCACAATAAGGCTGCATTCGATGGGCACCATAAAGCTGCATGGGATGGGCACAGTGAGGCTGCATTCACAGGCACAGTGAGGCTGCATTAACGGGCACAGTAAATCTGCATTTGATGGACAGTGAGGCTGCATTCACGGGCACAGTGAGGCTGCATTGATGGGCACAGTGAGGCTGCAATGATGGACACAGTGAGGCTGCATTGATGGGCACAATAAGGCTGCATTTGATGGGCATGGTAAAGCTGCATTCGATGGGCACAGTGATGCTGCATTCACGGGCACAGTAAATCTGCATTTGATGGACAGTGAGGCTGCATTCACGGGCACAGTGAGGCTGCAATGATGGGCACAGTGAGGCTGCAATGATGGGCACAGTGAGGCTGCATTCACAGGCACAGTGAGGCTGCATTCACAGGCACAGTGAGGCTGCATTCACAGGCAGTGAGGCTGCATTCACAGGCACTGTGAGGCTGAATTCACGGGCACAGTAAAGATGCATTCATGGACACAGTGAGGCTGCATTCACGGGCACAGTAAATCTGCATTTGATGGACAGTGAGGCTGCATTCACGGGCACAGTGAGGCTGCAATGATGTGCACAGTGAGGCTGCAATGATGGGCACAGTAAGGCTGCATTCACAGGCACAGTGAGGCTGCATTCACAGGCAGTGAGGCTGCATTCACAGGCACTGTGAGGCTGAATTCACGGGCACAGTAAAGCTGCATTCATGGACACAGTGAGGCTGCATTTGATGGGCACAGTGATGCTGCATTGATGGGAAGTGAGGCTGCATTGATGGGCACAGTGAGGCTGCATTCACAAGCACAGTGAGGCTGAATTCACGGGCACAGTAAAGCTGCATTCACGGGTACAGTGAGGCTGCATTCACGGGCACAGTAAAGCTGCATTTGATGGGCACAGTGGTGCTGCATTGATGGGAAGTGAGGCTGCATTGATGGGAAGTGAGGCTGCATTGATGGGCACAGCGAGGCTGCATTTGATAGGCGGTGAGGCTGCATTCACGGGCACGGTGAGGCTGCATTCACGGGCACGGTGAGGCTGCATTCACGGGCACTGGTGAGGCTGCATTCATGGGCACTGGTGAGGCTGCATTCATGGGCACTGGTGAGGCTGCATTCATGGGCACTGGTGAGGCTGCATTCATGGGCACTGGTGAGGCTGCATTGATCTCCTGTATCAGGTCTGCAGTCTCTGGCCATCTCTTGTAGCATGTCTGCATTCTCTTACCATCTTTAGTATGATGTCCTCAGTCTCTAACATCTCCTGCATCATGCCCGCAGCCTCTAACCATATCTTGTATCATGTCTGCAGTCTGAGGGAGTCTGGAGAGGAGTCAAGAGTGGGAGCACCGCCAGGATGGGGGGTCATGGGAGAAGTCAGACGTGTGTGGACTGTGGTGAGGAGACTATAGGATAAAACCAGAGCCACCAAGCTGGAGCCGACTGACTGAGCCCTGCACCGTGCACCTGAGAGTAGGTCAGTGACAGCGCCGCTAGGCCAGTCTGGGGGGGGGCACTGATGTGAGGGGGGGGTGAATACAATAACGTAAGAGGGCACCGATATAAAGGTTTCCCCCTTATATCAGTAACCCTCCCCCCTTACCTTAGAGTGTATTCTTCCTGCGGAAGGTGGTCTCTGGTCAATGCCCACCCCCCCACGTTCCGAGTTTCTGGTGTCCCCCTTGATTATTGACCACTTTTAACTGGAATTAGCTTTTTTTTTTTTATATATATATATATATATATATATATATATATATATATATATATATAAATAAATAACTAAGCCCTGTGTGCTTTAGTATCTGTCTTATCTATATATAATATACTCTTTAAATGTGCTTTAAAATACATGGTTTTCCCTTTCATGAACAAGAAAGTTAAGCTGTTGGGCTGGTATAATAATGCTATGGGGCTGGTATGAAACTTTTTGCAGGGCTGGTTTTTATTCCCAGTCCGGCCCTGGGCAGAACATAATAAAAACTAACAGCTTTCCCTACTTTTTCTCTAGAACATGTTTTATTCTGTGTTCTTAGTAATAAAATTTTAGTAGGAATCCGACTTTCAACTGTGCTGGCCCCAGCCTTAAGCCTGGTACACACTAATAGTTTTTTTTTTGTTCAACCCGATAGGAGGCGTCCCCCCAACAGCTCAGCAGGGGAGATCACTGTACTAAAATTGGATCGTTAGTACAGCGGCTCCGACCGTAGCTGTCAGTTTTTTTTCGTTCAACCTGCTGGGTTGGAATCCGACTTCCAACTGTGCTGGCCCCAGCCTTAAGCCTGGTACACACTAATAGTTTTTTTAGTTCAACCCGCTGGGTTGAGCAAAAAAAAACTGACAGCTACGGTCGGAGCCGCTGTACCAACGATCCAATGTTATTACAGTGAGCTCCCCCGTTGAGCTGTTGTGTTATGATAGAGGGACGCCCCCCGCCAGAACACTCTGGTCAGTGCTTTTAGCCATTGGCTGAAAGCGCTGATCCAGAGACAGTCAGCTGCTGGTTTTCCAGACATGCTCGTCCAAAGGGCCGGCTTCTGTCGGACCGACTGACATACACGTGGGCCGAACGTTGGCCGGTTTTGATTGTACTGGCCGATGTCTCTCGACATTCGGGCCTTGTGTACGGGGCTGTAGAGCCCAGAACTGACTTTGAAATCCCTTTGCACATTTGTTACAAGAAAGCACCAAAAGCACTTGGGGCATATTTAAAAAGCAGTGAATCTGACATTCACTGCAGGTGAATGTATTTTAGCTGACAGTAACTTATTTACCACCAGTGAATACTTATTGAAAGTCAAATTCACTGCTTTATACCCCTTAAAATAAATTGCCTGATTGAGGCTACATCTGATACAACTGATACTGTCATTTTGCACATTTCAGTTCTCCTTCTACTTCAGCATAACTTCCACCTACATAAACCAATGTTTGGTTACACAATCAAAACCACAACCAGTGTTTGGGTAAAACATATTTGTTTTTACCCCTTGAACATGGAATGTCTATTTAAAAAAATGCCTGAAAACAAATTTGTCTCAGTGTTGTCCATACCAGTGGTCTCCAAACTGTGGTCCTTTGCTTTCTTTTATCCAGCCTTTGGGGCACTATTTTCATCCACTGATACCGACAATGGGACATCATTCCCCCCCCCACTGACACCAATAAAGGGGCAGCATTCATCCCAATGACACCAATGATGGGGCTCAAATTTCTCTCAATGCACCAAAGATGGTGCACTATTCCTCCCAATGACACCAATGAAAGGTTGCGATTCCTCCCACGGACAATAAAGATGGGGCATTGTTTATTCCTACTGACCTCAGGACTCCCAATAGCCACAGTCTGGCCCCCCTTAAGTCTGAAGGATAGAAAATTGTCCCTTTGTTTAGAAAGTTTGGAGACCCATGCTTCATACAAACCTGCCCTGCAATTCAAAATGGAATCAGTAGCTGATTGCATGCCAACATCCCTAAGATATATACACATGAAGAAAACCCTCATAATGGGACTTTAACGGCAATAGGTCATATCTAAGTAAATAGAAAGTGTCTTAAAGTTAGTTTAAAAAGTTTACAAAATCTTTACCATTACAAAATGCACAAAATTACAATACATGTTAAAAAAATGGGTTGAATAATTGTCTAGATGTAATGTACTCTAGAGCTACCATTTGCACAGATGTATCCTGGGACATGACCCTGGGATAGATCTCCCTCTTTTGACCCGTCTGTCCATATACTGACCTATATTCCTTTGGACAAATATATCATGACCAATGTATGATGTTCACATGTATGGTTTAAATATACAGATGGTGCAACACAATTTGAACACGGTTTAATATAGTGCTCCTAAATTTTTGGTGACCGTTGTGAGGGGGTTAACTCGGTAGCGGGTGTGTGTGACCCCCTGGTTGGGCTCCCCACACAAAAACAGGGCCAGCAGACGGAGGTTGTGGTTTTCAAAATCAAAAGGTGCGGTTTATTTCTCTATGTACAGTGACAAAAACACAGCAAAGCCAAAAAGAAACAAACAAAATAAATCCTGGTCAGTTTGACCTCTGACTAAACATGCAGGTTTCCTAAACTAACAACTGGGATCAGCCTGGTGCTGTCCTAGTCCCTAAGTCCCTGGTTTAGTAAAAGTCCAAACAAATAGCCACACAGGCTTTGCCTCACCGCACAGGGGTTCACTCTCCCTAGACAGTCCACACAGGTCTGGTTCCAGGCATGAGCAAACACCTAATGAATCTGGGAGTTTTTATAGAGGCCTTAAACGAACTGACAGGCTTCAGCTGGTCTCATCAACTCCCTGCCTCACGACGCCCAGCACTCTCCCTAGAGGTATGAGTCATTCATGAGCCCACTAGCCTCAGCTGGGCTTCATCAACTCCCTAGTTGTATAAGTCGGCATAAAGCCTGAATCTGGGAGAAATATATCTACCCCCCTGGATGCAACCAGGTGACTTTACCTTCCTGCTGTCACATACCCCCCCCTCTTGTTTTAACCTCGGGGTTGGAACACCAGCAATCAGGCATTCATGTACTCGAGACAAAGCATCCACATTCCCCATTTGAACGCCAGGGCGATGCTTTACTGTGAAGTTGAATTCCTGTAGGGCCAGGAACCACCTATTCACTCTTCTATTTGTCTCCTTGTTTTGAGCCATCCACTTTAACGGAGCGTGATCCGTAACCATGTCAAAGTGCCTACCTAGCAGATAGTACCGAAGGGAATCTAGAGCCCACTTCACCGCTAAACACTCCTTTTCAACCGTGGCGTAATTTACCTCATGGGACTTCAACTTCCTGCTGAGGTAAATGACTGGGTGCTCTTCCCCGTTCCAGACCTGGGACAATACTGCTCCTAACCCCACATCTGACGCATCACTTTGTACGACAAAGTCTTTAGAGAAGTCGGGTGAGTACAACACTGGCTGGCTACATAAGGCTTGTTTCAAGAATTGGAATGCTGCCTCAGCCTCGGGGGTCCATTTAATCATGACCGACCCTTTCCCTTTCGTCAGGTTGGTTAGGGGCACAGCCTTAGAAGCAAAGTGGGGAATGAAGCGCCGATAATAACCCGCGATTCCCAGAAAGGCTCGTACCTGCTTCTTGCTGTTGGGACGTGGCCAACTCTGGATGGCCTCGACTTTGTTGAGTTGGGGTTTTATTACTCCCCTGCCAATGGTGTACCCAAGATATTTGGCCTCCTCCTGCCCAATGGTACACTTCTTGGGGTTAGCCGTAAACCCCGCTTCCCGGATAGAGTCTAGGACTGCTTGCACTTTTGGCAGATGTGAGGCCCAATCTGTGCTATGGACAATTACGTCATCCAGGTAAGCCGCAGCATACTTCCGATGGGGCCTCAGTATCTGGTCCATTTTCCGCTGGAATGTGGCCGGCGCATTCTGTAACCCGAACGGCATTCTCTTATATTGGAACGCCCCGTCTGGGGTTACAAATGCGGTTTTCTCTTTGGCCGACTTGGCCAGGGGAATTTGCCAATACCCTTTTGTGAGGTCAAGAGTCGTCATGTATCGGGCTGTTCCCAGCCGGTCGATCAACTCATCTATACGTGGCATGGGGTAGGTGTCAAATTTTGTAACTTTGTTCAACTGACGAAAATCGTTACAAAATCGCCAGCTCCCATCCGGTTTAGGCACCAACACAATGGGACTAGACCAATCACTTTGGGACTCCTCTATCACCCCTAAGTTCAGCATTTTCTGTACTTCCTCCCGTATTGCCTCCCATCGGGCCTCTGGGATCCGATAGGGTTTTAACTTCACCCTTTCACCGGGCGGGGTAATAATATCATGCTCTACCCCAGATGTTTGTCCCGGCAGCTCAGAGAACACCTCCTTGTTGCGAAGCACAAACTCCTTAACCTCCTGTTGTTGGGGTTGTGACAAGGTGGCTGCTATTCCAACCTCCGGAATCACGCAACCAGTTTGAGCTGGTGACCAAGTTTCTGCGACTAGGGACTCTCTATCCCTCCAGGCTTTCAACAGATTAACGTGATATATCTGTTCGGGCTTTCGCCTTCCTGGTTGTCTGACCTTGTAATTCACTTCGCTCACTTTTTCCATTATCTCGTAGGGGCCTTGCCATTTGGCAAGGAATTTACTTTCAACCGTAGGGACAAGTACCAATATCCTATCCCCCGGGGAAAAGGTACGGGTCTTTGCTCCACGGTTGTACACTCTCTGCTGTGCCAACTGCGCTTGGGCCAAATGTTCCTTCACGATGGGCATTACCTGTGCAATTCGATCTTGCATCAGGGCGACATGCTCAATCACACTCCTGTGGGGAGAACTCTCACTTTCCCAAGTTTCCTTGGCAATATCCAACAGCCCTCTTGGGTGTCTCCCATACAGTAACTCAAAGGGGGAGAATCCCGTAGAGGATTGGGGCACCTCCCTAATAGCAAACATCAAATAAGGAAGTAGACAGTCCCAATCCTTTCCATCTCTATCCACCACTTTCTTCAACATTTGTTTTAGGGTTTTGTTGAATCTTTCAACCAGCCCATCGGTTTGGGGGTGATACACAGATGTACGCAATTGCGTCACTTTGAGCAATTTACACAGCTCTTTCATAACCCGGGACATAAAGGGTGTACCTTGGTCCGTAAGCAGTTCTTTACAAATACCCACCCGGCTAAAAACAAGAGATAGCTCTTTGGCTATGGTTTTGGCCGAGGTATTTCTGAGAGGGATCGCTTCTGGATAACGGGTGGCATAGTCCATTATAACCAATATGTACTGGTGCCCCCTAGCGGACTTGATTATAGGACCTACCAAATCCATTGCGATTCTCTCAAACGGGACCTCAATGATGGGTAGAGGGACCAGCGGGCTACGGAAATGTGGCATCGGGGCCGACCTCTGACACACAGGGCAGGAGGAACAATAATTTTCTATGTCCTTCATCACCCCAGGCCAATAGAATCTTTGTAATACCCTCTCTCGGGTTTTCTCTGTCCCCAGATGACCTCCAAGAATGTGCCCATGGGCCAACTCCAACACCAACTTCCTGTAAGGTTTGGGCACCACCAGCTGCTCAACGGTTTCTTCTGCCCTTTTTGCCACCCGATACAGTAGGTCCTTCTCTACGCTGAAGTATGGGTAAGTGCAGGTATTATCTGGGTTCACTAACTCGCCATCTATTTCCACTACGTTTTCCCGTGCCTTTATTAGGGCGGGGTCTTTTAACTGTTCTGTGGCAAAATTTTCCCTGTGAACCTCCAGATCAGAAAACTCCACAGACGGTAGGTTTTCGTCTGAGGAGGTGGGCTCCTCTCCAGTTTCTTGAGTCTCCCCTGCAAATACTGACAAGGGAAATTCTGGAGAGTCCTCACCACTCTCAGAGGAGTTCTGGCTATCACATTCCTGGTACATAGGGGCACCAGTGGGGGGCTCAGGATCATCCCACAGTTCCCAGAACTTCGGAAAATCCCTTCCCACAATGGCGTCATGCGGTAACTGAGATACTAAGCCCACTGGATGAGAGAGGGTACCTTTGGGGGTCTCGAAACACACTGTAGTCACTGGATACTCTCGGGTGTCCCCATGCACACAAATAACAGCTACCTTGCTATTCCCAGAGACCTCTGTTTTAACTAATTCAGCCTTTATCAGGGTCACAAGGCTACCTGAATCCAGTAATACCACAACATTTCTACCATTAATACACATTTTGCATAAATGTTTCTCAGTTCCTCGAATGGCAGTGCATGCGACTGTCGCACACAGCGACTGACGTCTGCCCGTCAGAAAGTCACACTGCATGGGTTCCTCCACAACCGGGCAATTGGCTGCAATATGTCCCGCTTGCCGGCAGCGGTAGCAAACGATCCTTCTTGCGGCCTCTTGAGCCGCTGATTTCCCAGGCTGTTCTCGCCAAACTTGGGGTAGAGCTCCCACCCTCTCACTCTCTCCACCCTCACCCCTTGGAATCCTCTTATCCGCCCCTGGGGATGGTCTGGTCTTAGGGTGGAAAGTCCGAGTGTCTCTGGAAGAGGCCGTCAGGTTCTCTGTAGCCAAGTATTTCTCTACACGATCCACAAGACCACCGGCCGTCTCTGGGTCTCCATGGCTTACCCACTTTTGGATGGCAGTAGGAAGAGCTCTCAAAAACCGATCCATTACAACACGTTCCACAATCTCTGGTGCGGACAAAGTCTCTGGCTGTAGCCACTTCCTGCTCAGGTGAATGAGATCATACATTTGAGACCTGGGGGGTTTTCCAAGCTGGAAAGTCCAGTTATGCACACGCTGAGCCCGGACAGCCAGGGTGACACCCAGCCTTGCCAATATTTCAGCTTTTAGCATCACATAGTCTTTTGCTTGGTCAGGCTCTAGGTCATAGTAAGCCTTCTGCGATTCACCAGTTA
This sequence comes from Rana muscosa, assembly GCA_029206835.1. NCBI lineage: Eukaryota > Metazoa > Chordata > Amphibia > Anura > Ranidae > Rana > Rana muscosa. The sequence goes on from CM055121.1 coordinate 462,162,313, forward strand.
ACAGAGGAGCCACCAGTCCAGCCCACTGCTCCTCAGGCCACTTTTCTCTTTCAGCAGTCCTTTCAAATGTGGTCAAAAATACCTCTGGATCATCCTCTCCAGTCATTTTTGTCAATAAACGACTCACCCCAAAGGACGCGGTATTAGTGGGACGGCTTTCCTCACTGGTCTGCGGACGTTGCTGCATTACTGCTTCCATTTGTTGTAGTCTCTGCTCTTGCTTCTGTAACAGGTCTATGAAGCGGGCCTCAGATTGCTGCTGGGCTTGTTGATGAGCTTGCTGCTGGGCTGCAAGGCTCCTTTGCAAACCTGCATTTGTCTGCTGTTGATTGGCATTTGCTAGAGCCAGCTGTTTCAGTATCTCCTCCATGCTGGCTTAAAAAAAACTGCCACTGGTTCTCCACCAACTGTGAGGGGGTTAACTCGGTAGCGGGTGTGTGTGACCCCCTGGTTGGGCTCCCCACACAAAAACAGGGCCAGCAGACGGAGGTTGTGGTTTTCAAAATCAAAAGGTGCGGTTTATTTCTCTATGTACAGTGACAAAAACACAGCAAAGCCAAAAAGAAACAAACAAAATAAATCCTGGTCAGTTTGACCTCTGACTAAACATGCAGGTTTCCTAAACTAACAACTGGGATCAGCCTGGTGCTGTCCTAGTCCCTAAGTCCCTGGTTTAGTAAAAGTCCAAACAAATAGCCACACAGGCTTTGCCTCACCGCACAGGGGTTCACTCTCCCTAGACAGTCCACACAGGTCTGGTTCCAGGCATGAGCAAACACCTAATGAATCTGGGAGTTTTTATAGAGGCCTTAAACGAACTGACAGGCTTCAGCTGGTCTCATCAACTCCCTGCCTCACGACGCCCAGCACTCTCCCTAGAGGTATGAGTCATTCATGAGCCCACTAGCCTCAGCTGGGCTTCATCAACTCCCTAGTTGTATAAGTCGGCATAAAGCCTGAATCTGGGAGAAATATATCTACCCCCCTGGATGCAACCAGGTGACTTTACCTTCCTGCTGTCACACCGTGTAACAAAAGAAATACAAAAACGCTGCTGGCTCCAGATTTAGCACACACACCAATACTCCCTTCGCGGTGAACCATCTGACCCCAGTTAATCACTGTTTGGGCATTGGTTCTGATGCTTTTTGGTGATGTTTAGAGGACAATATGCAGCCATTTTTTAATCCTGGATATATTTTTTCTTTTTACTCATTGGTTTAAAAGAGAGTATTCTTCTCTCTTTAATGTTCATGTACCCCTAAATAAGAAAGTCTATTTCAAAACGCATTGGGTGTTCTCCATCTTCACCTTCTGTTTTAGGTGATTCCTTTCTGAGTACATTGCATCTAGACAATTATTCAACCCATTTTTTTAACATGCATTGTAATTTTGTAATATATGTAAGATTTTGAAAACTTTTTTTTTTTTTTTTTTTTTAAATCAAACGGTTTTTATTGCTCACAGAAAAAAAATACGAGGTACAAAAATATGCAGCATATTATATCTTTTACATGTATGGTAGCAATATATGTTTTTGACATTCCTTGGTCACATCTAAAATCGCATACATTAAACAATCCGCTCAGAGTTTCAAATAGCATAGGGTGAACTGTACACAACCATCAGACTATCCCCCCGCCCACCTGTTGCCGGTGGGAGCTTGCTACACACCTCCCAACAGCCTCATCCTCACCAATTCCATGGGGCTTAACCCCGGTACAGCAAGCCATGCATCCCAGAGCCTATCAAACTTTCCCGCGTTGCCCCTGTGCTGGTATATGTATTTCTCCATCAAAAGGGTTTTACCCATCTGCTGTATCCACAGCTGGACCGTAGGCAGCTCCACAGACTTCCACAGTAGTAGAATAGTTTTTCTCACCTGGAACAATGCCCTAGTAAATGCCATTTGAGTCACCTCCTCCGGGATCTCCCCCTCCAGTATTCCTAACAAGCAACATAAGGGGTCAGAAGGAACGTTGGTCTGGAACACCAAATTAAGTGTAGCCAGTACCTCCGTCCAATATCTGTGGAGTTTGGGGCAACGCCAGAGGAGGTGAATCAGATCTCCAGGCACCGCCCTACATCTACCACATAGCGGATCGGGCAGTCTACCCATCTTGAATAGTTTTACCGGTGTAAAATGTACTCTCAGTAGTATATATAGTTGGGATACCTTTTGTGCCACATTAAGCGAGCAGGCGTTTACCACCTGCATTGCCTCCTCCCAGAGCTCCCCCTCTATAGGACCAACATCCGCCTCCCACTGGCTCACCACCTTCATGGGTGTCCCTCCAGAAACGAGGACAACAGCATGTTATAGCACTGAGAGATGACACCCCTGGTCTCACAAGCGTCCTGCAGCATGTGAAAGACAGGGGTGGGGGACTGAACCCACTCCACTGCATCTCCCTGAGCCCTGACAGCATGTCGCAGCTGCAGGTAGTAAAACAGCATATTGGACGGGAGCGCATATCTCGATTGAAGTACATGAAAAGGAAGTAAGGCCCCGTTATGAAACACTTGTCTCAGGTGGGTTATACCTAGTGACCTCCACTTAGGGCCCTGCTGAAGTTTGGCCAGTTCAGTGTAATTGCCGTTCCCCTAAGCGGGCTGTACCTAGTGAAACCCGTGACATTCTGGAGTTGTTTGGCCTTATTCCACACCTTCTGAAGGAGTGAATAAGTGGGCATCTTTTTAATTGTTTTCTGAAACCGCTGAGCCTCCAGCCCCTCCGGCACTGTGTCGGCCCCCGAGCCAAGCAGCATTAGCCTAGCCGAGGAGCCCACAGGAGCCGGTGCCATGACACCGATCAGGTGCTGCAGCTGCGCTGCCAGATAGTATATCCAAGGGTTGGGGAGGGCAAGGCCCCCCCCCTCCTTTGGTCGCTGTAGTTGTTCCAATTTGATCGGGGGGGGGGGGTTTGTTTGCCACAATAATTTTCTAAAGAGGGAGTTGACGACCCTGAAGATTTTAAGCGTGATAACAACAGGAGCATTGTGTAGCAGGTACAGCAGCTGGGGCATTAGTATCATTTTAATAAGGTTCGTCTTGCCGGCCAGGGACATCCGCAGTCTGTTCCATATCTGTATTTTATCCCGGAATCTGGTCAATAAGGGGTATATATTCAGCTGATAGAATTCTGTGATCACCGGGGAGATGAATACACCCAAGTACTTAAATGAGGATACTATGGGGACCGGGCAGCGGGGCCCCTCACCTAGCGCGGGGGGCCTCATCCAGGAACATCAGAGCCGACTTGGACCAGTTAATTGTAAGGCCCGAGAAACAGCCAAACTCTGTGATAAGGGACATGACCTGAGCCAGCGATTCATCCACATCTTCCAGGAAGAGGAGCATGTCATCGGCGTATAGCATAATTTTCTCGTGCATATTGCCATAGCGGAAGCCCCTGACTGACCGGCAGTCTCGCACCAGAGTCGCCAGGGGCTCAATGGCCAGAGCAGGGGGGACAGGGGACAGCCCTGCCTGGTCCCCCTGCCCAACGCAAAGGCGTGAGACATCCTGTCAGACATTCGTATGGCCGCCTGCGGCGAGCCGTACAACAGCCTCACCCACCCTAGGAACTGGGGTCTGAACCCGAACTTGGCCAGTACAGCCCAGAGATACCGCCAGCCAACACTGTCGAATGCCTTATTGGCGTCAAGAGACAACAGTGCCCTGTGGCTGACGGAATCCAAGGGGGTCTGCATGTTCAAGTATAGCCGCCTAAGATTAGTTGCGGTGGAGCTGCGAGGCATGAACCCCGCCTGATCTGGGTGAATAATGGACAAGATAATTTTGTTAACCCTCATAGCCAATACCTTGGCCAGAATTTTAACGTCGCTCTGTAGCAGCGAAATGGGCCTATACGAGCCGGGGTCCAAGGGATCCTTGCCTGCCTTTAACAACAGTATAATATTGGCTCTATTCATGGAAGGGGGCAATGCTCCGGACTTGAAGGAGGTGTTGGACACCGCAAGCAGCCTGGGCAGAATCACCTCGCCATATTGGACATAGGCCTCCATGGGGATCCCATCATCCCCCGGGGCCTTGCATGTGGGGAAAGATGCGACCGCCTCCCTCAGTTCCTCCAAAGTGAGCGGGGCCTCCATCTCCGCGCGGGCCTGCCCGCCCAGGAGTGGAAGCTCCACCGTTCCCAGATATTGTGATAGGTGCTCATCTGTATAATCATCACATGGCCTGTAGAGATCGCTGTAGAAGGACGCCAATTCAGCTATAATCTGCTCAGGGTCATTCACCAGTCGTCCCCGGGAGTCTCAGATCGCTCCAATCGCCGGGGAGGCCTGCTGTGACCTGGCAATCCTAGCCAGAAGCCTGCCCGTCTTCTCCCCCTCCTCATAGAAGGCCTGGCTAGTAAAGAACCTCTTTTTTTCCGCAGCGGAGGTTCTCAACCGGTCCAGGGAATCCTGGGCCGATATCCAAGCCTCCCTCGCGGAATCAGTTGGATCCATCACGAATGCAAGCTCCAACCGTTTCACCTGGTCTTCGACCTGCGCCAAAAGCGCAGACGAGTTGCGTTTGATGGCCGTAATCTCAGCAATAAAAGGAACCCCTCAAACAGGCCTTAAAGGCATCCCAGCCCACCGCCGAGTTCTCCCCAAGGTGGTTGTCTAAAAAATATTGATCAATCTGGCAGGTGACCCGGTCATGGGATGTGAAAAGTTTTAGCCAGTAGGCATTCAATTTCCACGGTGCCCTGGGCAGGGAGGAAGCGGGACGGGTAACCAGGTGCGCCGCCAGTGGGGAGTGGTCGGACACCCCCCTAGGGAGGTATTCTATCCTAGGGACCATATGCACAACCCGTTGGGACCCCACACATAGATCAATGCGAGATAATGAACCATGGGTTTTGGAAAAACATGAAAATTGTTTGGTAGTCGGGTATCTGGCCCTCCACACATCCACCCAACCCACCTCTGCCAGCAGGCGGCTCAAAACAGTGCCCCTACCCCCCAGCGGTGGCTGAACCGGTGGATGTCTATCCAACCTGGGGTCAAGACATCCATTGAAATCCCCCATAATCATAATGGGGACATCAGGTTTGTTAACTAGATAAGACAGTAGTAATTGCAAAACCTCCCTAGAGAAGGGAGGGGGTATATATACAAAGGCAAGAATTATCATCACAGTAAACACTTTGCAATGCACAAAAACATATCTCCCATGGGGGTCTACCTCCACATCCAGTTCCTGGAAAGCCAGGGACTTGTGTACCAGTACACTCACCCCCCTAGAGTATGAGGTGTGAGTGGAGTGGTAGGACGTGCCCACCCAAGCAAACCCCAAACAACCAACCGTGTCTTTTGTGAGGTGGGTCTCCTGGAGGCCCACAATAGCAGGGTGGAACTTTTTTAAACACGAGTTAAGCATTGTGCGTTTCAACGAGTCATGAACCCCTCGAACGTTCCAAGTCACTACCGGGGTGGTGGCCATGGTGAGTGGAAAAAGTGTTCATCGCCGGGGGCCAAAGGCTCCGGCTCAAGATTTCTGGGCATCCAGGCACTAGAGTCAGATAGGAGAGGGGTCATCACCAGTGGGCAGATCTTCAACGGGTGTAGGGAAGGGGTCAGAGCAGGAAAGTTCAGCAAGCACCGCGACATTGTGAGCAAGAGAAAACTTTTAAACAGTCCTGAACAGCCTCTTCGAGCACGGATAACGTACCCGCTCGGGGAGGGGGCAGGCCATCCCCACTCATCCCCCGCTCCTAGGACTGTCAGGGAACCCGTGCCAACAGGGCACTGATAAACATGTCCCCATAACTGGGACTTCAGATAGTCAAATGTGGCAGACGGGGCATGTACCCCCTTCTGTGGCGCAATAGCCATGGTAAACAAAGTGTAGTCTTCCAAACGCTCTTATTAATCGCTAACATTTGAAAAAAGGGTGAAATGTCCCGCTATGGGTAAGGCAGACTCAACTGGCCTGCAGGTAACATACCGACTTCACATGTGTTGATCCAGGGCCTCAGTCGCCCACATCAGCATCCCGGCGTCCCCGGAGGTCCTGTTCGTTGCGATCCAGCCACTCCGCCGCCTCTGCAGCGGATTCAAAGAAGGAAGCTTGACCACTGACTGATACGCAGCTTGGCAGGATACAGCATGGCATATGTTAGTTGTAGCCTCTGCAGACGTTTCTTTACATCAGCGAATTTAGCTCTCTTGCGCTGCACTTCAGCAGAGAAATCCGGGTAGAACGAGATCCTAGCTCCATTGTAGTGCACCGCTCCCCTTTCCCGTGCCAGTCTAAGTATAATTTCTCTGTCCTTATAGTTCAGGAGCCTGGCAAGCATTGATCTGGGCGGGTTGCCCGGGGGAAGGGGTCTGGGTGGTGTGTGGTGCGCTCTCTCCACCGCAAACAGCGTGGTGAATGCCTCTTTACCAAAGATTTCTTGGAGCCATGTTTCTGTAAAGGCCGTGGGGTCCCTGCCCTCCACCTTCTCAGGGAGCCCCATTATACGGACATTGTTCCTCAAACAATTCTCGATATCGTCGGTCTTTGCGTTTGCCTGCGCAGATTGCTGCAGCGCAAATCTGGCATCTCTGGTGAGGGGTGGGAGCTGGTCCTCCACTTCACTAATCCTACCCTCCACAGCCATGGTCCTCTCTCTAATTTTCTGGAGGTCATGTCTAATAAGGGATACCGTCTCAGTAAGTACCCCAAACTGTACCTTTAAACCGTCCACAGAGGCTGTCACTGAGGTGGTGCAGCGGTGTACAGCTCGCAGGATCTCACTCAGTGTGGGCTGGTGTGCATCCTCCTGTAGCTCATCAAAGATGTCATTGATGTGGTGAGACGAGTTTTCTAGGGGCACAGTGTCATCCAGGGCAGAAGCGCCATTTTGCTCCAAGGCTCCCTGCACAGGCATCAGCGATGGTGGGGGAAGAGAGCAGCTAGGGCCCTGTAATTTTTGGGCATAGTAGAGCATGTCTCTGGGCTGTTCCTTCCCCTGCTGTTTGTTTGTCTTGGGCGGCTTACCGCCCGGGTCCTGTGGCTTATCCCCCGCTCCACGCGTCACTCTCTGAGGGAGAGGGGAGCCGGCGCCATCTTGGACGTCCATGGCCGCTGCAGCGCTCTTTGTCCCTTTGCGGGTCATGCAGGGCTCCGCCAGAGCCGATTCGACCTCCGCCGAGGACAGTGATGCAGCGCCTTGTCCCCGGACCAAGTGCCGGGTCAGGATCGGTGCGGGAAGAGGATCAATGGAGGATCGTCAGTGGGAGCTCCGTGCTGTGCGTCCGCTCACATGCCTGTCCAGGCCACGCCCCTTGAAAACTTTTTAAACTAACGTTAAGACACTTTCTATTTACTTAGACATGACCTATTGCCATTAAAGTTTTCTCCATGTATGAACCTGCCCTGCAAAAACTGTATGTGACATTATATTGGTTAGGCACAGGCAGTTTATTGGTGTGGAACAGGGGTCTCCAAACTGTGGCCCGAGGGCCAGATGTGGCCCTTTGCTAGCCTTTATTCAGCCCTTGGGGCACTATTCCTCAACTGATATGAGGCACTATTCCTTCCACTGACACCAACAAGGAGGCACTATTTCTTCTACCAATATCAATGATGGGATACTATTCCCCCTACTGATAGGGGCCCTACTCCTCCTCCTACTGTCCACCAACCCTGAGGCCACATTTATTCTCACTGGAGCTGGGTCCGGGACATTTTCTGCCCCCGCTGGCCACAATCCGGCCCTCCTAAAGTCTGAAGGACAATAAAGTGGCCCTTTTGTTTGGAGACCCCTGGTGTGGAAGGTAATACCTTGCCATGAAGGCCATGTCATACTAGTTATCCTGTCAATGGCAGTCACTCGCTAGGAACAAGATTGCTAAATAGACAATTTACTAGCTCCAATAGCATTGCTTGCTGGCTGAAATGCTGCAGAATCTCACTCAGTAGCAAGAGTTAGAGCAACATTTTTCTGGTTCAACGCTTTAGCTGGAGCAACAGTTTAAAAACAGGTGAGTGCTTTCGTCCCCTGTCAGTGGTGAGTTGCCACTAGAGACAAGTTTGCAAGAATAGCCCTAAGGCCCCCTTATACTAACCCTCCCATTAATCCCCCTTATAGAAATGTGACCTCTTGTTTGCATATTTACCTCTCCTGCAGTGGGATTCTCTGCAGTGAAGGCCAACACATCAATCTTTTTAAATCTGTGAATTTTGCACACCTTTCACTTAGTACTGTGGGAGAAGTCACCCAATATGTCACACAAATATGTATGACACCAGAAACTGTACATTACTTCTCAGATTTACAGGCTGCTCTAATAGACAACTTAATCTCTTGAGTCTTGAATGACTTTACCCACATAAGGTAACTGAACTACCGAGGGCACATAATCACTGCCTGATTTTCTTGACAGACTTGAGCTTCCCTTGTCCCTTTGCATACATATAAAAAGAAGAAATCCTATCCATCACCTCCATAGTTAAAAAAATTGGGGGAAAAGTTGAGGCTTACCCAGCAAACTGCCATCCCAGTGATCACATTTTGTTTTTCTCTCATACAGATGCATATGTCACTGCTAACAATCTCCAAAGTAAATCTGAAAACTCTACATATTCTTTTTACAAAGTCTCAAAAACACAAGCAATAACGATCATTATTTGATACAGTGACCCTTATTTTCAGCAATGAGAGCCATTAAGAAAAAATAAACAGCAAACACATGATTGAAAACGACAACTAATGTATGTAAAGCATGTGTTAAAGCTTAGTGAATTGGGCCTGATGCCCCTTTGATAGGCAGCTAAGTAATCTCTCTTTATAGGCTGCTGCAGAAATTGTAATATGTATGGTCCTTCAAGGCCCAAAATGATTGCAACAAAACCTGGGTTTACATCAGATATAGTAGAAGCGTGTGGATAAAAGGCATTATAATAGATCCCCTGTAAAAAACTGCAGTAGGCTTAATTCGCTAAGGTACTGCCATAACATAAAATGTGATATCATTCAGTGCACTCCAAACGGTATGTGGACCAGAAGATTAGAGGGTGCTGTAGTAAAGGCTCAACAGATGGCACAGTCATTCATAAGGTTCAGGGATATTTTGGCATCACCAGCATACCTCAATCTTAGCAAGAAAAACATCTAGGCCTCCATCACACCTGAGCAATTTGTAACTTAATGTTCAAAGCTTTAGGCCTCATGCCCACGGGCGTTTTTTCAGCCGCGTTTGAGCGTTTTTTACAGCTTAAAAACGCCTGTCCATGTTAGTCTATAGCTTCATGCCCACCTAGGCGTTTTTGAGCTGTAAAGAGCATAGGCGTTTGTAAGCAAAAAACCCAGGACCAGTGTGTTCCTCAGCGTCAGAATTAGGCAGAAAAAAACGCGAGCGTCAAAAAACGCGCACTAACGCGCGGTCGCGTTTTTAGCTCCGACGTTTTTTTTTTTCAAAAAAAATAAAAAATATTTACAATAACATGGACAGGCGTTTTTAAGCTGCAAAAAACGCAGCTGTAAAAACACCAGTGGGCATGAGGCCTAAGAGCACTCAAAAAAGTGCAGGAGCTTTTTTTCCAGGCAGATTTGGGTGTTTTTGGCACATTGACTTCAAATGGGAGCACCTGAATACATAAGCTCTCAAAACACGATCATCGTGGTACATAACAATCATTATTGCCTAGTAATGCAAGTATATCGTCATTCATAAAGTCTTACAGTACACATGGGTGTTTTCTCATAACTAGATCTGGTTGCTCATCGGAGCAGGGCATGCTTAAGATAAACCCTTATCTGAAGTTATTTATATGTATAAGATATCATCAAGACATTAAAGAGTCACTGTGCATAATTTACATTATGTAATGTATGCAAAAATAATGAAACAATTATGTGTCACTATAAGTAGAAGTTTCAAGTGATTATCAGAACAGAAGGTATGTACAGAACAACTATTTTGCAGCGTTTTATTCTGATACCATGTGGGGTTATTTATTTAGAAACTTTTGCCACTGTCCCCGTTTGGCGGGTTTCAGCGATTTGCGTTTGCCTACTTTAACCTGGGGAATCCTATTATTTCCAGTGGGAAATCTAATCATCCAAAATAAAGAGGATTCGCCAGATCAGCGGATTTGCTGGATATCCACTAGAGAGCTTTTTTTACATTTTATTTTAATACAAAGCTATAAGTGTCAGCAGCATCTCCTTTACATGTTGCAGATAATTAAATATTTTTTGGGTCTTTAAAAGACTACGATTCCAATCACAAAGATGTGTCAAGTTGCGAAGGATGGCTAAAAGCAGATTGGGATACCTAAAGCCAACAGAAAGTTGTTGAGAGGCCTAATCTGTCTGTGTGTAAGCAGATGAGGGTCAGTCCACTCAAAAGTGTAACTTTAGTTATAGCATAGGTGTGCGCACAGGGTGTGCCAGATGTGCCTGGGTACACCCTAATCACTCCATGTGGTGCAGATATTCCCTATTTAGACCCCTGATATGTCACCAAAGCCCCCTAATAGGGCTCCTAAAAAAAATAAAAAATAAAATAATAAAAAAAAAAATATATATATATATATATATATATATATATATATATATATATATATATAACACATATATTAATAATCAAAATAAAAAACTACTGACACTGCCCTACTGACACCAATCTCTGACCTTATGACACCGTCTACTGCTCTACTGACACGGCATATGTGTTTGAGCTTTGGAGTGCACACCCCAATGCAATAGGCTGGGCACACCTATGAGTTATAGGCAGCGCCTGGTGAGCTTTGGTTCCTTAAATACCATATTTTGCAACAGCTTTCCTGTTCAGATGAGAGTTTTGGGTGTTCCTACCACCTTTGCATGTCCCGGTACTCCCTTGTTACATCTTTCATAATATAACATAGGAATCCAACACAGAGAGTGGGACCCCTTTATAGTGGTCACGCCAGGTGTACTGGCACAGGAATTAAAATACACATATCTCATCTCATGATTCTCATACCGTCAAAGCACAGTTAGTCCGTAGACCTGTAACAGTCTTATCAAATATGAACATAAAACTAGCTTGCACTTCCAGCAGTGCACATCATAATATATATGCCATTGTAGATTACACAACACCTACAATACTGGGATGTAAAAGTGCATTATATTTTAAATGCAGTTGTGAAATCAGTTGTTCTTACCTCTCCGAAGCCACCTTTTCCCAACACTCTAAACTCATAGAAATATTTATGGGTGATTGGCTGCCTCTCAAAGGCTTTCCACTGGAGGAATCGGTCATAGAAATTGCTGTTTTGGTAGGCCTCAAATGGGTCTTTTGCAAGGTAAGCATTTACTTCCTCCTTGACAAGCTGAACCAGTGGTGGAATCTCAGCACCCTGGGCATTCTGGAGGCGTTTGGAAAGGTCGTCGCTGAAAAAAGCGAGGCGATCCGGAGAGTCCTGTTTAAACCTTTTGGTCACCAAAGACTGTAGTAGCTGCTCCTTGGCAGAACCCTCCTCCAGCTCCCAGTCATGTATTTCATCCAGGAGGTCCTGAACCATAAGGTACTCTGGTACTGAATTTAAGAAGTCTCTGAACTGTCGTCGGCCAATGGGCTGATCCACACAGATGCTCTGAAAGTCAAGAGTAATGGTGTCTTTCATTTCCTTGCGACAAGCATCCGGCGGAGGCAAAGACAGGCTCTTACGCCTTTTCTGCAACTCTCTCAGATCCCCTTCACTGCTTTTCCTGGCCTGCAAGTAAGCTGTGTTGGCTATAAGATTATCTAGTCCTCCCATATCACACATGGCTGCTGCTGAGTCTTGGCAAATATGAGAAATACACCTTGCTGGGACAGAGGTCACAAGATTTCTACCCTCTCGCCTCCTCAGCCACTGTGACACAGGTGCCAGCAACAGTTAGCATTAAATACCACTAAGGGATTTTCATTAAGACCTTTGCTTGTACCATTTGTGGAAAGTGACTAGTAAGAGGTTTCTCTGCTGTAAGGAGCTTTTCCTTTGCTATCTATAGCTGCCGATTACATACAGCATGGCATGTTACGAGAGTCAGTGGGAGTCCAACACATGTACAAGGTAGAACAGCAAGAGCCAGGTGTGAACCTTCATGGTGAATTATGTACACTAATAAATGATCAAAATAATAGATTACCCTTGACAGTCTTGTGGTTAAACTGCACTGCCTGCACTATGACTTCACCACATCATGATATTTTTCCAAAATAAGTAAAATGGTATAGTGAGGGGGAAAAAAAATGTAGGTGTAGATCTAGCGAAAGTAGATTTTTATTTTTTTGGATATGGTAGGGGATGAATGAGATGTACCGCACAAATCTGATTATTTTGTAATTATCTTTTTCAATACATATTTTAATAGCCATTTGTGAATAGGCCATACAATCAACAACCTATCTGAATGCCTGATAAGATGACGGTTAAGCCAGTCAGTCAATCTCCTGTTGCCAATTAGTCTTAATGAACTAGCATACCTGTACTGGGAGAGAAGAGCAGCAGCATTTTAGTATTCACCTTTCCCTAGAAAGTAGCCTATTCAGTCAAGGGGCAACAGGGGGTATTAAAAGAAAAAACTGTGCAACTTTGTAAAGTGTTCAGTAATATTATTTTCATACCTGTAGGCCATTTGGGTCCCCTCAGAAGCCTGGCCTGAAAAGTCTGAGTTAGCACCCCCCATGTTCTAACTTGTTGTTAGGACGTGAAAACCGTTGATCCAGGCAGTGTATGGCCAGCTTTACTCTTGCATTGTGAGAAGGAGCAGTAAAGCACAGTCACTGTATAGCAGTTGAAGGCAGGAAGCATAACATGAGTATGTAATGAGGAAATAAGGCTGCATCCAGGTATATACACTGCATTTTCAATTTATAATCAGAAAGATTTTTTTTTTTAAAGCACTGTTAAGACTGAGAATTTTGATTGAGATCACTGCTAAGATTTTCCCAAAACTGATCTATTTTGCACCGATCCATACAAATAACTGAAAAGACTATACAGTACATTCCTTCTGAAAACAAAATAAAAATATACAAAGCGATGAGGCCTTACCTATAAAACTAAATTTTATTAAAAAGCTGTTCTAATTAAAAAAGGGGGTATAGAAAAGAATCACCCACCTTCAAAATAATCATAATTTGTTGCTTTGCAGCCTGAAATGAAGACAGCTGCAGCTTTTGTTTTGTTTTATCTAGCTGTATTTTTTAACTTATAACATCCAAGTGAAAGATGTAACACCAACATGTCAGGAAAAAAAAAAAATCAAAAACAGAATCACAGAGGTTGGAAAAAGGATCACCCCCTTATGTCAGTAAACAAAAGAAGAGAAACACTTTTGAAAAAAAAAACAAACAATATCTTTTACTTTTTGCTATAATAAATATCCGAACTTAAAAAAAAATAAAAAATAGCAATAAGCGTATATTGATTGGTTTGCACAAAAGTTATAGCGTCTACAAAATAGGTGATGCATTTATATTATTTTTTTAGTAGTAATGGCGGTGATCAGCGATTTTTTTAGGGACTGCGATATTGCCGCAAACAGATCGGAAACTTGACACATTTTTGGGACCAGTGACAATTATACAGCTAGAAAAATGCACTGATTATTGTATAAATGTCACTGGCATGGGGGGGGGGAGAGAGTGAGAGAGTGAGTGAGTGAAAGGAAAAGCATAATTGGCTAGTATGCATCACATATTAGCCCATTATGTTGCACTTACCTCCAAACGAAGGTTCCCGCTGGTGTCCGGGTCCATGTTCACCCCTCTTTCTTCCGGACTGGCTGGAGTCACGTGACATCACTCCCACGCATGCGTGCGGGAGCCGACAGTCATAGCCCGGGCCCTATAGAAACGGCACGATCGTGCCCTGTCTTTAGTGCACATGCGACGATGATGTTGGCGCAAGCGCATATGGTAAATATCTCCTAAACCGTGCAGGTTTAGGAGATATTTCCAGTACCTACAGGTAAGCCTTATTATAGGCTTACCTGTAGGTAAAAGTGGTGTCTATAGGTTTACAACCACCTTACAGTGATATTAAAGCTTAAAAAAAAAAAAAAAAAAAAATGTATGTATGTATGTATGTATGTATGTATGTATGTATGTATGTATGTATGTATGTATGTATATATATATATATATATATATATATATATATATATATATATATATAAACATGTTATACTTACCGCGTCCGTGGTTTTGCACAGAGCAGCCCCGATCTTCCTTTTCTAGGGTCCCCTGTCGTTGCTCCTGACTCCTTCTCTTCTCCAAGTGCCTCCATAGCAAACGGCTTGCTATGGGGGCACTCAGAGAAGAGGAGGAGCCCTGCTCTGTGTGTCCATAAGACTCGACCCTGCCCCCGCTTACTCCCGCACTGGCTGTGATTGACTGCTGTCTCTCAGGCAATGAGGAGGCAGAGACCCAGGAGAGCAGCCGCTCTCATGCACATCGCTGGATCACGATCAGACTAGGGTAAGTATTAGACAGGTGTTGCATGGGGAGCTACATACTGAAGGATTTTTTCCTTCATGCATAGAATGGGGCCAACTTGTCATGGTTTCTCTGCTCAAGTAGTAGCCTTAAATTTACACAGACCCCCAGGTCCATGCTATGCAACAGAAAATTAAATGTCAGAGAAGCACCTACCAGCATGCTAATTGCAAATGGTGTTGCTCCAGCAAAGGAGGTAAGTATTTCAATGGTGTAACTGTTGCTTTATGGAAGCAGCAAAGGTAAACAGAAGATTTAAAGTGACTTTTCGAAGGTTTGATTTAAGGACATCAAGCACCTTTATTTTTCTTCAAAACGCTTGTTACTGCACCAGGATTATTAAAATGCTGTAGCTGGCACAGAATGTATTTAGCAGGAATCTTGCAGCTGTTCAGCAGAACACAATCAGCAAGGACATCCAAATAACACCAAGAAACTGCAGCTCAGACTATAGGCTCAACAGCACAACAATCCTAATATAAAGACATACACATTTTTATTTATTTTTTTAACTCTCAGGCCGGGTTTCACACCTATGCGAACTGGTTAGGAAAAACGGAAAAAACGTACCGCTCAAAAGCTTAAGAATTCACCAAATAGCTGCTTCCGCCCGGTCACTCACACAGGTGCTGGCTCTGCACTGATGCATGGGAGAAAAAGAAACCCTGGACTGCCGCACTCTGTATAGACAGTTATTTATTCCAAGATTTCAGGTAAAAAATACAAATTCAAAATAAATCCATAAATCCAAAACAACAAATGCAGATAGTGTGCATGCAGGGAAGGGTGGCTAACGCGTTTCACGTCACGAATTGACGCTTACTATGCGAACTGGTTGCGGGTTACACCACATCCAATTCGCATAACATTATAAAATACATTGATTTCAATGAGGCCGGTTCACATATGTGCGATGCATTCGCACTACGCATTGCCCAAAAAACATGTGCGTTTCCTAGGCATTGCAGTGCGGCTCAGGTGCGAATTCTGGCCCATTATCTTCTATGGGCACGCATCTGATTCGCACGTGTTCCGTTCTGAACAGGGATCTTAAGGGGGAACTCCACGCCAAATTTTAAATAAAAAAAAACGGGCATGGGTTCCCCTCCAGGAGCATACCAGGCCCTTAGGTCTGGCATGTATTTTAACGGGAACCCCACGCCAAAAAAATGGCATGGGGGGTCCCCCCAAAATCCATACCAGACCCTTATCCGAGCACGCAGCCTGGCCGGTTAGGAAAGGGGGTGGGGACGAGCAAGCACCCCCTCCTCCTGAACTGTACCATGCCGTATACCCTCAACATGGGGGGGGTGCTTTGGGGCAGGGGGGCGCTACACACAGGGGGGGGCTCTAAAAAACACTACAGTTTTTTAAAGTAATTAGGCAGCTTCGGGGGTCTTCTTCCGACTTCGGGGGTTCTCTTCTTCTGCTCTCCGGTGTCGTCTCCACGCTCTCTGGTTCTTCTCCCGCTCTCCGGTGCCTTCTTCCTTCTGCCGGGCACCTCCGCCATCTTCTTACAGCTCTTTTGCTAGCGGGGGCCCGGTCTTCATCGTCGTCGTCTTCTTCCCTCTTCTCTCCTCCCGATGTTGCCTCGACGCTCTCTGCTGCTATATAAGTCGTTGCGCTCCGCGCACACGGCATTATAGGCATGGTTCGTGGTCACCGGGTGATGCCACCCGGTTATCCCCACCCCCCCATGATGTCACAGTCCCATCATTCCCCGGGACTGTGACTTATTAAAGGGGGCTCCCGGATTCCGATAAGCCCCCCATCCGCAGACCCCGACAACCAACGGCCAGGGTTATCTGGAAGAGGCCCTGTCCTCATCAAACATGGGGACAGGGTGCTTTGGGGTGGCGGGGGCCGCAGGGCACCCCCCCCATGTTGAGGGCATGCGGCCTGGTACGGTTCAGGAGGGGGGCTCTCGCTCGTCCCCACCCCTTTCCTGACCGTCCGGGCTGCGTGCTTGGATAAGGGTCTGGTGTTGATTTTTGGGGGGACCCCCACATCGTTTTTTCGGCGTAGGGGTTCCCGTTAAAATCCATACCAGACCTGAGGGCCTGGTATGCTCATGGGAGGGAAACCCATGCTGTTTTTTTTATTTAAAATTTGGCGTGGAGTTCCCCCTCATGATAACAGCAGCAAAACTTCCCTCCCCTCTCCCAGGTCAGCAAATTCACAGCTAAAACGCAAAGGAACCGCGTAACAACTGTTTGAGAACTTGGCAAAGAAACCGGAGCTCAAAAACGCAACGCACAAGTGTGAATCCGGCCTTATAGTTATAACTAGCTGTGGCTAATCTTATTTTATAATAGTAAGAGACTGGTGAATTCAGCTTAAATTGGGTTTGCTGGTGCACCTTGACTATACAAGTGCTTCATCAAGAAGCTTGCAAACATATGATAAATGGTTATCAATAATTTTTTTTTACAAATAAAAATATGAAAAGTGTGACACGCATTTGTATTCAGCCCCCTTTACTCTGATACCCCTAACTAAAATCTAGTGGAACCAATTGCCTTCAGAAGTCACCTAAATTAGTAAATGGAGTCCACCCGTGTATAATTTAAAGTGGATGTAAACTCTCACATATACACAGTGAAGTGAACAGCCTCAGATGATACACAGAGATCTACCCTACCTACATCAGTTTTACATGCATATCTGCGGTCTTTCGCTTTCTATATTCTTTAGAATTATTAGGGTTAGAATTTTCACTTACTTATTCAGCACTGGGAGTGTAGCCTTGGCTTACACTGAGAGACAGCCGATTAGAAGAAAGGCACACCCCCCCCCCCCCCCCCACACAGGTAGAAGATACTTTCAGAGCTGTGCTGTGACAAGACAAGCTTGATGCTAATCTATTTATAGCAACCTCCCCAATGCAAACTTTAGGCTGCTTTTATCTCCTGTCTGAGAACTTGTCAGAAGTTTACATGCTGATAACAGAGAAACGAAACAGCAGAAACACACAGGACTCAAGGCTTTGGGAGAGATAACTAAACACTACAGATATATGTGCCCAGATAAAATTTCATGAATCAGGTTTACATCCACTTTAATCTCAGTATAAATACAGCTGTTCTGTGAAGCCATCATGAAGGCTAAGGAACACACCAGACAGGTCAGGGATAAAGTTGTGGAGAAGTTTAAAGCAGGGTTAGGATATAAAAAATATCCCAAGCTTTGAAGTTCTCGCAGTGCACTGTTCTTTCCATTTTCAGATGATGGATTGAGTATGGCACAACTGCAAACCTACCAAGTCATGGCCATCCACCTAAAGTGACAGGCCGGGCAAGGAGAGCATTAATCAGAGAAGCAGCCAAAAGGCCCATGGTAACTCTGGAGGAGCTGCAGAGATCCACAGCTCAGGTGGGAGAATCTGTCCACAGGACAACTATTAGTCACGCCCTCCACAAATCTGGCCTTTAGCCCTGGTTCACATTGCAGCGATTTGGCCTGTCAAGTCAGCTGCTATTGCCAGCAATGGCACCGTCCCAATCGGTGTAACATCGCATTTGTGGCGCTGCACTGATTCCCAAAAGTAGTTTCTGTACTACTTTTGGGCTTATAGAAGAGTGGCAAGAAGAAAGCCAAAGGAAGTCTTGTTTGTGAGAAGCAATGTGGGGACCACAGCAAACATGTAGAAGAAGGTGCTCTGGTCAGATGAGACCAAAATGTAACTTTTTAAAGCTTAGCACTATGTGTGGTGGAAAACTAACAATGCACATCACCCTCAACACACCATCCCCACCCTGAAACATGGTGGTGGGAGCATCATGTTGTGGGGGATGCTTTTCTTCAGTAGGGACAGTTGATGGGAAGATGGATGGAGCCAAATACTGGGCAATCTTAGAAGAAAACCTGTTAGACCCGTTTCACACAACGACCCTAAACATACAGCCAGAGCTACAATGGGATGTTTTAGATCAAAGCATATTCATTCCACTTCACAATTATGTGCCACTTTGTGCTGGTCCATCACATAAAATACATTTCTATTTCGAAGAGAGCTTACTGATAAAAAGGCAAATCCAAACCCGTTTGTAAAGAAACTAAGTACATCCTGGACTTCTGGAGAATTACAGGAATTAGCCCTGGAAGACATATGATCTGTAAATTTTGAACAGATACGCTCATAAACTTTGTTGGTGCTATTTCTTCTAGCGTTAAGGAGAGTCGACATGGCTTCTTCTGGACATTCTAAGGCTTCCAGCCTTCCCCTCTCAAGAACCATACCCTGAGGTGCAGATGAGCTGGGCATGGGTGCAACGTTGTGCCCTGAGATTGGAGATCTGGTCTGAGGGGTAGAGGGATTGAGTCCTGATAACTGAGTGAAGTCAAGAGGGAGAACTATGGCCTGTTGGGCCAAACGGAATTACTGCTATGATTTCTACTCTCTCCACTCTGAGTCTGTGAAGGAATTGAAGTATCACAGGTACTGGAGGAAAGGCATAAGCCTGACTGAATTTCCACCGGTCTGTGAAAGCATCTATCCCGTAGGCTTGGGGATCCCGAGAAATACTTGATCAACGTGTGGTTGCATGGGGATGCAAACAGATCCACTTCTGGAGACACTCCCAGAGTTAGAAGCCAATTGAATACCTCTATGTGTAGAGACCATTCGTTGTTGTCCATTTCAGTTCGTGAAAGAAAGTCCACTTGTACATTCTGGACCCCTGGAATGTATACTGCAGAGATGTTGCATAGGTACTTCTGGGCCCAGGTCATGATTGGTTCTACTTCCCGGTGTAAGGACCAGCTGCGGGTACCACCCTGCTTCCTTATGTAAGCAACTGCGGTTGTGTTGTCCATTCTGAGCATCACAGAAGAGTGTCAACAGATGACGGAAGGACATGAGCGCCTGGAAGGCCACCCGCAACTCCAGTATGTTAGATACAATTCCTTGGGACAGTGTGTTCCACCTGCCCTGGGCTATTTCTGACAGGCAATGAGTGCCCCACCCCTGATTGCTGGCATCTGAAGTTACAGTAACCCAAGTGATGGGACGGATTGTGTGACAGCTGCAGAGATTTTTCCCCTGAAGCCACCAAAGAAGAGATTCTCTCATGGATGAAGTGAGCCTGATGCGTTGACTCTTGCTGGGGGAGTCCCATTGCTGGAGGAACCACTTCTGGAATGGGCGAGTGTGCCACTGAGCCCACCTCACCATAGGGATGGTGGCTGTCATGGTGCCGATTACCTTCAGGCATTGAAGAGCAGACAGGTGAGAGGAAGCAAGTGTTGCGCGGATCCTGTCCCGGATTGCTGCAATCTTTTCCTCGGGCAATGAAATGGTGCCGTCTATTGTGTTGAAGAGGGCACCTAGAAAACACAAGGGACTGTGTTGGAATGAGATGACTCCTCCAAATTCAGGAGCCACCCGAATTCTTGGAGAGTGGCGATTACTAGATTCTTGTGTTCCAAGAGTTGACATCTGTCTTGAGCTAGAAGTAAGAGGTCGTCTAGGTATTGATGAAGACGAACTCCTTTCACTCGGAGCAGAGCCACAATGGCTAACAGAACCTTGGAGAACACACGAGGTGATGCCGTGAGACAAAAAAGGTAGGCAGGTGAACTGTAAGGTGTTGATCGCCTACAGCAAAGCGGAGGTACTTTTGATAGTCTGCAGCCACTGGAACGTGGAAATATGCGTCCTTCAGATCTATTGACACGAACCAATCTCCTGGATGGACTGACTGCTGGATTGTCAATAGTGACTCCATTTTGAATCTTTCTTTCCATATAAATCGGTTGAGATGCGTTAGGTCTATTACTGGTCTCCAGGTACCATTCTTTTTCTGTACCATGAACAACGGAGAGTACATGCCTTCTCCTCGTTCGCCCTCTGGAACAGTAATGGCTGCGCCTTGAGTTAATAAAGAGCTTACGTAACTTAGTAAGACTTGTTTATTTTCTTCTGTACTTGGAAGACTTGTGGGTATGTATCTGAGCCTGGGGGTGCTGTTGAAGACCCACGTGTGGCCTGAAGAGACCGTCTTGATGGTCCAAAAATCTTGAATTGAGGCCGCCCAAACATGCCGGAAGTGGAGGAGACGTGCCCCCACCTGACATGTTTGAACGGGCCCAATTTCAAAAAGACTTCGTAGACTCCCGGCTACCAGACGGAGTACTTTTAGTTGGATTCCTGAAAGAGGACTGTCTGGATTTCCAGGTCCTTGAAAATTCACAACCAGGTCTGTAGCTGCGTGCTTCCCTTGCACGATCTGTATTCTGTGCCCTCGAAAAGGTGCGTTTCTGGTTCTGCAAACGCCTGTCCTGAGGGAGGAACTCCGACTTGCCACCCGTGGCTCAGGAAATGGCATTATCGAGTTTATTGCCAAAGAGAGAGAAGCCCTCAAAAAAGGGAATCCGGCACCAAGCTTGCTTTGAAGCTGGATCCCCCGACCAGGGACGGAGCCATAAAGCACGGCGAGCGGTAACCGCTGACAACATTACTCGGGCCACTAGGCGAATAACATCAATAGAGGCCTCCCCCAAAAAGGCAGAAGCTAGCCTGATTTCCTGAATAGGAGAGCTTTTCGCCATTTCTTTAGAGATGCTTCTGAGGGAATCATCCACATTGTCTGACCATGCTTCTAGGGCTTTTGAGATAGCTGCTAAAGCCAGAATTGGTTTACAGACTGAACCTGTCAGATAGATTCGCTTCAGGTCTGAGTCAATCCATCTCTCTAGAGGATCTTTGAATGAGACCGTATCTTCCAGAGGAAGGGTTACATATCTAACCAGACGCATTAAAGCTGCATCAACCATGGGAGCTGAATCAAGGCGTTTTACCTCTTCTTCTTTAAAAGGATATAATTTTGCAATTTTTGACTGCATAGAACTTTTCTTGTCCATTTTACCCCATTCTTCCGAGATAATGGCACCCACTTCCGTGACAAACGGGAAATAATGTCGCTCTTTACTGAGCTGTTCAAAAAGTTTCCTTTGTTTGGGAGGACATATAACTGTATCTTCCCAATTCAGAACTTCTCCAACTGCTTTCACTAAAGCAGGAACTAAGGCATAATCAAAGCCCATCCCAGGATCATCCACTTCCGAACCACTTTCCGAGGGAGGAGCTGAGGGATGGCTGGGTTGAGAGATTTCCAGAGTCTCATGCACCCGTCCCTGTTCTAACGAGGGAATCAGTGGGTCTGGAGGAGAATCATGCTGCATTCTAGCATCTCTCTTGTAGCGACTCGTTTACGACCCGCTTAACCAATGCTTCCAGGTGTTTATCTGCACCTTCCCTCTCATTGGCTGCCTTTGTAAAACAATGGTCACAAAGGGACTTGCTGGCAGGAACCGGAGCCCTGCACCCCCAACATGGTCTCTCTGACCTCTTGCTGTGAGATGAGGGGGGGTGAGGAGTGTCTCTACTGGGACGTCCGAATCTGGAAGAATCATGGTGTCTGGAGCCAGAAGAAGAGTGCCGGTGGTGTGATTTAGAGGACCCGCTGTGTCTGCGGGAACTACGCTGTTCAGACCTAGAAGGGCTGAGAAAGGGAAAGCCAGGCATAGAGAGAGAGAGAAAAAGGCACAAGTCACAATAATGCCCTACACTCCACTCTCTTCCACCCCCCCTCAGCAGGCAGAATAGAAAAAAATGTTCCAATCTTACCTGCTGCAAGAGGGTTGGCCACCGGGAGGCAGTGAAGAGACCATACTGAATCAGAATCACTGCAGGTGGAAGGTAAACATCAGACACCAGTATGAAGACAAAATGCAACATTCAGACCCTTCTGAACAGCACTTACCTGGGATAGGCTCTGTGGGTGCTCAGGGAAGTCGCCGCTATGCCCACGATCATTCCCGGCATCTACAGGCTTCTCAAAATTGGCGCCGCGTGACATCACGGCCACGCCAGGCCCGCGATTCTCGCGCGCATGCGTGAACCGGGCCACGCATGCGCAGACACACCCGGAAGTAAGAGGGAGCGGCGGCTAGAACGCACAGGGAACCAGCCGCTTGCTGGGCATATTTAACAAATGCAGAAAAATAGCAAATGAAAAGACATACAACAAACAAAAACACTGCTGCCATGAAGGCGATACAGCTTACCAACCACCTACGATCGATTCGGCCAGGGACACCGCATCCATACACACATCGGGCTTGCAGCAGATAATGCCCACCTGCACACTGCTAGGTAATCAGGCCTGTGCGCGCTCATCTCTCCAATGGAAGATATCATCCAGCTCTTCAGCGCTACTCTGCCATACACTCAGTACTCTGCTTCACAGTCAAGGCTTATCGGAGGGATGAGACACCATATCGTCGGCCGATCTTGATCGTAGGAACAATCGTCTTCAGGTAGGAGAACTAAAACATATAGTCCTTCGGAGGAGGACAAAAAAGGAACACGGCTGAGAGACCAGAGCCAAAATTTATAGGGAGGGGGTCCTATTGAGTAGTTATGGAGGCGGGGCCAACCCACACGTATGCTGCCATGGAGCATGTCAGGAAATTGAATTTTTTTCAAAATTGTTGCTATATTTTTGTTTATAGCGCAAAAAATAAAAACCAGAGGTGATCAAATACCACCAAAAGAAAGTTTGTGGGGGGAAAAAAAAAAAACACGTCAATTTTGTTTGGGAGCCACATCGTACGACTGCACAATTGTCAGTTAAAGCGACGCAGTGCCAAATCACAAAAAGTGCTCTGTAAGGAAGGGGGTAAATTCTTCCAGGGCTGAAGTTGTTAAGCTTCTCATAAGTGTTTTAAAGGCTGCACGGTGCACCTGTGGCTTCCGGCCATACCTAAATGCTGGAGTCTTATACACTGGGTCTAAACACCCTATGTGCTTGAGGCCTTAATGAGAACTGCATAATCCATTCACACTATATGACCTAAGATTTGTGGACACCCAACATGTCTTGAACAACCCATTCCAAAACAGGCATTAAAGAGACACTGACACCATTGCCAAGTGACAATGTCCGCATTGCTCCTTACCCACAACAGAGCTGGGGCTGAAATCAAACTTGTCGCCCAACAGTAGTGGTGCAACGGATCGGTCGTGATCCGAACGGGTCACCCTGTTCGGATCGGATCACCACGCGATCGGAGGAGCCTCGGCCGTAGGAAAGGCCGCGGCTTCGGCCTAGCTCCGGGGCGGCGGCCATCTTGGTACACCCGGCGGCGGCCGCTGTAGTGACGTTTCGCCGCCATCTTGCTCCACCCCATATAGTAATGATAGAGAAGGGGCCAAGCGGACATCTTGTTACACCCAACGGAGTTTTAGATTTCAAACACAAAACGGGAGCTTCAGCTTTAATACATTATTTGGAAATCCATCGGACTGCTTACATTTTAAAATCAGCAGCAAACCTTACATGATTGCTAATGTGACGGAACAGCTCTCATTTTCACAATTAACATTTAGTTAAATGTGAAAATCAGGAGGTGTTATGTAGGGGTGCAACGGATCAAAAAACTCACGGATCGATCCTCTGATCAGGGAGTCCCACCGGAGTTTTAAATTTTACAGTTCTTTTCAACACAAATGGAGTTTATATGCTTAAATACATTATTTGTAAATCCAACAGACTGTTTACATGTTACATTTTAAAAAGCAGCAGCAAACCTGCTCCGTTTTGTGTTGAAAATAACTGTGAACTCGAAAATTCCGGTGGGTGCAACATTTTATTTTTTTGCCGATCCAAAAATGATCCGATCCGTGGCTCTGATCCGAGGATTGATCTGAGTTTTTTGATCCGTTGCACCCCTACCCAACAGGGAGAGTACTGATATCATTACCTTGACAAAGTGGCAGTGCTCAAGCCTAGCAACTGTCTGATAGACCCGAGCACAACCAAGATGGTCACAGGCTACCCCATACCTGCAAGTGTCACTGGCTGCGATGAAAGAGCACAGTGAAGGCAAGTATATGGGCATCTCTTTAATATCAAATTTCATCCCCCTTCTCTTAGTGGCCTCCATTAGGGAAGGCTTTTATACAATTTGAGAGTGGTCTGTAACTATCTTTGCCCATTCAGCCAACAGAGCATTTGTGGGGTCAGGTATGGATGTTGGATGGGAATTCCTGGCTCGCAATCAGCATTTTAGTCACCCTAAAAGTGTTCTGTATGATTGAGATCAGGGCTCTGTGCAGACCACTCAAGTACCTCTGCAGCCAACTCACCAAACCATGCCTTTATAGACCTGGCTGCTTGTACAGAAGTTCAGTCATGCAGAAAAGGACCTTCACCAAATAGGTTGCAAGCATGCACGTGTGCTGCAGCATTCCTTTTTACTGTTGTTTTACTTCCTGGTTTCTTGAGGCACTGGTGATATACTGTGCCTCTGGTCTCACCGTTGCATGCTGAAAAGTTCCTGTCACATGTTTTAGAATTCCAGGAAGATTAATTCATCTGTCCTTAGTGAAAATGGTCACCAGGGAAGAAAACAAAATTATACAAAGAAAAAGCCAAGTATTAGGCCCCATGCACACGAGACGCAGGTGCAAACTCTGCTGAACACACGTTTTTAAACGCTGAAACCGGCGTTTATAAACGCGCGTTTTGCCGCGTTTAGCGGCGTTTTACCGCGTTTGCGTTTATAAGCGTTTCATCATAGACCCTCCCTAAGCTCAAAAAACAGTAAATTTTAACCATTTCAGCCAGTTTGTGAGACCAGAGTGAGTAGCAGCAGCTGAGAGAGCAGCAGTGTACTTGTATTTAGCGTATCACTTGCCACATCATCTGCCACAAGTTGTGGATTGTCCACTTGCCACGTTACCTGGCCACGTCACCTGCCACAAGTTGTGGATTGTCCACTTGCCACGTCACCTGCCACAAGTTGTGGATTGTCCACTTGCCACGTCACCTGGCCACATCACGTGCCACGTCACCTGGCCATGTCACCTGCCACAAGTTGTGCATTGTCCACTTGCCACGTCACCTGCCACAAGTTGTGGATTGTCCACTTGCCATGTCACCTGGCCACATCACGTGCCACGTCACCTGGCCACGTCACCTGCCACAAGTTGTGAATTGTCCACTTGCCACGTCACCTGCCACGTCACCTGGCCATGTCACCTGCCACAAGTTGTGGATTGTCCACTTGCCATGTCACCTGGCCACATCACGTGCCACGTCACCTGCCACAAGTTGTGAATTGTCCACTTGCCACGTCACCTGCCACGTCACCTGGCCATGTCACCTGCCACAAGTTGTGGATTGTCCACTTGCCACGTCACCTGGCCACGTCACCTAGCCATGTTACCTGCCCACATTACCTGCCACGTCATCTAGCCACGTCACCTGCCACAAGTTGTGGATTGTCCACTTTCCACGTCACCTGGCCACATCACGTGCCACGTCACCTGCCACGTCACCTGGCCACGTCACATGACACAAGCTGTGGATTGTCCACTTGCCACGTTACCTGCCACAAGTTGTGGATTGTCCACAATGCAATGCAAGCAATTAGTTTTCCTTTTATATTTTTTTAAGTTTTTCATCATTTGCCATCATTTTTGAGATTTCTAATGTTAAAAAATAGGTCACCTTTAAAAACGCTTATAAACGCAAACGCGGCAAAACGCCGGTACCGCGTTTAGCATCTGAAACGTGAAAACTTTTGCGTCTGAACCCATTTTTTTGCTTCTGGAAAAACGAGGTTAAACGCAACTGCTTGTAAACGCCAAAAAACGAGACTGTGTGCATGGACACATAGGATAACATTGAATGGGTTCAGGAGCAGTTGAAAAAAGCGTCCAACTGCCTCTGAACGCGCGTTCAACAGCAAATAACAGCGTCTCGTGTGCATGGGGCCTTAATAAGTTTCTGTTTGCCATTACAAAACATTTCTAAAGCTGCCTTTGTTGTACTTTTTATGAGAAGGGTGAAGTTCCTCCAAGTACATTTATGTGTTCAATAGTCTGTTTTTAAACTGATCAGTCTTTGATTGCAAATGTCTTTACCAATTTCACCAGAATTAGCCTTGCTAGGAATTCAAGAGGACGCACAATGCTCACACCATATGAAAATGCTGGTATCTTATTTATTATATACTATGCCAAGAAAGAAATACCATTGAAGTGGATCATAATTGATGCTGCTCATGAAAATATTACAGACAGACCAGTGGTGACTAAATACCTCCAAAAGAAAGCTCTCAAAAAAAAAGTTTGGGCACAGCATTGTATGCCCGTTCAGTTGTCAAAGTGCGACAGCACTGAAAGCTGGCCTAGGCAGGAAGGGGGTGAAAATGCCCATTATTTAAGTGGTTAATTAAATACATACAGGTGTTCATTTTGTGGTTCACATATAAAGTAAAGTAGTCTAGTAAATTTTATAAAATTATCTAGCTGCACTCAGAACACAGGCAGACACTCTTGAGTGGTAAATAGGGCCCCTTTTACACGGGGTGGATCCGCTCAACGGGGATAATCGCTCCGTTGATCCCCACTGTGCTGGCGGATGACAGGTCCGTTGCTGCTCAGACCTGTCAGAGCCCCACTGTCACAGGTCTGTCACAGGTCACAGAGCAAGATCGGATGAATTTAACAGACAGCCTGTCCATTTTCAGCCGATCCTCCGGACGGATGGCAATAGTATTGCCATCCGCCTGTTTTGAGTGGATCGAATGGCATATGGGTGTCAGCAGAGACATCTCCGCTGACATGTGCCTGCCCAGATCCACCTGTGGGCTGATCGTGTGTAAGGGGCCTAAGCCTTTACGTTTTTATATTTTATAAAACTATATGGAGGGGGAAAAAAAAAAAAAAAAAAAATCAGATTACTACCAATCTAATAGATTAATTAACTTTATTCTGCTTCCAAATCAATGGATTTTGAGTCCACACCGGCATGCACATAGATCAGGACAATACTTTATCTGCCCAAAGGTTTTTTCTTTCAGAGGCAAACGTAGACAAAGCATATGAACAGCCAATTAACCTCTCCATACTCATAACTATTCACGCATATGGACCTCTGGCAACAGAAAACGCCAAGTCACATGCAGGAAACTGTATAAGTCTTCTTTTGAAAGCACAAACAAGCCAACCACAATCAAATGGCTCTTCTAAGCCAGGGCAGGTCTTCTTCTCCAGACATAGAAAGGTCTATTTGCCTATTCTCTGAACCACCCAGTCTTGTTGGCACAGGGGGCATCGGTTGTTCTGCTTCACCCACAGGGACATACAGCAGTTGTGAAACGAATGATTACATTCTCCCCATACCACTGCAAGAGAGCAGAACAAGGTTTGTGTTAAATGTGTAAAATGAAAAGTAAAAAAGTAAGGTGTGGCGAATACACATGATTTTAATGAAAAACCTAGAAACATTCATCTTTTACCACCCTTAGGTACATACACTGCCAAAAAGTCATAACCACATTAAAAAGCGTGTAGGTAGGAAATAAAGCATCACACACACACACGACTGTTCTGCAATATGAACAATTTAGGAAGGATATGAAAATCTGAAAGCAACTGGGATACAGATGAGGCAACCAAATAACCCTAGAACGTTAAAGTCATACTGGAAAAGATTAGGACTGTTTTAGGAGGTTCATAGTTTAAGGAGAAACAAGAAACAAAAACACTGTTTGTACATCTTGCATATACAATGGGGGAAATGATTTGATACCCTGCAGATTTTGTAAGTTTGCCCACCTACAAATAAAGGGTCTATAATCTTTATCATAGGTGTATTTTAAAATGATAGAAAAAAAAAAAAAAAAAGAGAACAACCAAAAATCCAGAAAAACAAAAAACAAACACACACTAGATACAAATGTTATAAACAGAGTTGCAGTTCAGTGAGTAAAATAATGTCCCGTCCCCCCCGCAAAAAAAAAAAAAAAAAAAATTTGCAACACCCACCATTTTAATCTGTAGAGTCTTTGCTTTTAAAATTGCTTGGGGGGGGGGGGGGGGGGGGGTTCAAAGTAATTTCCTAACAAAAAAAAGGAATGTAAACAAAAAAAAAAAAAAAAGTCAGAAGGGACTTGGTGGTTCAAGTGGTTAGAAGGGTGGGTGATGCATGGCATAAACTTCTAATGTTGTGCATAAAATGCCAGGACAGTTCAAAACCCCCCAAAAATGACCCATTTTTGGAAAGGACACCCCCAAGCTATTTGCTGATAGGCAGGTTGAGTCCAGTCCATGGAATATTTTATATTTTGCCACAAGTTTTAGGAAAATTACAAAATGTTTTTTTTTTTTCACAAAAGTTGTCACTAAATTATATATTGCTCAAACATGGCATTGGTATATGTGAAATTACACCCCAAAATACATTCTGCTGCCTCTTGAGTATGGGGATACCACATGCCTAGCCGCGTACAGGACCCTGAAAACCAATCACCGCCTTCAGGCTTTCTAAGGGCGTAAAATGGCGATTTAACGTCCGCATTACCTATAAGTTTCAGAGGCCCTGAAATGTCAAGATAGCACAACCCCCACCCACCTCCCAAATGACCCCAGAGAGGCATGGCGAGTATTTTGCAGCTTATTTGTTTTTGAAAAAGAAAGAAAGAAAAATTCTCTTCAAAACTTTGCTGAGAGGCATGTTGAGTAATTTGCAGATCTTGTTTTTTGTCACAAATAGCTTGGGGTGTCTACTTTACAAAATGGTCATTTGGGGGGGGGGGGGGGGGGTTGTGCTATCTTGGCATTTAATGGCTTCTGAAACCGAGACAGTGAGGAGCGAAATCAAAAATTTACACCCTTAGAAATCCTGAAGGGGCGATTGGTTTTCAGGGTCCTGTACGCAGCTAGTCTGCCAGAAAGTTCCACACATGCAGTAATCCCTTACTCAGGAGAAGCAGAATGTAGTTTGGGGTGCAATTCCACATACACCCATGTCTTGTGTGAGCAATCATTTCAGTGACAACTTTGTGTAAAAAAAAAAAAAAAAAAAAAAAAGTGCCTCTCAAATTCCTTGGGGTGTATACTTTCCAAAATGGGATCATGGGGGGGGGGGGGGGGGGGGGTTTGTACTGCCTTTCCCATTTTAGCACCTCAAGAAATGAGATAGGCAGTCACAAACTAAAAGCTGCATAAATTGCAGAAAAATGTACCCTAGTTTGTAGACGCTATAACTTTTGCGCAAACCAATAAATATACGCTTATTGAATTTACATTTTGGCCTAAGTGTATGGCTAATATTCAGTTTATTGGATTTCTTGCAAAGTCTCTGATCACACTAGTAGAATATATATATTTTTTCATTTAGATCGCAAAAATAAAAATCCCAGGGAGGTGATCAAATACCACCAAAAGAAAAGCACCATTTGTGGGGGGGGGGGGGGGGGAGACAAATTTTGTTTGGGTACAGCATTGCACGATCGTGAAATTACCAGTTAAAGCAGCACAGTGCCAAATTGTAAAAAGTGCTCTGGTCATTAAGGGGAAAAATACTTCTGGGGCTGAAGTGGTTAAGCAATACCTTGAAAAATTTACCTTTTGTCTTGAATTCCTCTTGAAAATTTACAGTGCACTTCCTGGTATAGAAGTGAGCCTAGTCACCCCTTCACCTACTGTGTCATAACTGTACATCTGCAGTATAATATCCAAGGTACTGCTGCCTATGACTGCCAGTCTTAGCAGCTTTGTCAAGCCAGTACTAGGGAAAACATCAGGTGCGTAGTACTACGCCATCCACCCATTCCCCCCCCCCCCCAATCAAGCTCAGTACCTCTCCAATTAACCTTACCTCTGTGCTGTCCTTTCCCAAAGACATCTTTAGAAACGGGGAGCGTAGCAGTACCCATGTAGCAATACTTCTGTTCTCCTGCTCTCTAGTTCCTGACCCTGCCATTTTTAAATCAGAGCTCCACCCTAAAGTGGAACTTCTGCTCATCGGATTCCTACCCCCCTCCGGTGCCACAATTGGTACCTTTCAGGGGGGAATGCAGATACCTGTCTTATGCCGCGTACACACGTTATTCATGTCATGGGGAAAAAAAAAAAAAAAAAACACACAACAGTTTTTTCCTCGACGTGATTTTTCATGTTTCCTCTCAAGCCTGCCTTGCATACACACGTTTGTGAAAAAATAAAAAAAATGCTCGAGCAAAGTGCGGTGACGTACAACACATACGTCGGCACTATAAAGGGGACGTTCGAATGGCGCCACCCTTTGGGACGCTTTTGCTGATCCTCGTGTTAATAAAGTTTGGTGAGAGACAATTCGTGCTTTTCAGTCCGTTACAGCGTGACGAATATGCTATCTCCATCCATTATGAACGCTAGGTTTTACCAGAACGAGTGCTCCCGTCTCATACTTGATTCTGAGAATGCGCATTTTTTTCCCCCCCTCGTAAAAGCATACACGACTGTTTTTCACGACGTTAAAAAGAATGACGTGAAAAAAAAAAAAAAAAAAAAAAAAAAAAACACAGAGCAGGTTCTAATTTTTTTTGGGCATTTTTCTCGTTGAGAAAAATGCTCTGGAAGCATACACACCACCGTTTTTCACGACCATTTTTAAAAATGGCATTTTTCTCATCATAAAAAACGGTCATGTGTATGCGGCATAAGACAGGTATTTGCACCCACTTCCGTGCATACAGTCTGAAGGTAGACTGCGGGTAGTGCGTCACTTACTGGTCCCCCCCTGTTGTGTTCTGGGAAACACACGGCTCCCAGAACACAGCAGGGACCAGTGAAAGACGCGCAGTAGGGAACCGGGAAGTGAAGCCGCAATGCTTCACTTCCCGATTCCCTCACCCATGATGGTGGGGCAGCCGAGAGACAAGCAATCGCTAGTCTTCGCTGCGGACGTCGCTGGACTCCAGGACAGGCAAGTGTCCAAATATTAAAAGTCGGCAGCTGCAGTATTTGTAGCTGCTGGCTTTTAATATTTTTTTTTACGGCGGAGCTCCGCTTTAAGTATGAAAATTAGTCACTGTAAATTGCAACCCATAGACTTCCATGAAGAGGAAAGGCCAAGTTTTTGGAGAGCTGTATCTGGGAATGGACAGATTGAAGTCAAGTATGCTCAACACTTTTACACTTGCCTCTGGATGTCCTGTCCATAGTAATTTCCTGGAGAGCTTTTTTTTTTTTTTTTTTTTTTTTAATAATATATATATATATATATATATATATATATATATATATATATATATATATATATTAAAACACGTCGACCAGTTACCCTAAGCAACTTGCCTAACAAAAATATGAAGACCAGTAAAAGTGAACCTTGAGCTTATTAAAATGTTTAATTTTTTTCTCATAGGTTTTAAAAGAAAATGAAATCTGTTGGGTTCACCCACTGGAGTTTTATATATTTGAGGGACATCAGTAGTGAGCTCTACAGGTTTTGGGTGTTCCATTCTTCCTGCTAAACCCTCTATAAACAAAAAAATAAATAAAATAATCCAGCAGATAGAAAGGGCTCCCCACAACAGCCACAGCAGGCAAGCAGACCTAAAATTCAGATGCAGAGATTTCACCTCTGGGGTCTTTTAGAGATACAAGAAACCGTGAGAGCATTTAAGTCTACAGCTGCTCCAAAAACTGAATGCTAGGAAAACTGTCTCTGCATGAAAGGTCCCTCAGGAGTTTAGAAAACTATTTTGAGATTTTAGAACACCTAGAAAACTAAATACCATGCAACAGTCTGTTTTAATCAGTAAATTCAATTGCTCGTTGATCGACTTGTTTGGATGTTATGATGAACTTTTTTCCCCAGTTTTAGACAGTGTAGAGAGATTAGAACACCTGTTAGGGAGATTCATCCTCCGTATTTGTCCTAGTGACTGTTAACACCAACAGTGAACGAAAATCCCAAATTTTGAGTGGTCCCTACAAAAAGGAATAGAGGGGAAATCTTCCAATGGGGGGATACAAGTTCTGGTGACTACCAGGAACGTTCCTCACTTTGAAGGGATATACTCTCACTTCCTGCTGTGACCATGGGACAGGAAGTGAAGAAAAAAAAAACCTGACAGGGATTTGTAACCTCTCGTACTCTATCCAAGATCAATACAAAAGTTTTCCCCTTACTTTATTTTTTTTAAATGAAGATTAAAGAAGAAGAAAACCGTTCATAAGTTTTTCAAGTTTAGAGATCTTTGGCTGCACAGCCCCTGGATGTACAAACCATGCTCTTTTAAGAGACTTAGCTACCAGTGATAATTCCCTCTTAAGAGACCAAAGAGATTACAAGAAAAGACCAAGGTAATCCTTGGCAGTCCCTGACCCCATTCTCCTGATGTAGTATCTCTCATGCATAGTACATGGTAATAGTGTGCCAACTGTCAGGGCAATGGTGCTTTTCAAGGTAAATTAACACGTTTTCTGCAACTATATGAATTGCTAGTATGAAACTAAAGTTTTGTTTGTTTTGTTTTTTTTATAACCCAAATGTCATACAATCTACTTTTAATACATTTAAAGTGGAACTATAGGCAAAAAAAAACTTTGCTTCCCATTTTAGATTACAGGAGGATTATATCCCTTTAAGTTTTATTTTTGGTCATCTGTGTCCCATTGGGAAGATTTACCTTCACTTCCGGTCCCATAGCCAAAACAGGAAGCAAAAAAAAAAAAAAAAAAAAAAACAGAACCAGTGCCCCCATTGGAAGATTTCCCCTCTTACTTTTCTATGAGAATGTTCAGGAAACAGGAAAAATAGAGAGGGTGAATCTCCCTAAGCACAGACAGACAGCGATATAAACCTGACAGGTGTTCTAATCTATTCTAACCAAAACTAAAGAGGATTTGCCTTTAGTAATACTTTTATTATTCAGCAGTAATAGGTAGACAGCAGGGTTGCACAGTGCTTCTCATAATAGCAAGTGGTTCATTTTAGAGTGGACACAGTAAAAACATTTTTTTCCAGATAATGTGCAAGTGAAATAAAGTTTATTTCCTCTGAAAAACTTTTACCAAGTCAGCTTTGTTTAGACACTATACAGGTTCAATATCTACTGTGCCAATACTAAGGTGCTGTCGCATGAGTGACACATTTATGTCCTGTAGCTTGTATATTCTTGGTTTTATACTCGTAGATCAGCACCCTACTGCTACCTCTCACTTGAGATAGTTACAATGTACAGTCTTGTGTGCAGGATATTTTTCTCTCCTGCTGCATAGTGGGACATGTCAGGATTTTCTACATTCACACTTGTAACGTTAATGTCAGGTCCAGGTTAACTATTTGAGGAGACTGGGTGTGCTACACATGTCCCAAAAACATCAAAGAACACACCGTTTTGGCACGTCTAGTACTTCTGCCCCGCAGCCCCCTTCTCCAAACACACAACTCGAAGGTCAGGTGCACACTGCTGCAATCTGACTTCTCAGTGTGATTATGTAGTGCAACTTGGATGCTACTTTGAAGTGAAGTGGTTTGCATATTCTATTGGGCCAAAATTGTGCTGGAATCACACCATAGTACAGGAATCTTTTCCAAAATCATGCCGAGGTGCACTGATGTGAACGGGCACCATCAAAAACAATGCGACGTCCAAGGCCATGCAACTCAAGATGCATCTAACATCACACTAGTGTGATCAGAGACTTGGTAAAAGCCAAGAGCCAGGAGAAATGAGTAGAAACAAAATTAACGAGGATACCTTGTAGCTCTCCATTTCTGATCTATACAGGGGTTGATTTACTAAAACTGCAGAGTGCAAAATCTGGTGCAGGTTATGGTAGTCAAACATCAGATTGTGAGAGCGTGACGTGTGATGTCCCACCTGTGAAGCTCCCAGCGGCTTGAGAAGCCAGCTCCGGCCGACACCTTGTAGGAATTCCTAGTCCCCTGAGCCTCTGCTGAGAGGGAGGTAGAGCAGACTCGTGAGTGAAGGGAACCCCGGTGCCTTCCAACACCTACTCAATCAGCAGCAGCGGCTCCCTACATCCTGTTCAGCAGCGGCTCCCCTACATCCTGTTCCTGAATGCTCCTTGGCTACCAGGTCTCCGGTGCACTGCTTTCAGCATCTCGGCTTCAGGCATCTGACTGTACTGACCTTTGGTACATGACTCCCTCCTGCCTCTGACCTCCTCAAACTCCTTTAACTCTCCAACTCCTGGCTGCAGTCTATCAGCTAACCGTGAAGAAGGCACGCAAAGGAAAAAGAAAGAAAAAAAAAAAAACAGTAGGTCTGTCCTCTTTTTGTACTATATTCATGCTTTATTTGGAGAGCTGGTGGGACCAAGTGAAATTAAGTAAGGACAGACACCTTTAAGACCATCAAGCTGCAAGGTATTTCAGGAGGAGGCACTGTAAGAAAGGAAAGAGGAAGAGGGGAAGGAACACGTAGATCCTGTCTCTTGCAAATTGGACAGGATGCCCCACTCTGTTCCTTTTATGTGCATTTTCCCCTTTCTTTCTGGGGCTGTCATCTGCGGTTTCTTGCTCCGAGGGGGGAAAAGGGGAAGCGGTGAAGCTTGAATAGTGGACTTGAATGGCCCGCAAATAGACCCTGTGGTAAAGCACAGACTTACTTCATGCTCCTCTATATCAATGGCAGCAAAAGGATCCGGGAAATCAACAGTAAAATCTCCCCCAGCTGCCGGAGTGCTGGTGGAAACCCAGACTGTTAGAGAAAGAGGCAGAGCAACCCTCATTTGCGAAAGATATTATGGAAGCTATCAAAATGAGTAGTGAGGCTCTCACATAGTGCTTGGGAAAAAACAAAACAAAAAAACATTTTAATCTTGAATCGAGTTTTGAGTTAAAAATCGATTCAGATTTGAAGAAAATGTATTCTTTTTTTCCTTCAGAGTTTCCGTAGCAGGGGGCGTGGCTGGAATGGCACTGGGCGGCGTTACCCCCAATTACATCTACTCGCCGCAGCGAGTAGATGTAATGTAACACTAACTAACCCGCAAGCCGCCGTCTGCCTACCTGATCAGTGTGTCATGCAGACAGACGGCGGCCATTGCAGTGTTCAAAAGCCGCGCCTCCCGAGTCCTCGTCGTCTGATAGGGCGGAACACTCAATTTCACAGCAGGCAGTGTTCAGCCTATCACGGACGAGAGAGAGAGCGCGCGAGAGGAGCGCGCGAGAGAGCTGAGCGAGCGCGAGAAGAGAGAGCGAGCGCGAGAGAGAGAGCGAGCGGCGAGAGAGAGAGCGAGCGCGAGAGAGAGAGCGAGCGCGAGAGCGAGCGCGAGAGAGAGAGCGGAGCGCGAGAGAGAGAGCGAGCGCGAGAGAGAGAGCGAGCGCGAGAGAGAGAGCGAGCGCGAGGAGAGAGAGCGAGCGCGAGAGAGAGAGCGAGCGCGAGAGAGAGAGCGAGCGCGAGAGAGAGAGGCCGCGCGAGAGAGAGAGCGCGCGCGAGAGAGAGAGCGCGCGCGAGAGAGAGAGC